>JAJHZJ010000007.1:4128133-4523528 GCA_023548195.1 Bettongia penicillata ogilbyi | reverse complement strand
TAGCTGGGAAAATGCCCAGAAAAGGAAAGAAAAATAAATCTATAGAAAGCTACTTTGATGGGGTTCAGATGTTCCTGCCTTTCAATTCTGATGATGAGGAAATATTCTTACCATCAGGGAAAGACGTGGAGGTCAGGGCCTCTGTATCCCAGACATCCCAGGTGGATGTCCGGTGGGCTCAGGCCATGGAAGAGCTCAAAAAGATTTTGAAAATCAAGTTAGACAGGTAGAGGAAAAACTGGGAAGAGAAATGAGAGAGATGCAAGAAAAGCATGAAAAGCAGGTCAACTCCTTGCTAAAGGAGACTCAAAAACATGCTGAAGAAAATAACACCTTGAAAAATAGGCTAACTCAATTGGTAAAACAGGTTCAAAAAACCAATGAGGAGAATAATGCTTTCAAAAGCAGAATTAGCCAAATGGAAAAAGAGGTTGAAAAACTCCTGAAGATAATAGTTTTCTCAAAATTAGAATGGAACAGATGGAGGTTAATGACTTTGTGAGAAACCAGGAAATCACAAAACAAAACCAAAAGAATGAAAAAATGGAAGAGAATGTGAAATATCTCATGGGAAAAACAACTGACCTGGAAAATAGATCCGGGAGAGACAATTTAAAAATTATGGGACTACCAGAAAGTGATGATCAAAAAAAGAGCCTAGACATCATCTTTCATGAAATTATCGAGGAAAACTGCCCTGATATTCTACAACCAGAGGAAAAAATAAGTATTGAAAGAATCCATCGATCACCACCTGAAAGAAATCCAAAAAGAGAAACTCCTAGGAACATTGTGGCCAAATTCCAGAATTCCCAGGTCAAGGAGAAAATATTGCAAGCAGCTAGAAAGAAAGAATTCCAGTACTGTGGAAATATAATCTGGATAACACAAGATCTAGCAGCTTCTACATTAAGGGATCGAAGGTTGTGGAATAGGATATTCCAGAAGTCAAAGGAACTAGGATTCAAACCAAGTATCACCTACCCAGCAAAACTGAGTATAACGCTTCAGGGGAAAATATGGTCTTTCAATGAAACAGAGGACTTTCAAGCATTCTTGATGAAAAGACCAGAGCTGAAAAGAAAATTTGACTTTCAAACACAAGAATGAGAAGAAGCATGAAAAAATAAACAGCAAAGAGAAGTCAGAAGGGACTGACCAAAAGTGAACTGTTTACATTCCTACATGGAAAGACAATATTTGTAACTCTTAAAACTTTTCAGTATCTGGGTAGCTGGTGGGACCACACACACACATACACACAAATGTGCACACTTGCACATACACACATGTACATGCGTGCACGCACACACACACACATACACACATGCAAGTACATAAAGAAGCAGAGAGCACAGAGTGAATTGAATAGGATGGGACCATATCTTAAAAGAAATTAAGGTAAATGGTGAGAGAGAAATGTAGTGGGAGGAGAGAAGGTGAAATGGAATGGGGTAAATTATATCTCATTCAAGAGGCAAGCAGGAGACTTTAGTGAAGGGAAAAAGAGGAGAGCTGAGAAACAAAGAAGTTTACCCTCATCACATTCGACTAAAGGAAGAAATAAAATGCACACTCATTTGGGTATGAAAACCTATCTTCCAATACAGGAAAGTGAGGGAGAAGGAGATAAACAAGGTGGGAGGGATGATGGAAGGGAGGACAATGGGAGGAAGGAGCAATTTGAAGTCAACACTCAAGGAGGGACAGGATCAAAAGACAGAACTGAAACAATGGGGGGCAGGATAGGATGGAAGGAAATACACAACACGACTATTATCGAAGTCATTTGCAAAACTACACAGATATGGCCTATTTTGAATTGCCTGCTTTCCCAGAGGGAGTGGGTGGGGATGGAGGGATGGGGAGAATTTGGAACTCAACGTTTTAGGAACAACTGTTGAGTATTGTTTTTGCTACTAGGAAATAAGAAATACAATTAATGGGGAATAGAAAGTCATCTGGCCCTACAGGACAAAAGAGAAGATGGGGACAAGAGAAGTGAAGGATGATGTAAGAGAGGGCAGATTGGTGATAGGGACAATTAGAATGCTTGGTGTATTGGGGTGGGGGGAGGGGAGAAAAGGAAAGAAAATTTGGAACCCAAAACTTTGTGAAAATGAATATAAAAAGTTAAATAAATAAATTTTTATTACAAAAAAAATAAAAGTTAAAAGTAAAATAGCTCATTGGAAAGTAGAATTGGCAAACTAATAAAAATCTATTATGGTACAACTGAAATTTAAAAAAATGCAGAGGCAAAAATCATGATCTCAGACAAAGGAAAAAGGACAATCATACATAATTTAAAGAGTTAGGCAAGAAATCTACATGTTAATAAATGGTACCAGTGAAAATGAAGTAATATCAATACTAAATATAGCATAGCATCCACAGAATTTGCCTTGTTTTTTAAGTGAGGTGAATGATATTTTTATATTAGTTGTGTTGGAAAAGAACAAGTATAAACACAAAACACGGGAAGCAGCAGTGCAGGTTCCCATGCTTCCTGGGACAATAGGAGTGATTGATAGAGAAGTTCAGGACCCAAGCAGTAGCTGTAGCCAATTCTGGGATGATCAGCCCACAGAATAAACGCTTGAAAGTCACCTACTTCAATTTCAGGGAACCAAGATGGCATAGTAACTGTTTGTTCTTTTACCCTCTCCTAGATGCCTCGAAAGACCCAGAGAATATTGCCCCAGGGAAAATAGTGGAAGAGTGGAACAAGCAGAAGAGGCAAATAGTTTATTAGCTCTGAAATATAGGGAGACCACCAGGAAGGGTGCCTCTTGCTGAGGTTGAAGGGAAGCAGTGCAGGCCTGGACGCATCCCAGCAAGCACTACCTCAGTGAACAAGCAGAAGAACCTGAGTTCCAGTGGGTGGAGTCAGTAAGCACCAGAACCAAGACTTCAGGGATGCCTTAACATAGCTAAGGAAATAGGGCAGACACCAGTGCAGATGGGGTTCACCAGTCACTGAGCTTGCCTGTGCTTGAGGGAAGACCTAGGGGAGGAGAAAGTCTCTCAAGGTCATACCACCCCTCCCACACAATTTACACCACGAGGTTCAGTGTAACCCTCGTGAAACTCAGAAAGACTTCACCTGGTCAAGGCTTTGGCATACAACCACCAGCTCAGGATCAGGTAAACTGCAGGATTATAAACCTGAAAGAACCACAGGTCACAATACACAAAGTCAGAAATCGGACCCAAAAATCCTAGCAAAAGAATGATGGGACAGAGCCACCTTTGCACGAGAAGCAAAGATCCACTTTAAAAGCCAGGCAAAAGGCAAGAATCCGAAAAGCAAAGACCATAGAATCTTACTACTGTGACAGGGAATATCAAAATACAACTTCAAAAGGAAACAACATTGAAACTGCACTCATATATGAAACCTCAAAAAGTGATATGAACTGGTCTCAAGCTCAAAGTGCATTGTTGGAAGGCTCAGAAGGATTTTACAGGACAAATTCGAAATATAGAAAAAAATTGTCCAGTGATTTTAAAAATGCAATGAACAAAATGAAAAAAAAAAAGATTCACCGAACGGTTCCTTAAAAAGCAAAATTGGCCAAAAGGATAAGGAAGTACAAAATTTAACTGGGGAAACTGGACCAATTGAAAAGAAAGCACAAAAGCTAAATGATGAAAACAACTTCTTAAAAACTAGAATTGATAAATTAGAAGCCAATGATTCTATGAGTCATAAAGTATCAGTCAAACAAAATCTATCTAATGAAAGAAAAAAAATAGGATAAAATGTAAAATATCTCAATGGAAAAGCAACTAATATAGAAGATAGATCCAGGAGAGGAAATCTAAGAGTTATTGGCCTACCAGAAAGCTATGATGAAAAAAGATGCTGGACAATATCTTCGAAGAAATTAAGGAAAACTGCCCTGATGTCCAAGATCCAGAGGGCAAAATCATCATCAGAAAAAATCCACCAATCACCTCCTGAAAGAGATCCCAAATTAAAAACATCAAGGAATATTGTTGCCAAATTCCCAAACTTTCAGGTCAAGGAAGAAATACATTAAGCAGCCAAAGAAACAATTTAAGTATACATCTCACAGGACCTTGCAGCTTCAGTGTTAAAAGATCAGGGGGATTGGAATATGATTTTCTGTAAGGCAAAGGAGCTTGGACTACAACCAAGGATCAATTATCCAGAAAAATTGAGTACAATCTTTCAGGTAAGGAGATGGAGATTCAATGAAATAAGAGATTTCTAGACTTTACTGATAAAAAGGTCAGAGATAAATAGAAAATTTGATTTTCAAATACAAGACGCAAGGCAGGGATGAATATTTCAACAGGGGAAAAAAGTATTGAATAAGGCAAACTTTTTACATCACTATATGGGAGGAAAATACTAAATAATCTTGATAACTGTATATTTATTATGACATTAAAAAGATATATTTAGATAGAGGGAGTGGGTATAAATTAACTGATGTGAAGATAAAAACTACAATTAAAGGGTATGAAGGGATTGTAATGGGAGAAGAGGAAAGGAGGAAGCATAAAATGATAAATTGCATCACATGAAGAGACACAAAAATTTATTACTCCATAGAGAAAAAAGGGAGGGAGATGAGCATTATTTGATCTTTATTCTCATCAGATTTGGTTCAAGGACAGAATAATAAACTCAGTTAAGTATAGAAATCTAACTTTCCCTACAGGCAAGGGGAGGGGAAACAGATAAAAATAGAGAGGTGGTGATTAGAAGGGAGGGAAGACTAAGGGAGGTAGTGACCAACAGTAAAACTTTTTTGAGGAAGGGAGAAATAAAAACACAAACATGGTAGGGGGGATGATGGAGAGAAAGACACAAATATTAATCATAACTTCTCCTCTAAGAATTTGGATGCTATTCCACGGTTCATATATGTTTAACAATGATATTACTTCATTGCCTATGGTGCCTTTTAGCAGAATATAGTTTCCTTCTTTATCTCTTTTGATCACATCTATTTTTGCTTTTGCTCTGTCTGACATTTGGATTGCTACCCCCTGGTTATTTCACTTCAGCTACAGCATAATATATTATTTTCCAGTCTTTTACCTTTACCCTATCTGTATCCCCCTGTTTCACGTATGTTTCTGGTCAACAATATATTGTAGGATTATGGTTTTTAATCCATTTTGCTATCCACCTCTATTTTATAGGAGAATTTATCCTGTTTACATTCACAGTCACAATTGCTATCTCTCGTTCTCTCCATCCTATTACCACCTGCCCCGTTTATTCTTTTATTTCTCCCTTCTCTTTTCCCCTCCTCAGAAGTGTTTTACTTCTGACCATAACCTTTCTCAATCTTTCCTCCCTTCTAACCACTCCCTCCTTGTTTTTCCTCCTTTCTCCTCCTACTGCCTATAGGGCAAGTTAGATTTCTATTCTCAACTGAATTTATTATTCCCTCTTTGAACCAAATCTGATGAAAGTAAAGCTCAAAAAATGCTCATCTCATTCCCTTCTTTCCATTTACTATAATGTGATTTTGTTCCTTTTAAGGAGATATGATTTACTGCTTTCTGTCGCCTCATTTCTTCTCCTTTCACATCCCTTAATTAGGATTTTTGTCATCACACCAGTTAATTTATACCCATACACACTCTCTCTCTCTCTCTCTCTCTCTCTCTCTCTCTCTCTCTCTCTCTCTCTCTCTCTCTCTCTCTCTATCCCTTTGAAATGTCATAATAAATGTACAGGTCTCAAGGACAAATATCTTCCTCAAATACAGTAATGTAAATAGTTTGTCCATATTGAAAAAGATTTTTTTCATGTTTACCTTTTTGTCTGTCTCTTGGGTCTTATATCAGAAGATCAAATTTTCTATGTTGCTCTGACTTTTTCATCAGGAAGATCAGGGAATACCTTATTTTATTGAATGTCCATTTCCTTGCTTGAAATACTTTGCTCAGTTTTTCTGGATAATTGATCCTTGGTTGTAGCCCAAGCTCCTTTGCCTTATCGAAAATCATTTTCCAATCCCTCTGATCTTTTAGCATAGGCACTGCAAGGTCCTGTTTGATCCTGACTATATTTCCTCGATATTTGAATAATTTCTTTATGACTGTTTGCTGTATTTCTCTTTGACCAGATAATTCTGGAATTTGGCAACAATATATCTTGATGTTTTCAATTTGGGATGTTTGTCAGCAGGTGATCTGTATATTCTTTCCCTGACTATTTTGCTTTTGAATCAAGGACCTCAGGGCAGTTTCCCTTGATGATTTCTTGGAAGATCCTTTCTAAGTCTTTTTTTCACCATGGCTTTCTGGTAGACCAGTAATTCTTATTTTTTTCTCTCCTGGACCTATTTTCCAGGTCAGTTGCTTTTTCCAATGTGATATTTTAGGTTTTCTTCTATTTTTTCTTTCTTTTTTTAGGTAGTATCATTTTTATTTTGTGACACAACCTATACATTAACAATGAATGTTATTTAAGTTTTCATTTTTAATAGAATGCTTTGCATTCACATTCATATTAGTCCTGAGGGCCTCTTGATCACCTTCCATATTTTAATGTATTTTTAAGTTGTTTTTAATGGAATTAAATTTCTTATCGTTTTTAGCTAATGATTTTTGTCAGTTTGTACTGTATGCTACTTTAATTAATAATTGTTTTAGGCAAATCATTGTATCTGCAAGTAAAGATAATTTTGGGGTCTTTCTTTTCTATTGGGGTCTCTTTTCTGTTGCCACTGGCTTGTGCCTCCACTAGTAGTGCTCTTTACACTCTTAGGTACCCATGCTTAGTACCCTACTTCCATTTAATCATTTACCATCTTTTAGCTTTTACAAAGAGACTGAAGCAAAAGCAAAAGTTCAAACGTTTTCCCCCAATACCTCAGAGAACATTCCCCTTTACTACCTCAATCTCTGGGGAGAGAAAGCTCAAATTTCACTCAATTTCTGCATAGCATTAGTCCCATCAAGTTAAAATCCAAATGCAGCACTGCTGCTGAATGGGTCCTTGTCTCAACTACTGTTGGACTGAGTTACCAAAGTCACTTGATGGTCATTCAGTGTTCTATATGGCATTGATGCTGAGGTGCTTGCAAATGCCACATGTAGGATGTCAGTCCAAATATTTGTTCTGACCTTTTGAGACATAAAAAGTTGGAGGTTCCACTCCCTTCACCACCAATGGCAGAAACTGGAAAATTTCCTATTCTTCACTGACTGTCTGGTTTAGCTTGCACAGAACACAATTTTATCAAAAAAGCTGGTTATCACCAACTGCAGAAGAACATGACTTCATTGTCATTGCACCAGACAGTAGTCCACATGGACATGGAGTTCACTTCCAAATGTGCTTGATCAGTAGCCACACCTGGTACATATGTCTGGTCAGATCACCCTGGACTTTACTCCTCTCTGGTTTACAGCAGATTGCTCTCCCCATCTTTCAGTCTTTACAAGATCATAGCCATCTCCAAATTCCTTCACATCATTACCAGAGAGAGAAGCACCAACATCTGGGTTTTCAAGGGGGTTGGGGGGGGGGATCTTCTTAAAATATCTTATCAGCACTTGATCCTTCTTCCAAAAACTAAGCCCCCCTTTTTTTCTTTATTTAGATTTTGTTTGGCTGATTCTTAATGCCTCATAAAGTCATTAGCTTCTACTTGCCCAGTTCTAATTTTTCATCCTCAGGTAGGTTTTCAACCCCCTTTAACATTTGTCCAATTTTTCCTTTTAATGAGTTATTTTCTCTGGTTAGATTTTTTTACCTCCTCGTTCATTTGGTCAATTTTACTTTTTAAGGAGTTGATTGTATTTTTAAAATCATTGGTTGATTTTTCTTCTGCCACTCAAATTAGAGTAAATAGAGCCAAATTAAGCCTTTAAAATTCTTTTTGTGCTCTTCTAAGAATGCTCTTTGGGTTTGACATCTGTTCATATTCTCTTTTGAGGTTTCAAATATGGCTATAGTGTCAATGCTATATTGGCTTCTTGTTCATAGTTATATTTCCTGGCTTTTAAAGTGGATCTACTCTTATGGGGCACAGTAGACCCTGTCCCATATTTCTTGTACTCGGGGCTAGGGTCCAGGTTATTGATTTTGTGTGCTGTTTCTTCTGGTTCTTTCAAATGCTATATAATACTGCAACTTACCTGTTGCTGAGCTGGCTGGTGTGTGCCAAGACTGAGGCCAGGTGAAGTCTACCTGAGTTTCCCCAGGGTTACACTGAATCTCATGGAGTAAAGTGTCAGGGAGGCATGGTTGGCTCCTGGAGGTCTGCTACCCTAGGGCTGCTCTAGAGCATGGGCAGGTTTTGTGACTGGTGAACCAAGTCTACACTGCTGTCTACCCAATTCCCCTGGCTATGCTGAAGCACATCTGGGTTCCTGGGGTAGTGGATTACAGAATCCACTTCCCTAGGGCTCAGAATCTCCTGCTATTCACTGAGTGAGACTTCCTGGGTTGCCTCTTGTCCTACATCAGTCCTCGTCAGCCACAGGAAGAGGGACCTTTCCTGTCAATCTCCTCAAGTAGATGACTCAAACATTCATCCTGTGGGCTGATAGCCCCAGGAACAGTGGCAGTTACTGCTGCAAGTTCTTCATTTCTCTCTCACCTAGCTCTGCCCAACTCCTCTCCTGTGCTGAGAGGTTTGGGATTCAGCACTGCTGCTGGTCACTCAGACCACCCAGGACCATTCTTGGTTGAGTCTGTGCAGCCTGTGTGCTCTCTGCTCCTTCAGCCCAGTGTAATAGATCCTTCCCATCAACTTTTTCAGTTCTTCAGGGATGGAAATCTGCCACACTCCATCTCCTAGTGAATTCTGCCACTCAAAAATTTGCTCAGATAAACGTTTTAGATGTATCTCAAGGAATTTGTGGAAGAACTCAGGTGAGTCCCTGATTTCACTCTGTCATCTTGACTGCCCCTCTCCATGTTCTTTTTTAAGGAATTATTTCCTTAGCAAGCTTCTGGATCTACTTTTCCACATGACTGATTCTGCTTTTTATGGCGTTCATCTCCTCATTGACTTTTTGGACCTCTTTTGCCATTTGATGTATTTGTTTGTGAAAGTGTTCTTCAGTACATATTGGGGTCTCCTTTATCAGACTGATGAGTAGTTTTTCATGATTTTCTTGTATCACTCTCATTTCTATTCCCAGTTATTCCTCTACATTTTCTTATTTCATCTTCAAAATACTTTTCGAGCTCTTCCATGGCTAATTCATATTTTTCTTAGAGGTTTTGACTTTGTTATGACTATGTTCTAAGTATACATTTTCATCTTTATTGTCATTAAAGTGAGCTTTTAAAGTCTGAGACTTTTTCCTGTTGTTTGCTCATTTTCCCAGAAAATTATTTTTTTAAGCTCTTTGTTAACATAGGGTTTTGTTTCCAATGTTAAGGACATACTATCCCAAAGTTTAGGAATTTTGTGCAATTTTTTTCAGAAAGCCTTTTAGGTTACTGTAAGTTTTCAGTTTTTCCAAGGTGATATGAGTTAAGCAGAGTGGTTTACTCTTCTCCTGGCATGTATTCTTGTCCACAACAAGACCACAACATTCTTCTGCCACGGAACTGTGAGGAGAGTTTCCTCTCCACTGCTCCCACAAGCTTTTCTGTTACTGCTCCTCCTCACCACAAGACTTCCACCCAGGAGTGCAAGTATTGAGAAAGCAACAGAATCCTGCCTCAGTGACATCAAAGAGATCCCTGTGATCTCCCTCTGCTCAGTTGTTTGATCCCTTTACCATCTATGGGGATAGGAGCTCTGAAAGCAGTGGTTACTGCTCCTGCAGCTGTCTGGGCCTTTCCCTTGAACCTGTGCTGGGACTGAGGCTGATCTATGCGTCTCTCACCCAAGTCAGACTGATCTTTCCTACTGACCTTCTAAATGGTGTTTGGGGTTTGTGAGCTAAGAAGTCTGGAAATCACCACTGCTGCCAGTGATTCAGTACCTTGAGGCCTCCTCCAGGTTTGCTGGGACCCAGTCTGTGTTGCCACTATCCATGCTGGACTGTACTCCTCTCGCAGTCCAGTATAATAGACCTTTCCTTTTGACCATTCAGAATGTTTTGGGCTGGAAATGTTTTATACTGATTTTTTTTGGTTTTTATTTCATTTTGTTTGTAGGTTTTGCTGCCCTAGATTTATTTAGAGTCATTTTAAAGGTATTTGGAGGGGATTGGGGAAGAACTCTGGTAAGACCCCCTGCTTTTACTCTGCCATCTTGGCTCCACGCTTGATCCTTTTCTTTGAGCTTTTGAAAATCTGTCAAGTAGAAGACAGATTAGAATTGTAATACTTGACCACAAAAGAGAACATAATTGATGTTATGTAGATGTTGCAAAAAGGGTATTTTAAGCTTGTTGTAAGAAAGAAATATTTCTAAATCATTAGCTCTGTTCGACTTTAAGGGCACTTCAAGTGTAATCAGTTGGCCTTTCATGGGAAGCCATCAAAGGCTGAATAACTTCTTACCAGATATTTTGTAAAAACAATCCATTAGGCACTAGTAATTTATGGAGTTACATGGTAGACTTGGACTCAGGAGGACCAAAGTTATAATCCTAGCTCAGATACTTACGAACTGTGTTATATTGGGCAAGTTATATCATAGAGGTATTATGAGTAAGAAGTGAAGTTTCATAGCTTTATAAAACTTAAAGTATCATATAGCTGATAGATGTTATTAGCTGTCATTTCTGATTTGTGCTGAATTAAACACTTTGTCAGAAAGATAATCTTTGGTGTAAGTAAAATTTTCCTGCTCAATTATAACATTAGGGGTATGTCATAGTGAAGATTATGTTCAGTTGGACAAGGTAATTGATGAAGTTCTTTCTGACACTGAAATGCTTAGGTAGATATGTAGATAGAATGAACTGAAATTACAGAATGTTTACCACTGGATGGAGTTTTAAAGTTCATCTATTTCTTTTAAGGATGAGAAAATGGAAGTCAAGAGAAACTTGTCTGGACCAAAATCATTAATCTGGCCAAGACCTTTGCCACTCTGCCATGTTGCCTTTGATGTTTGTTTATTTATTCTCAATAACATGGAAGAGCAATTTTGACATATTTTTTATATTTTGAGTTACAGATTCTCTCTCTTCTTCCCTCCCATCAATCCTTGATAAAGCAAGCAATTTAGCATATATTATAAATGTACAATCATGCAAAAAGTGTTTCCATATTAGCCATGCTGTAGCAATAGACAACCAAACTAACAGCCCTCCCCCCTAAAAAAAGCCAGAAAAATAAAGAAAATTTTAAAAAATATTCTTTGGTCTGCATTCAGATTCCACAAGTTCCATCTCTGGAGATGGTTAGAAATTTTCCTTATTTTTAATCCCTCAGAATAGTCTTGGATCACTGTATTGTTGAGAATAGGTAAACCATTGTAGCATCAATGTGATATTCACAGCGCCCACAGCAGCCATGAATATTGTGATGCAATTCTGAATTTTGAAATACAACAAACTTTCCTCATGGAAGGCAGAACCAAAACATTTATTCAGACACCAGAAAGCCAAATTCCAGAACCAGAAATGTAAATCCATTATAGTATCAAAAAGCTATACACAGTAATAATGCAGAAAACACCATCCCCAATTCTTCCTTCTGATAAGCTTTCCACAAACCAGATCCATTAAACAAATCACAACCAGAGTCTCTTAAACAAAATCAGCAACAATCACACAAGCATTCACACTAGCCAGCATCCTGCATGCTTCCTAGCTTTGACTACTCTCAAGAATAACTTCTTAGCTCTGCTCCAGCTCCATCTCTTTGAGTTCCAACCATTCAGCAAACTACTCCCACCACAGACAGTCTTCTGTGACTTAGACTTATGTAACTCAGGCTTCCATGTCACTCAGAAGGGTTACATGGTACTATTAATGAATATGAAAGATTTTCATTTAAATTACCATTACAATCATTCTCAGTTTTTCATTGTAAAATAATGTTGCTACTGTGTGTAAAGTTTTCCTCGTTTTGCTCACTTCACTGTGCCTCAGTTTATAGGTCTTCCTAGGTTTTCTTGAAAGCTGTCCTGCTAATCATTTCTTATAGGATAATAGTATTCCATCACAATCATATACCACAATATGTTCAGTCATTCCCCAATTGATAGTCACCCCTTCATTTTATTTTTCTATGCCACCACCATAAGAGCTTTGGGTTATGGCCCAAGAGGGGAGTGGTATTGGTGGATAAAAGGTCTACACAATTTTATAACCTTTAGTACACAGGTCTAAATTCCTCTCCAGTATGGTCGGGTCAGTTTACAACTCTAAAAATAATGCATTAGTATCCCAATTTTTCCACATCCTCTCCAATATTTGTCACTTTTTCCAGAAACAATGTGGAGACCAATATCTTACACCATATATACATATACATATATATATATATATATATATATATATATATGCCATGTTAAAATCAAAATGGGCACATGATTTAGACATAAAAGGTAATATCATAAACAAGTTAGATGTACTCCCAGATATTTTATACTCTCTAAACTCTGAAGTGTTTTAAGTTGTCTGAAGTTATTTTAAATAGAATTGTTTAATCTCTTCCTGTTGGGATTATTTTTGGTAGCATATAGAAATGCTGATGAATAATGTGGCTTTATTTTATAATCTGTAATTCTTTGCTGAAGGTGTTAATTTTTTCAACCAATTTTAGTTGATTTTGTGTATTCTCCAAGTATGCCCTTCTGTGATAGTTTTATTTCCTTATTTCTTATTCCAATTCCTCCATTTTTTTCTTTCATTGTTATAGCTAGCATGTTTAGTATAATAATGAATAATAGTCATGATAATGGGCATCCTTGCTTCAACCCTTATCTTATTAGAAAGCCTTCAATGTTATCCTCCATAGAGATAATGCTTGCTGATGGTTTCATATAGATACTACTTATCAATGTAAGCAAAGCTCCATTTATTCTTGCAGCTTCTAGTGTTTTTAATAGAAATAAGTACTGCATTTTTTCAAAAGTCTTTAATGCATCTATTGATATAGTATTATGATTTCTATTGGTTTTGTATCAGATAATTTGTGCAAATGTTTTTTTCGAATATTGAACCAGCCCTGCATTCCTAGTAAATACCCCACCTGCTCATAGTGTATGATCTTTGTGGTATGTTACTCTTCTTGCCAACATTTTAATTTTTTTGCATCAATATACATTAGCAAAATGAGTCTAGTTTCCTTTAGCTACTTTTGCTCTTCCATTTTTAGGAATCATTACCATATTTGTATCACAAAATGAATTTGATAGGACTCATTTGCCTATTTGTTCCGATTTGTTTGTGTAATGCTGACATCAATTGTTCTTTAAATATCAGGTAGAATTCACTTGTGAATCCATCTGGTCCTCCGGATGTTTTCTTAGGGAGATGATTTTTTTCTTCTTCAATTTATTTTACTAAGCCATAATTATTTAATTATTCTATTTCCTCTTTTGATAACCTGGACAGTTATTAGATTGTAAATATCCATCCATTTCAAGTAGATTGTTAAAATTGTTAGCATATAATTAAGGGGAAAAAAAGTGGCTATGTGATTTAACAGGGTTTCAGTTTGGTCCACTTCCCAAAAATAAATAAATAAATATATATATATATATATATATATATATATATATATATATATATATATATATATAAATCCGGCTTTTCATTACAGACATTCTTTTGGTCTAAGATCAAAAAGATACAATTAAAGTGCAAATATGATACTTGGGAATGTAAACACCTTAATCTATCATCATCCATTTACCACATTCATTCATCACCTGGGGAAAAGACAGATATATATTGATTAGGTATCATAAGGAGGGAAAAGAGAAGTGGATCCAGAGCACAGAATAATATCTAACTTACCTTCTCCCCTCAATCATTCAGGAGCCATACTACATTTTACCCACTCATCACCACATTCCTTTTAATAATCTGGACTTTTCCAGATTATCCCTTATACCTCGAAATCTTTCCTTCTTCTTAACTGAAAACAAACTAAGATTTGGATTTGCTGTTTCCACCTAATAATGAGGCAGATAATTGAAACAGTGAATGTATAGTAGTCCTCCGGGCAGGAAGACGACTTAAAATTTGACTACAGACCCTTCCTTGCCGTATGACCCTTGGCAATTCACTCAACCTCTTTTCTCTTCAGTTTCCTCATCTGTAAAATGGATATAAAAATAGCACCAAATGAGATTATAATTGTAAAGTGCTTAGTGCTCTACCTGGCTAATAGTAAACATTATGTAAATGTTTAACTTTTAGCTACTAATGTCTTTCCTCATTCTTCTCACACGCCATCTGTCAATATTTCCTCATGATTTCCCTTATATTTGTTTTTACACATTTTTATTGAGCAGAGCTTCCTATTCTTTTGCCAGTCATTGATCTTGACCAGCTACCCCCTTGAACCCTTGCCTGAGTAATGTATGAAAAGTTCAAATGAACTTTTAAAATATAATCTAATTCATGCACCAAATGATTAAGCTATTTCCACTGCTACTGTCTCAGACATGAATTCCCTTGCAATTGTTTCCTGGTCAAAGATCAGAAGATCAGATTTAAAAAGAGTTCTATGGATCAACTAGAGCAGCCATCTTTTTTACAGATAAGGAAACTGAAGTTCAGAGAGTTGACGTAACCTGATCTAGGTCACACAACAAGGACTTTGAAGAGTTTTCAAAGACAAGGCAACTTTAGCTTGAGGGAAATCCCTTGTATCAGTATTGTAAAAACAACCCTTGGTGAGTAAGTAGATATTTTCTTTCTTGAACCTTTAGCAGACTTGAACTTGTTTTGAATCCCTAGTCACAAAGTGCTCCATATTGCCTAATAATATTTGAAATTGCATGCTCCCTCTGAAGAGAAAAGCACTTAGCACAAGCTACCCTCTTCATGATGTTTTTTATCTGCCCTCACAAACCATCTGTGAACTTCAGTCTAGGTAGAACAAAGAAGTTTGTTCAATCTTGGATTTTGTTGCCAAGAATTATGTGCATCTCCAAAGTTCCTTTGGAATTTCCTGAATTCTAAAGATTTTCCTGAATTCTCTTTCTGTGATTCAAATATGAATTTTTATCTTTCTACAAATTAGAGGTGGTTATTTTAGGAATAAAAATTGTTATATTTGAAAATTCTTGATCAAAATAGCTAGGTTGCTTGTAAAAGTTAAAATAAATTTATGTGCAACCCAGGAAAAGAGGAAAAATAATGTTTTTAAGTTTTTATGTATGATTCCATTTTTCCCCAATTATATGAAAAACAATTTTAGAAGTTTTGAAAATTTTTAATTCTAAATTTTATCCCTTCCTTCCTCCTTTACACTCTCATTAAGAAGAAAAGCAATTCAATGTATTATATGTAACATATCCATAATAGTCATGTTGTGAAAGAAAACACAGACCAAAAGGAAAAAAAAAAACATAAGAAAAAAAGGTAAAAGTATATGTGCTTCAATCTGTATTCACCATCAGTTCTTTCTCTGTAGCTGAATAGCATTTTTCATCATATATTCTTCATAGTTGCTGTGTATTGCTGAGAGTTGCTAAGTTATTCAGAGCTGATCATCTTACCAGATTGCTGTTACTTTGTACACACTGCATTTCACTTTGCATCAGCCTGTGCAAATCTTTCCAGGTTTTTGTTTGTTTGTTTTGTGAGAATATTCTGCTCATTATTTCATATAGTACAATAGCATTCACTCACAATGACATAACACAAGTTGTTCAATTATTCCTCAACAAATGGGTTTCCTCTCATCCTATAATTCTTTACCAGAAGATAACTTCTATAAATATCTTTGTATATAAATGCCCCTTTTCTTTATGTTTTTCATCTCTTTTGGGCTACAAACCTAGTAGTGGTACTGCTAGGTCAAAGGATATGCATAATTTGTAGAGTCTTTTAAGCATAACATTGCTCTATAGTGTGGGTGAATAAGCTGACAATTATACCAACAAGACATTAAAGTTTCATTTTTCCCACATCCCCTCCAACATTTTTCACTCTATCCTTTAGCTATTTTAATAGGTATGATGTAGCACTAAGAATTGCTGTAATCTGCATTTCTCCAATCAATAGTGAGTTAGGGTATTCTTTCATATGGCTATAAATAGCTTTGGTTCTTTTATCTGAAAACTGATTATATCTTTTGTGCTTTTATCAAATAGGGAGTGGCTCATATTTTTATAAATTTCACTCCGTTCTCCATAAGTTTAAGAAATAAAGCCTTTATCAGAGAAATTTTCTTCATTTTTTTCACAGTTATCATTGCTAAATGTATATCCCTCCATTCTATTTACCTCAGACTTGTTTATTCTAATCTCTCTCTCCTTACATCCTGTCCTTCCTCAAAAGTGTGTTGCTTCTGAATACCTCTTCCCCTAATTTTCCCTCTTTTATATCACACACCCTTTTCTCTTATCCCATTGTCTTTCTAATTTCCCATAGGCTAAGATACATTTTGATTCCCATTTGAGAGTTTATGTTATTCCCTTTTTGAAAGAATTGTGAAGGGAGTTTCACTTACTCTAATTCACCTCCATCCTCTTCTCCTATATTGTAATTTTTTCTTTCCTCTTTTATGTGAAATATCTTAACCCAATTTAGCTCTCTCTTTTTATTTCTCCAAGTATGTTCACTGTCCATCATTTTGTTTATTTTTAGATATCATTCCCTCATATTAAACTCACACATGTGCCCTCTGTCTCTCTCTCTCTCTATATATATATATACATACATACATACCTTCTAATAACCCTCATAAGGAGAAAGGTCTTATGAGTTATGGATATGATCTTCTTCATGTAGAAATGTAAATAGTTTATAATTATTAATCCCCCAAAATGGCAATTTAAATGAGAAGCTCTTTCTCATTCACTATCAAGCCTATGTGACCTTCTCGGGTCAAACGGAGGTCTGAGTCACATGAGGCTGTGTAGGAAAGAGCTTGTTGAATGGGTGGAGTAGGAAAAGAAAGAGCATGTAGCAACTAACATGACTGTGAGAGCATGTTTGTGATTTTTAAAGGAGGCTATCTGTGATTTGTTTAAGGGAACTGGTTTCTGAGAAATCTAACAGAGGGAACAATTGGGGATCGCAGTGCTTCCTGATTATTATTATGTATAGATTTATTTGTTGCTTTGATGGATTTGGTTTTCTCATGTTGGGATTTTACTTTTTGGTGTTTGAATAAATGTTTTGGTTCTGTTTTCCATGTGGAGAGTCTGCTAATGTTTTGCAGTTCAGAACTGTGCTGGCATATTCACAGCCACCACAGGCATTTGAATATCGCATTAACATTGTAGTCACTTATTATTTCCCTTTCTTATTTACCTTTTTAAGCTTGTCTTGGGTTTGGTTTTGATGGTCAAACTTTCCATTAATCTCTGGTCTACATATTAAGAATGCTTGAAAGTGGAGGGTCTGAGCCAAGATGGTGAAGTAAATGTAGAGATTTGCTTGCCCTCTCCCCCAAATACTCAGGATCTCCTACTGATTTGCTTGTGGGGCTATCTGGGACAGCTCTGGTTCTATTTATGCTACCAACTGTGTTGCCAAAGTAATATGCACAGCACTGGTGGTGATTTTGAGTATTTCAGCATAATTCTCAATTGCAAAATGTAAAAGACTCTCTATATAGAAGGCAGAAGAAAAACAGTAAAAAGTGAATCCAAACAATTCCTAGAGCAGCAGAACCCACAAAAATAAAGTGAAACAAATTTACAGCTCAAGACAAGCTGGAAGATCAACAGTAAAGATTTTCTGCTCAAAGAAGAGCGCAGGTTATGCCAAAAGAGATTGAGTCCCAGCAAACCCAGAGCAGGACTCAAGGGATGGAATCACTGCCAGCTCTGTCAGCTTCCAGATTTCTCACCCCAAAAATGTCAAAAAAAAACTTACAGTGTTGGTAAGAAAGGGCTATTGGAAATGGGTTAGAGAGGAGCTTAGTCCTGCCCTGGCTCCAGCACAGCTCTGGGGCAGTGATGGCTGCAGCAGCAGCAACTACTCCCAGAGATCTCAGGTAATTGACGTAATAGTAATTTTAGTGGAAAGATATTTCTCATTCATTTATAGCCCCACATCATTTGCTTAAATCACCTGGCAGCCTAAGTCACATGTGTTTGGAGGAGCTTGCTGAACAGGCAGAACAAGAAAGGTGGAGCAGAGCTAGAAGTGAGTGAGCATGGAGAGGGCAGAGGGGAGAGGCAGGTTTATAACAAGACTCAGGTTCATGAGCATTTGCTTGTGAAAATACCCTGCATGGGTGGGAGAAGATTGAGAATGACTTTACTCCCTGAGGTGATCATGTCTATTAACTTGTTGGTCACCATGATGGATTTTGCTTCCTGGTTCTGAAATTTGTTTTTCTTCTGCTTTCTATATAGAGAGTCTTTTATATTTTGCAATTGAGAATTATGCTGAAATGCTCAAAGTCACCACCAGTGCCGTGCATATTACTTTGACAACACAGTTGGTAGCATAAATAGAACCAGAGCTGTCCCAGATAGCCCCACAAGCAAATCAGTAGGAGATCCTGAGCCCCAGGGGATGGAGCCCAAAATCACCACCAGAAGATTGCCCGGTATGCCTCAGTACAGCCAGGGGAATCAAGAAGAAACTAGCACAGATGGTATTCACCAACTGCTAAGCTTGCCCATACTCTAGCTCAGCAGAGATGTCCTGTGGTCAGACCACTCCTGCCTAACACTTCATGCAGTGAGTTCCATGGTAACTCCGAGGAAATTCAGAAAGACTTCACTTGACTTCTGCTTTGGCACATCAGCCAATTCAGAATCAGATAATTCAAGCATTTTAACTTCTAGCTGAAAGAACCAGAGGCCAAATTACACAAAGCCTCAAGTTATAAGCACTGTGGGATAGAGGCCCCTGTACCCCCCAGGCATATATCTACTCTAAAAAACCTTCTCTGAAAGTAGTTGCACAGAAACCCTGAAGTTTTGGGATAGAATGCCATTCCATATTGGAAGCAGAGTTCTACCTTAACAAAAAGGTAAAGTCAAGTGATAGACTTGGAAAATGAACCAAAAAACTTTGATTGGATAAGAAAGAGCAAAACACACACACAGAAGAACATAACAAAGCCAAAATTCTTACATTTAAAGACTCCAAGAAAAAAAAAATATTAATCAGCCATGGAAGAGCTCATAAAGGATTTTAAAAATCAAGTAAGAGAAGTAGAGGAAAAATAAGGAAGAGAAATGAGAATGATGGAAGAACAAAGTGAAAAATGAGTCAAACTCTTATTTAGAAAGATATCAAAAGAATACAGAAGAAAGTAGCACTTTCACAAATGGTAAAAGATGTCTAATGGGCAAAGAGGTCTAAAAATCCAATGAGAAGAAAACCTTAAAAAGTAGAATTGGACAAATGAAAAAGTAGGTCCAAAAGCTCACTGAAGAAAAAAAAAATTCTTTAAAATTGAGAATGGAGCAAATGGAAGCTAATGATTTTATTAAAAAAATCACGAAACAATAAGATGAAACCAAATGAATGAAAAAAATAGAAGACAATGTAAAATATCTCATTGGAAAAGAAATGAACTTGGAAAACAGATCTAGGAGTGATAATTTAAAAATCATTGGACTATCCGAAAGTCATGATAAAAAAAATTAAACATCATCTTTTTAGCAATTGTTAAGGAAAACTGACTTGATATTCTAGAACCAGAGGGTAAAATAAAAATTGAAAGAAATCCTGATTATCTTCTGTAAGAGATCCCAAAATCAAAACTCCCAGGAATATTATAGCTAAATTCTAGGGTTCCCAAGTCAAAAGGAAAATATTGCGATCAGACAGAAAGAAAAATTCAAATATGGTTGAGCCATAGTCAGGATAACACAAGATTTAGCAACTTCTACATGAAAGAATTAGAGCGCTTTATATATGATATTCTGGAGGGGAAAAAGAACTACTAGAATTACAACCAAGAATCAACTACTCAGCAAATCTGAGTATAATCTTTCATGAGAGGAAACAGACACTCAAAAGATAGAGGACTTTCATACATTCTTACAGAAAATTCGACTTTTAAGTGCAAGACTCAAGAGAAGCATAAAAACGTAAATAGGAAAGGAACTTAATACATTACTACTGTTTACCGTCTTCTTACATGGGAAGACGATGTTCGTTACAAATTGAAACTCATGATAACTTTCTCATTGGTATGGTAATTTGAAGGAATATGTATAGAGTAGAAATGTGTGATGTACATATGAAAGGATGATATCTAAAAAATAAAATTAAAGGATGAAAGAGGAGCGTACAAGGGGAAGGGAATGGGCAGAATGTGGTAAATCATTGCACATAAAGGAGGCGAAAGAAAGTTTTTTACATTGGAAGGGAAGAAGGTGAGGTGAGGGAGAGTGAGTGAACCTTACTCTCATCAGAATTGACTCCAAGAGGGAATAAGAAACACATACCATTGGGTATCAAAATATATCTTACCCTACACGAAAGTAGGAGGGGAATGTGATAAGAGAAGTGGGAGTAAATAGACAGAAAGGCATTTTGAGGGAGTGGACACTCAGAAGAAAAAAATACTTTCAAGGAGGAACAAGGTAAAAAGGAGAGGATAGAATAAACAGGGAGAGGATATAATTAGCAATAGTAACTGTGAAAAAGTTTTGAAGCAAGTTTGTCTGAAAAAGGCCTCATTTCTCAAATTTGTAGAGAACTGAGTCAAATTTATAGAAATAATAGGAATTCTCAAATTGATAAGTGATCAAAAGATATGGTCAGTTTTCAGATGATATAGTCAAAGTTATTTATAATCATATGAATGGATACTCTAATTCACTATTGATTAGATGAATACAAAATGAAACAATTCTGAGGTACTACCTTACACCTATTAAATTGACTATAAGAGAGAAATGGTAAATAACAAATGTTGGGGATGTGTCGGGGGGGAGAGATGAGACATTAATGAACTTTTGGTACTGTAGTAAACCTAATTCAACCATTGTGGATATAATTTTGGAACTATGACCAAAAGACTATAAAATCAAACAAACTCTTTAAACTAGCTCTACCACTACTAGGTCTATATCATTACAAAGATGAAAAATGAAAAGGAAAAGGATCTATATGTACCAAAATATTTATAGCAGCTATCTTCTGGTTTGAGGGAAAGTCCATTGATTTAGGAATTGCTAAGCATGGTTGTGGTATGCAATTATAATGAAATATTATTGCACTATCCGAAATGATGATCAGGATGCTCTCCGAAAAACTCTGGGCTCACATGGGCTGATGCAAAGTGAAATGTAATGTGTATAGAGTAACAACAATATTGTAAGATGACCATCTGTTAATGATTTAGCTGTTCTCAGCAAAACAATGATCCAAGACAATTCTGAAGGACTTATAAGTAAAAATGCTGTCCATCCTCAGGGAAAGAATGGAGGGTTTCTGCATAAAGACTGAAGCCTCCTTTTTTTTTTTTGATCTATGTCTTCTTTTACTACATAACTGGTGTGGATATGTTTCCTGTGACTACACATGTGTAACTCTATATCAGATGGCTTAACTATTCAATGAGGGTGGGGAGGGAAGAAAGAGAATTTAGAACTCAAAGTAATTAAAATAAATGTCAAAAATTGTTTTCACATGTAAATGTTAAAAACAATAAAATGATGAATAAAAGCTAAAAAGACTATATAATGATGATTACTGTGTCATGATGTTAGTGACATCTCTGTTCTGAATATACTTTTGGAGTCTTTCCTTAGCTTTATGAGTGTGCTGCTATTAAAGGTGATTTTCCATTGTAATAAAAAGTATTTAAGCCTATAAACATGAAATTTATAGATTAGACACTTCATACCCCCTTATAATCTGCAGCAATATATATGCAAATGAAATACCCCTATAAGATTATATTTGAATGGATATTGGAAAAACAGAGAAATCTTTGATAAAGTTTTTCAGTGTAAGTTTCGTACATCATCAAGCATAGTAATATGCATGCGGTAAGTGATTAATGACTGAATAAAATTCAGTTGGATATGATGGGAAAGTAGGAGAGGTAACAATGTCAGTGGACTGAATACCCACATTAATGAAATCATAGACATGACAAAGAAATATAATAATAAATCCTTATAAGAGCTCATATTTTCATGCTTTTTGACTAGTTCTCCCTGAAAAACTGCAAATTTTAGCAAACCTTTTCAAGATTTTGATGACTAATCAAGAATTCTCTCCTAATTAACTTTGGATCATATGCATTTTTTTCTGCAAATATAATCAAAAATTTTCAGAAAGTTCAGAATAATTCATTTATCATACCATCCTTGTTTACTTGATAGGAAGTTAAATACCAGAGAAAATAACACTGACAGAACAAGACTCCTACTTAACCAAATTCAGAGAGAAATCAGTTGTATTTTTCTCTGTGCTATTCTTTCCATCTTTGCTAACTATATTCCACTGCTTCACTGAATTCAATGACCATTATGTGTGAAACACTAAAGTAGTTACACCCAGAGAAGTGACTTGACTCACTACCTGCACTTTATGAATAAAAGTATTAAATTCCTTGAATGCAGTAGCAATCTCACAATTGGATTTGTATCTATAAATCCTAGAATGGAGACTGAAACTCTATTTCTGCTTAATAAATGATTATCCATAGATTGAAACCATAAAGTGAGATGAAATATATACACAAACAACTACTAAAAATCACAGTATTGTCAAGTGCTTTAAAAACCTCAAACATTAGGAGATATGTGAGAAAGAAAAAAAATCTCACAACTCCACTCTTCTCATTCTGATATTAGCCATACTGCAGGTATGTCTTTCTTCTTCCAGCCCAAGCCCATCCTATTCACACTTTGGTGAAGCTTACATTCCTCAGTCCATTACAGATCTAGCTACTTTTCTTCTTGTCTTCTCTTTGACAAAAATATATTCCTATTATAGCACTAAGGATACTGAGTCCATGGTAGCTGAATTGAATTCCACGTTCATGAAAGGATGTACTTAAGTCTTTTGAGAGCATATCAAGCTGATGAGGTCATAGTAAATGTCTACTGCTGTAAAATAGACATGAAAAATCTTTCTAAGAGACCATAAAGTAACATTAACTTTGACCAGACATCTTATTTCTGTGCTCCCAGTGCACTGGCAAGAAAATGTAGGCAGTATAAGGTAAATCATTGCCATTAGAAAAAACTCAAATGCCTTTCTTAGAGTGGAAATACCAGGAAGAGAAATAACCCTATTAAGGGGCTGATAAATTTTTATTCAAGATATGAAGTCACCAAGCAAACTGGATTCTACCTTTGAATAATATGTTTAATAGTCTGGCCAACAGAAAATTGATATATTTCAGTTATTTTCACTGTCTTAATGGCATTTCAGATATTTAAGGGCAAAAAGGCAGCGTTGATGTAGCAGTGGAATGGAAGCCCTTACTGATCTTGCCTTTAGGAAAGCCACCCAACCTCTTCGCAGGCTCTTAGCAACCATGAAGAAGGGGTTAGCAAATGTGCTTCTCAGGGTGAGCTTATCAAAACAATTATCCCTTATGTGACTTTCGCTTGGCTATATTAGTCATCTAGAGACAGTCAAAGAAAACATGTCCACAAACAACTCAATTTTCCTCCCAGATGTCCCAAAGAAATCCTTAGAAGGTAATAGATAACAAAAGGTTGTTTCTGGGCCTTTGAATATTGAAGAAGTTCTGAGTGTCCCCTGCTCCTTTTCATTGCTAAAAGGAGAAAACACTCTGCACTTAAAAGTGACTTTGTTTTAAGGTTAGAAAGTGACATCTAGATGATATACTGGATAAACAGTACAGTACCTGTACTTGGGAAAGGCCAAATTCAAATTCTTTTTCCAGTACTGCTCAATGACCGTGTCAAGTCACTTAAACTATACCTGCTCCAGTTGCCTTATTTGTAAAACGAGAATAGAAATTAGTACCACTTCCCAGTGTCATTTTGAGGATCAAATAAGATAGGTATAAAGTGTTTCATCAACTTTAAAATACCATGTAAATGCTGACTGTTGTTAAAGTAGAACTTCACAATTACTCTAAGTGAAATAAATGAGGGGATTGCTTCTAGAAATTAATTTAGGAAATTATTGCTTTTATATGTCCTTTCAGTTCCTCAAACTCAAAATGTCCAAAACAGGACTCATCATTTTCCCCAAACTTTCCTTGAAATTTCCTGTTGTTGTTGTTATAGACATGGCCATCATTCCAGTCTTCCAGTTTTGTAACCTTCCATTAACTTTGACTCTACTATACCTTTCCCATATATCCAACCTGTTGTTAGATTCTCCTGTCTTACCTTCCACAATATTTGTCTCATTCAACCCCTTCTTTCTATTCACTTGGTCAGAATCTTGACTCAGGTTCTCATCACATCTCATTTGTATTATTAAAATAGTCTCGTAATTCACCTGCCTTTCTCAAATTCATTCTTCTTCAAAGGCATCCATCACAAAATTGAAAAAAAAAATGCCGTTCCTTATGCACTGATCTGCCTATACTACACTCCTAATTAATAATTCCACTAACTCTATACTATACATACAAGGAAATATAAATTCCTCTTTGACCATTTTAAAGTTCTTTTCATTCTGGCTTCAGTCAGCATTGTCAGTCTCATTATACTTTTCTCACTTCCCTATATTCTACAGTCTGGCCATGATGATTTTTCATACATAGCACTTCATTTTCCATCTCCCTTCCTTTCCCCTAGCTGTACCTCCCTTCTTGAATGCACTCAACCTCACCTCTGCTTCTCTAAATTCCTCACTTTCTTCAAAATCAGTTCAAGCACCATTCTACATAAACTATATGCTCACCTGCTCATACCTTCTCTCCCTAACTGCTATGTTTTAAGTGACTTTGTCTTTTGTCTTCCATGCACACACACACATACATATACATATACATATATATACATATGTATACGTGTACATTCTCTATACATGTTTTCTCCTATATAATCTAACCTCCCAAGAAAAGAAATTCTTTTATTTTTTCATCTTTGAATTCTCAGAATATCTTTGACTGACACATAAAGTGTTGAAGATATGATTGATTGATTTTCACACACATACTGGTTCTCCTTTGCAGTATTTGGCAATGGAAGTGCAAATGAGCTGTACATGTCAACTTAACATGTACGTATCAAGCACTTAGTATGTGCCAGAAATTATGCCAGTGGATAGAAATGTACAAGCATAAAGAAAATACACGATACCCTCAAAGAGTTTATATTCTACTTGGAGGAAAACAGTAAATAAACAAAAATATTTATCTTTTAAAAGAGCAAATGTAATTTTCATTCCATACATTATGAGGGCATCAAGAATTGTCTTCTATAGGTAAAAAGGTTCCTTTGAACAATAACTTGAAAGAAGTTATATATTTTCCACGGAAAGGATAAAGGGGATGAAAATGCCAGGAAAAGGTGGCAGCATGATCATAGGCATAAAAGGAAGAAATAGATTAAAATTAATAAAAAATAATAGCATAATCAAAATAGAATAAAATATTTTCAATACTGAACAATACATAGATCAATTTCATTTCTATATAGATTTTGTTAACTGGGGGTTAAGTTTTTCAGTTTTGCAAAAATCAACAATTTCGGATTAGCAAAGATGTATTTAATGCATTCTGTGTAATATTTTGCTTATCACTGTTATAGTGGAAAGTATGCTACAATTGGAGTCAGAAAGATATGGATTTGAATTTTCTTTCATACTTACTAGATATGTGACTCCGAGAAAGTCATATAACGTCTTTTAATCGCTATTTTCTCATTTATGAAATGGGGATAATGGAACCGAATTCATGTTATCGTTTTAAGTCTTGAGTGGAATTTTATAAAGATGTATGTAAATTACCCACTAGTATTATTATTAATATTTATGCTTTTGACTTAGGAAATTTCTGTTAAGTAAGCAAATACAAAACTATTCTGTGATTTATAATCACTGAGAGTTGCGTAGAACGCTGAGCGATTGAGCTGCTTGTCCAAAGCCACAGAGCCAGTAAGTGTCAGAATAAGAATTTGAACGTTTTCCATTCTGTCTCTGAGGTTGGTCCTTAAAAAATACACTGTACTAAATCTCTCGTGTGACATTTCCTTTCCAGTTGTAGGGCAATTCAAAGAATGCTAGCATTGGGAGTCAAAGAACTCAGCTTGTAGACAAAGTGCTTACTTTTTCTTGACTTCACATTCTTCACCTATAAAATGAAGGTAATGGACTAGATACACTCTTGGTTCCCATCTATGTCTAAATTGTTGATCTCATATTCTTGCATTATTTTTAACCTTTGCAAAATAACTTTATATATAAAAGTCTCATTTGATCCCCAGAACATCTCATTGAAGTAGACAGTGCAAGCTAGTGTCTAATAGTCAGACAGAATTCACATTTTGAAAATATTTTTTAAAATATTATAAATAATTGTACATAAAAACTATCTGCTCTAAAGTTTCCATAACAACAGTGATATTATATGTATACAATGTTTTAAAGTTTGTTTTATACTCCTTGTAATAAGTTGCTAAGCCCTTTACATGCAGTAACCCATTTGATCATCAAAACAACTCTGCAATGTGTAGGTACTACTTTTATTTATATTACAGATGAGGTAGCTGAGACACAAAGACATTTAATAACTCTCTTAAGGTGACATTGCTGGTAAGGAGACTGAGGTAGATTCATAACTCAAGCTTTCCTGATACTTAATCCTATATTCTATTCACCGAATCCCTTTGCTAGTCATACTAGTTTCATAACATAGGCAGTCTTATTATTCCCACTTTACATAGGAGAGAGTCAAGGCTCACATAATATAAGTCACTTGCTTCTGATCACAAAACTATCAAATTTTGGACATGGCATCTTAACCTAGGTCATTTAGACTCCAATTCAGAAATCTATTCTACCATACTGCCTCTCCATTATTAAACTTCTCCTTCACTGAGACTTTATGAAATGTGCAGTTTCAAAAGATAAGAATCAGAACATGGCCTAAGAGTAGTAAAACAAGCAAAACAACAAATAAGCTATGTTCCTTAAGCTTCCTTAAGTTTATTATTTGTCAATTTTATCTTTAAATTAAATAGCAGCAGTAATGAAGTAATATGCAAATAACTAAATAAAACTGAATTTTTCAAGGATGTCACACTTTTGTAATGATCTTTTTAGGAGACAGAATCGATGGCATATAGACAAACGTTAATCTGTCTAGTATTTATGCTAAAAGTACAAAGTATAAAAGTATATACTAAAAGTAAAGTCTAAATTTCATCATAAGTAGAAATTTCATGAGATTATAAGACCATCAATAACACAGAGTGAAAGATCATATGACACAATGTAGACACAGAAATTCTCTGGTCCAACTGCTTCATTTTGTAGACAGAAAAATAAGAGAGAGGAGTGAATGGATATTCAATGAAATAGAGGACTTTCAATTATTCTTATTTAAAAGACTACAGTTAAATGCAAAATTTGACCTTCAGATGCAAGACTCAAGAGAAACATAAAAAAACATAAAAATAAAATGGAAATCATAAGGGACTTATTAAGTTCAAACTGTTCACATTCCTATGTGGGAAGATCAAAAAGTAAACATAAGAAAGAACCACATGTGTCATAAAGATGTTAATTTTTCGAGTCGTGATTATTTTAAACTAATGCATTATTTTGTACCAACTTATTAGAGTAAACATCAAAAGCAAAACATCACAGAAGATAGAATGAAAATGAAAAAAAAATAAATGTAGTGTGATTAAAATGACTGCCAACTTTTCAAAAGGAAACTTGTGGAACAAAGATCCTCAAGGTAGCTTATGACTATTTCCTTAAAGACATTTTGTTATTCTAAATGGTCACAATTAGGAAACTAAAATAGCACAGAAATCACTTCAGCCAACAAACACTTGACCTGTTTACTAAACACAGATATGGCAGCTAAGAACACTATTAGTTTAGATTATAAATTCATTTTTGAAATTTCACTTTTTTATGTCCACAATATTTTATGTGAAGAATCTACATTTTTTTCCCCAAGGAATTCCTCCATGAAGTTAGAAGAGAATAGGTACAAATTCGCAAATTGTACTACAAAGGAGTTCATATATTTCCTGTCACACAGTTTATTGAAAGATATCTAAAATAAAGCAAGCTCATGCCATGCTTATTTTATCTTAATTTTCTTTAAAAGCATTTTCCTTATTTGAACAAATTCACTTCTTGAAGAATCTCTTTTTTAATTTTTTGGTTATTTTATTTGTTTTAGGGGTTCTACAATCACTTCCTTATAACTTGGATTTTTTTACCTTCCTCCTCCTCCTTCCCCTCTCTCCCCTCCCACCACCCCTGAGACAGCATATAAGTTTATGTAAGTTCTACACATATATTCCTATTAAATACATTTTCACCTTAGTCATGTTGCATAGAAGAATTAAAATGAATTTGGGAGAAATCATAAAACAAACCAAAATGTAATATGAAAAAATTGATCTGCTACATTCCGTGATCAAATTCCATAGTTTTTTTCCCTGGATGTGGAAAGCATTGTGCCTTTAGAGATCATTGGAAACTTTTTAAGTCTTTGCATGGCAATTAAGTTCTAAGTCTACCAGAAAAAATACTCGCACGCTGTGGTTCTTGCTGTGTACAAAGTTCTCCTGATCCTTCTCCTTTCACTCAGCATCAGTTCATCTAAGTCTTTCCAGGCCTCTCTGAAGTCTTCCTGTTCATCATTTCTTATAGCATGATAGCAATCCATTATATTCATATACCACAATGTATTCAGCCATTCCTCAATTGATGGGCATCCCTTTGATTTCCAGTTTTTGGCCACCACAAAGAGTGCTGCTATAAATATTTTTGTATGTGTGGGAACCTTTCCCATTTTTATGATCTCTTGGGGATAGAATACTAGAAGTGTTATAACTGACTCAGAAGGTATGCACCTTTTTGTAGTCCTTTGGGCATAGTTCCAAATTGCTCTCCAGAATGGCTGGATCAGCTCACAGCTCCACCAACAATGAATTGGTGTTCCAACTCTCCTACGCCTTCTCCAACATTTATTATCATCCTGTATTGTATGTTAACCAATCTGATAGGTCTGATATATTATCTCAGAGCTGTTTTGATTTGCATTCTCTAATCAATAGGGATTTAGAGCGTTGTTTCATATGATTATATATAGCTTTAATTTCTTCCTCTGAAAACTACCTTTTCATATCCTTTGACCATTTATCAATTGGGGAATGACTTGTATTCTTGAACATTTGACTCAGTACTCTATATGTTTTAGAGATGAGTCCTTCATCACAGACACTAGTTGCAAAATTTTTTTCCCAGTTTTCTGCTTCCCTCCTAGTCTTGGTTGCATTGGTTTGGTTGTGAAAAACATTTCAGTCTGATGTAATCAAAACTACCCATTTTGCACTTCATAATGTTTTCTATCTCTTGTTTAGTCAAAATTTCTTCCCTTCTCCATAAATATTATACCTAGATTATGTACGCATTTGGATTTTAATCTGGTGTACTGTGTCAGGCATTGGTCTATGCCTAGTTTGTGTCACACTGTTATCCAGTTTACCCAGCAATGTGGAACAGTGAGTTCTTATCTCAGAATCTGGAGTCCTTGGGTTTATCAAACAGTAGATTGCCATATTCATTGACTACTGTGTCGTGAGTAACTAACAAATTCCAGTGGTCTATCCTTATCTTACTTAGTCATTACCAAGTGGTTTTGGTAATTGCTGCTTTATAATACAATTTGTGATCTTGTAGAGCTAGGCCACCTCCCACAGCATTTCTTTTCATTAGTTCCCTTGATATCCTGAATCTTTAGTTCTTCCAGATGAATTTCAATATTATTTTTTCTAACTCTACAAAATAATTATCTGATACTTTGATTGGTATGGCACTGGATAGGTAAATTAATTTAGTTAGAATTGTCTTTTTTATTATATTGGCTAGGCCCACCCATGAGCAACTGATATTTTTCCACTTTCGTACATCTGACTTATTTGTGCAAAAAGTGTTTTGTAATTGTGTTCATATAGTCCCTGGGTTTGTTTTGGCAGGTAGAGTTCCAAATATTTTATAGTGTCTACTGTAACTTTAAATGGAATTTATCTTTCTGTTGGGCTTTGTTAGTAATATATAGAAATGCAGAAGATTTATGTGGGTTTATTTTATAACCTGTAACTTTTCCAAAGGTTTTTTTTTTTTTTTTTATTTCATGTAGTTTAGTACTTGATTCTCAGGGATTCTCTAAGTATATCATCATAGCATCTGCAAAGAGTGATAACTTAGTTTATTCTTTGCCTATTTTAATTCCTTTAATTTCTTTATCTTCTCTAATTGCTAGAGCTAATATTTCTAGTGCCACATTGAATAATAGTGTTGTTAATGGACATCCTTGTTTCACCCCTCGTCTTACTGGAAATGCATCTAGCTTCTCCCCATTGTATATAATGCTTGCTGAAGGTTTTAGGAACATTCTGCTCATTATTGTATGGAAATTTCCATTTGTTCCTATGTTCTCCAGTGTTTTCAATAAGAAAACACTCCTCTAAGAATTTGGATGCTATATCACATGGAACGCATATGTTTAGTAATGAATTTGCTTCATTTTCTGTGGTTCCTTTTAGCAGGATATAGTTTCCTTACTTATCTCTTTTGATTAGATCTATTGCTACTTTTGTATTGTCTGAGACTAGGATTGCTACCCCTATTTTCTTGCATCAGCTGAAGCAAAAATATTCTGCTCCAATCTGTTATTATGAAATACTGTTATAAAAAATTCTGTTTCAAATGTGCTTCTTGCAAGCAACATATTGTCGGACTATGGTTTTTAATCCATTTTTCCATCAACCTCAGTTCTATATGAGAGTTCATCCCATTCACATTTACAATGATGATTACTGTCTGTGTCTTTCCCTCTATCCCCTATCCCTTGGTTCACACTTTTAGCTCTCCCTTCTCCTCCAGAATAAAATTTTAATTTTTGACCACTACTTCCCTCAGTCTTCTCTACCTTCTTTCACTCCCCTGCCTTTTAATCCCTTTTTCCCTTACTACTTTTTCTCTCCCTTTTAGCCTCCCTTCCCTTTTCTTTCCCCCATTCCTCCTACTGCTAATAAAGCTAATTGTATTTCTATACTTAACTATGCTTGTTGTAACCTCCTTGAATCCAATCAGATGAGAGTGTCTCTCAAACAATACTCATCTCCCTCCCCTCTTTCCCTTATTGTAATATATCTTTGTACCTCTTCCTGTGGGGGAATTTATTTTGTTCTGCCTCCTCTTTTTCTCATCTCCCATTATAATCACTTTGCATCCTTAAATCACATTTGTTATTGTCACATCATTTAATTTATATCCACTCTCTCTATCTATGAATATCCCTTTTACATTTCATAATAAATATACAATTCTCAAGATTACCAAGCATCATCTGCAAGATCCTATGTGATCCCTGACTTTATTTGTATTGTTTCTGTCTGCCTGCAGTACTTTTTCCTTCACTTGATAGTTCTGGAGTTTTTCGATGATATTCCTTAGTGTTTTTAGTTTAGGGTCCCTTTTAGATGAATGGTAGATTCTTTCAATGATTATTTTGCCCTCTGAGTGTAGGACTTCTGGGCAATTTTTCTTGATGATTTCTTGGATGATATTGTACAGGCTTTTTTTTTTTAATCATGGCTTTCTAGTAGACCAATAATCCTTAGATTTTCTCTCCTGGATCTATTTTGCAGGTTAGTTGTTTTTCCAATTAGATTTTCTTCTATCTTTTCATTTTTTAGATACTGGTTGAATGATTCTTGATTTTTCATAGATTACTCAGCTTCTACTTCCCCAATTCTATTTTTTTATCAAATTGTTTTCTTCAGTTAACTGTTGCTTCTCCTTTTCCATTTGTCCAATTTTTTCTTTTAAGGAGTTATTTTCATCAGTTAGGTTTTTACTTCCTCTTCCTTTTGTCTGATTTTCCTTTATATGGAACTGTTCTCTTCAGTGAATCATTTTTTTCACATTTTTCAAAATCATTAACCAGTTTTTCTTCTATTTCTCTAATTTGGGTTTTAAAATCCTTCCTGAGGTCTTCCAAGAAGGCTCTTTGTGTTTCTGACCAGACCATATTTCCTTGTGAAGTTTCAGATTGGGAGTATAGTCTCAATGCTGACCTCCTTGGTATTTGTGTTTTGGTCCTTGTCCCCATAGAAAAATTCTATGGTCTTTTCTTTTCTTCTTATTATTCATTATAATAATCTTTTTCTTGGCTTTTAAAGTAGACCTCTGCATCTGTGGCACAGGGAGCTGTGTCCCACAGTTTTTGTGCCTAAAGGTTGAGGCTTTGTATGTTGCAGTCTCTGGTTCTTTCAGTTGGAAACTAAAATGCTGCAGGTTACCTGGTGCTGAGCTGGCTGGTGTTTGAAAGTTGAGTCCAGGTGAAGTCTTTTTGGGTTTCCCTGAAGTTACCCTGAAGCTAGCTCATTAAGTGTGGGGGAGGGGTGGTCTGGAACCAGGAGGCTCTTCTGCTGAGGTAAAGCATAGGCAAGCTCAGCTCTCTGTGCTAGTGTCTTCCCAATTTCACGAGAATGCTGAGGCATGCCTGGGTTTCTGATGGTGGCAGTTGCTGGCTTCATTCCCTGGGGGTTAAGATCTTCTCCCAATTTGTTAAGGTGGGGTTTTATGGGACAGCTCTAATCCTAATTTTCTTCTATTCTGATAGAACTGATAGCCTTATGCCACAGCAAGATCCTTCTTTACTGATCTTTCTAACCCACCAGGCTGAGAATCTGTTTACCCCTTCTGCTGTCCCACTGTTCCAGGGTTTTTCAGGAGAGATATTCTCTGGCATCTTCAAGGTCAACAAGGAGAGGGATATAGCAGTTACCAACCACTATGCCATCTTGTCCAGAACTGGACAAAAATCTCCTTTAACCTCTTTATAGATACAAACAATTCCTTGAAAGATAGAACAAGAGAAATAACTTGATTATAACTGTCAAGCAAGATATGAAACAGAGAAATATACTTGTCCAAGGAGTTTGTCATTGGCATGGAAGAAATTTTACAAAAAGTTGAAGTTGAAGAAGGATTCACTATTGATGCCAAGGTTTTTCAGATAGATTTATTGAACATTACAAAGAGAAATAACAGTGGAGAATGTTATGTCACCTGAGAAATACATGACCAGTCATATGAGACCAAAATAAAGCCCATTGACAGTTTTCATGTAATACTGGTATCCATGTGGTATCAATAAAATGATAAAGAAGAGTCCCAGAAATTGGGAAGGTGGGTATCACCCAATGATTGGTATGAGGGCATAGACAAAAGATTTGTAGACAAATAGACATGGGTGGAGTGCAATCTATATTATTAGAGGGAGAAATCATAGCAACGATCTAATGGATCCATTGAAATATTTACTCACAGCTACTAAGTACTAAAGAATTTATGTCCATTTGAAAGAGAAAATAATTAGCATATGATTTCAAAATATCCCTCTGAATAACAAGCTGAAGTTAAATTTAATTTCATTATCACTTATATTCTACTGATTTAAAATAAAATTAGTCAAAATCTTTAAAACTTCTTATATAACAAAATGACAAATCTATTTGATTAAATGAATGAGTGAATAAGAATTTAGTAAGCTCTTACCATGTGGCAGGAACAATGCTATTTTTGTCTTTGAGAATTTTATATTATAGTAGGGGAAAACAAACATATAGGGAAATGATGAGCCAGAAGGAATGTTTTGGATACACAATTCCCCAGTAATCTGATTCACTTCAGAAGCAATCAGTTGTCATGTCTTTTCCAGCAATGAACATGGGATTTGGTTACTATACTGCTCATCTGATGAAATGTAGTAAGGGCCTTGGGGAGAGGTGGTGGGCTGACTTTAATATATGATTTAATAAAGTCACCTGTTCTTTCTGATACCTAAATAGTATTCTTATTAAATTCAATCCTACTTTCCTAGTTGTGAGTTGGCAGAATTGCAATAAATTTATTACTGTATAAATAAAGTACCTAATGAAGGCAATGAAAGAGAGAGAATCACATTACTGTCTCTTTTAGTTATATGCATTTAAAACCAATATAAGATTTTAGCAATTATTTTCTCATATACACAGATTAAAATGCATTTCAGGTAATTAAATATTGTCATATGCCATTTTTACAACTTAGACAATAAAATCGTAGCTTTGTTTTAAGGACAAGATGGCAGGTACACTTTTTCATAAGTCCCACATATTTTAGAAAGCAGATTAAATTCTTTCTTACTTTAGCATTTAATGGCCTACTCCTTGTTTTGTTTATGACAACTGAGAATAATAATATGGCATAGAAGTTTTTTTTCCTTGAAAATGTCCAGTAAAGGAAACACAAAACATAACAATGGCAACAAATAATTCATACCAGGAGGCAGGGCTTAAAAATTACGGCTGAGATGTGCTTGTTAGTTCAAGGTGTTACTTTTGTTTTCAGTTCAGTGAACAGATTTTTGGCTCCTTTCTTGACTGCGTCTAAATTATAAAGATCTTTTAGTAGATGTGTTGTTTATTAATATTTAAGTACTCACACTCCTTTTGTATTTCATAAACTTGTAATCTCAAAAATGTTCTATTTCTCTTTTTTACCACTCTGATATACAGATACACCTTTAATCGTATCCCTTTCTCTTTCACATGTGAAGGTTTGTTTTTTTTTCTAGCAGTCATCATTTTATCTAGCAATCACCATAGAATTTCTTCTATTTCAGTTACTCTTCTCTCAGTTCAGAAGTTTATTAGATCAAAACTTATGTAACATAAATTCTTTTGTACTCCAAGACTCTATATTCTTTCTGGCAATTCAGATAGCACCATCTTCCTTGTCTTAGTCACCTTTCTGAAATTCTGTATTCTAGAGCCAAACTTGTACAGTGGCCCTCTGGCCTTTGCTAGACTGATGCTTAGACAATAGACACACAGTGGATCATGAGGGAAGTACTAGAAAACTTTCCAACTTTTAGAATCTGAGTTTGTACTTTAGTGGCATAGCCTGGGAGAATCCAGATGTGACTTCATGCCTCAATGGAGAATTGAAAGACCTCTTTATAAGTATCAACTTTAAATACTAGGTAAAAGAATCATTGAAACTAAAGGGAAAAAAGCTATACTTCCAGCTATGTGCCTTTGTCATTGTTCTGTCATTGCCTCATGTTAGCACCTCTCTGCAGAGGTACAAATAAATCATTTATAAAAATTCATTGAGAACTTACTTTGGGGCCAGCAGTGTGTCATAAGAGACAGGAAAAGAGTGTTAGAAATTATCTCTTACCTTCAGTAACTCACTCATCATAGTAACTTTTCTCAACTTTTTCTTTTTTTTTTTTTAACACTTCTTAAGATCCCCTGGTTTTCCCTTACCTCTCATAGTTGTGCACTTTTTTTCCATATTGCACTGAAAAAAAGTGAGGATATTTACCAAGAACTCCCTTTTCTCCCCTCCTCTTCATTTTATATCACTCAGAGGTCTTCTACTACTATCTCCTCCTTCACCCATTTCATAATAAGAAGTTGTCATTCACTATGCCAATAGAAACTCCACCTTATATAGAAGTGATCTAATTCCATCCCACCTAGTCCAGCAAATTTTCCTCTCTACCATCACCATTCTCATTAATCATCAACCTCACTATGTCTAACAACTACTTTCCTACTTCTTAAAAACATGCCCATGTCTTCTTAATCTTATGGGGGAAATACTATTTACTGGATCAATCTATTCCTACTATGTCTCTTTTCCTTTTCATGTCTAAACTCCTTGAGTGATTGCCTGAATTTAATGTCACCACCCACATTTCCTCTCTTCTTAATTCTCTGTAATCTGGTTTCTGACCTCACAGTTCAACTGAAATAGATCTCTATAAAGTTTACCAATGATCTTTTAATTGTTAAATCTGTTACTCATTTCTCTATCTGCATCTTCCTTGACTTTTTCCATCCTTTGATACCACTAATCACCTTCATCTTGATATTTTCTTCTTTCCTTGTTTTTGTAACAATGCTCTGTGCTAGTTCTCTTCCTATCTATCTGACTATTTTTTAGAATTTGCTGGATCTTCATCCAGAAGATCATATTGCATAATTGTGTGTGTCCTCTGAGACTCTCTTCTAGCTTTTTCCCTCTTTTCCTTCTATATTATTTGTCTTGAGCTTATCAGTGTCCATGGATTTAATTATTATCTCTATGAAGAGTATTCTTAGATCTATTTTTTTTCTGGTTTTAACCTCTTTCTTTCCTTAAAGTATTTCATTTCAATTATCTCTTTGAGGATATTATAGGATATCTCTAACTGGATGTCCTATAAAAACCTTAAACTTAAAGTGTTCAAATGTGAAAGATTCCCATCTTTCTAACTTTATAACTTTTCTATTACTGTTAGAGACCCTATCCTATTCCCAACCTCCCTGGCTCACCACCTAATTGTCACCTGCAGTCCCTTACTATTTTGACACCCTGTATCAGATCTGTTACCAAGTGCCTTTTATTCTACCTTTACAATATATCTAATATGTGATCCCTTCCTGCATCTATCATTCCGACAACCCTTGATCAAAGCCTTATTTTCTCATGACTGCAGTATTTCAATAGTCTTCTGGTTGTCTCTTTACCTGGAGTCCCTCAACATTCCTGTCTATCCTCAATTCAGCTATCAAAGTGATGTCTCTAAAGTTCAGACTTGCCCAAGTCACTCCGCTCTTCATTCCACCTGAGTGACTCGCTTTTGTCTACAGGATAAAATTTAAAATTTTTCCATTAAATACCTTGATAACCTGGCCTATTTACAAATTTCAGTCTTCTTACACTTTGTTTTTCTCTGTATACTCTTTATTCAGTGACTCTAGCCTCCATGCTATTCTTCACACAAGACATTCCATCTTCCAATGTAGTGCATATTCAAGGACTATCCTCTATGTCCAGAAAGTTAGCCTTCCTTCTCTCAATCTATTGGCTTCCCTGACTTCCACTGAGTTTGAATTAAAATCCCAGATTCTTCAAGAAGTCTTTCCTCATAGGGCTTGTGCTTTCTTTCTAAGGTTTCGTTCAATTCTTCCTTTACTTATGGCAATTTCTGTATATAGTTGTTGGCATGTTGCCTCCTCCTTTCAAATATGGGGTACTTGAGAATAGGAATTCTTTTCCATTTCTTTGAGTTCACATTATTTAGCAATTTGTGTGGTGCATAGTAGACACTGAATAATCTCCGATGACTTGTTGACTTCAGACTACAAATATAGATTCAGCAAATATATAATAAGTATTTTTGGTTGCTAAACTTTTTTTATCATTGCAGAAGTATGAAATAGTTAATAGAAAATTCATAGAGCAACCTGAGTAGAGTGGATAATAATTTTATGAGTAGGGAAAACTATATAAGTTTGAATGGGTAAAATGAGAGAGGTAAAGAGAGAGGTGGGGGGAGAGAAAAAGGGAGAGGGAGAGAGGGGGGAGAGAGAGAGAGATCCTCAAAATCCAAGCAGAAAAGCTACAATATAATAGGAAATATATCAAAATTAATATTTGGTGATTTGAGCTAATTAGGGTTTCAACAAGGTGTAAGGGAAAATGCTTGGTCTGGGAGTCAGGAGATCCAGGATATAGGCCTTGCCTCAATTCTCACTGTGTGGCAATAGACAAATCACAACCATTCTTAACCTCAGTTTCTTCACTTCAAAACTTAGTGGAGATGGAGTAGTTAATAGTTAAGGGGTCTTCCAGTTCTACAATTATTTAATGGACTATAATTAAAAAAAATCTAAAACATAACTTCCAGGAGTCGAGATGGTGAAGTAAGCAGTAAATCACTATCACTCTCCTCTAGCGATCTCTAGCACCTCCTTCCAAATAGTACCCCAGGAAAAATTATAGAATAGAAGAGCAATAAGAAAGAAGGTATGGAGCAGTCTTTAGCCCAGGAAACTTGGAGGATCAACAAGAAAGGTCCATCTCACCCAGGCAAAAGGGGAGTGCATTCAAGGAAAGGAAGCAAACCAGCAAATTTGGCAACCATCCCTACCTGATCAAACCAGTGTTCCTGGACCTCAGGGTGGTCACACAGGCAAATGCCAGCACCAGAACCTGTCATGTGTCTTAGCATAGCCAAGAAGACTGACAGAATCCTTCTCTGAGAACCATCATGTGCTTTGCAGCAGTCCCAGTGGCCATCTTCCAGCATCCAGATCTCCCCATGCTCCAGCACAGCTCTGGGTGGATAGGCAACCTCCAGGGGGAGATCTCAACTTTAAAAGTCAGGACACCCTTAATCAACATGAGCAAAAAGCAAAAACTAAGCATTTACCACAGACTCTTTCTATGTGGATGGGGAAAATAAGAACACAAACTCAGAAGTAGACAATATTTTCAATATATCTCCATCAAAAGCTTCAAAACGGAATATGATCTGGTGTAAATCCCAAAAAGCCTTCTTGTAACAGCTAAAAAATTTATAAGTCAAGAGAGATAAAACAAAAATTAGGGAAAGAAATGAGAGGTATGCAAAAGAGAGTCAATAGCTTGGAAAAAAGAAGAACAAAAACCGACTGAAGAAAACAGTTTCTTAATGGAAAAAATTGCCAAATTGGAGAGAAAATCCATTGAAGAAAGCAGCTCCTTAAAAAGTGCAATTGGTCAAGTGGGAAAGGTGTTACAAAAACACACTGAAGAAATGGAATTATTAAAAAACAATAGAATTGCCCAAATGGGAAAAGAGGTACAAAAGTTTATGAAGCAAATGATTTGCTAAAAATTAGAATTGTGCAAGTGGAAATTCGTCACTCTTTGGGACACCAAGAATCAGTCGAGCAACATTTTAAAAAGGAAATAAAATAGAAGAATGGAAAAATAAAATAACCTACCTGGGAATAAAAACTGACCTGGAAAATAGATCAAGGAGAAATAATTTACAAACTATCAGTCTACCTAAAAGCCATGATTTAAAATAAAAAGCCTAATCTTTTAAATCTTTTAAATTTTTCTTTTAAAATCTTTTAAAATTTTTCTTCAAGAAAACTGCCCTCCGGTCCTATAAGTAGAGGGTAAAATAGTCAATGAATGAAGTCACTGATTAACTCTTCAAAGAGATACCAAAATGAGAATTCAAAGAAATATTGTAGTCAAATTCCATAGCTATCAAGTGAAGGAGAAAATCCAACAAGGAGCCAAAAAGAAACAATTAATATCTTGTGAAACCACAGGATTATGCAGGATCAAAGGGCTTGGAATATCATATTCCATAAGACAATGGAGCTTGGGTTACAACCAAGGATCAACTACTCAGTAAAACTGAGCTTTTTCTTTCAGAAGAATAGATGGTCATTCAATGAAAAAAGGGACTTCCAAACTTTCTTGATTAAACACCAGAGCTCAATGGAAGATTTGATCTTCAAACCCCACCCCCCCAAAAAAGGAAAGAAAATAAAAGTATGCTATTCAATAAAGTTTAGTTCTTTACATCTTTACAATGGAAGGTGATATTAGCAAATCTTGAAAAGAATATCTTTATTATGAGATTTAGAATAGGCACACAGACAAAGGGCATAGGTATAATTTGACTTTGATGTGATCATAAATATAATTAAGGATAAAAAAGGATTATTCTGGGAGAAGAGGAAAGGAAGATTGATGAAAGGGTAAACAACATAACATGAAGTGGTAGAGAGAAAGAAAGGAGGGAGGCTAGAATTGTTAGAACCTTACTCTCATGGGATTTGGCTCAAAGGGAGAATACAATACACACTCAACTGACTATAGAAATTGATCTTACCCTACAGGAACCAGAAGGAGAAAGTGGAAAGAAAAAGGAAGGATTGGATAGCAAGGAGAGAAAAAAGTAGTAGGGGAAGGGGGAAAGGCTGATAGAAGAGAAGGTAGGCTGAGGGAGGTGGTGATCATGCTGGTGAGAAGTAAACAGGAAAAAAGAGAGAAAAGTTTAGACAGGGTGAAAAAACAGGACAAGATTATACAGTTAGGAATCATAAATGTAAATGTAAATGAGATAAACTTCCCCCTAAAAAACGAAATAGAGAGAATTGATGAAAAAAATTACCCTACAGTATGTTGCCTACAAGAAACACATTCAAAGCAGAGAGATACACTCAGAATAAAAGTACAAGATTAGAGTAGACTATATTAGTGAAGTAAAGAAATAAATAAACAGGGGTAGCAATTCTTATCCCAGACTAAAAAAATAAAAAAAAGGAAAACCTTCAATCTAATTAAAAGAGTTAAAGAGGGAACTACACCTTTCTAAGAGGTATCATAGACCACAAAGTAATATCAGTACTGAACATATATGCACCAAGTGCATGGCATCAAAATTCTCAGAGAAGTTAAGAGCTAGAGAAAGAAAGAGATAGCAAAATTATTCTAGTGGAGTACTTTAAGCTCCCCTTTTCAGAATTAGACATATAACTACAAAATAAACAAGAAAGAAGGTAAGGAGGTGAATTGAACTTTAGAAAAGTTAGAGATGATGGATCGCTGGAGAAAAGTCAAAGGGAATATAAAGTACTATATCCTTTTCTCAGCAATACATGATACCTACACAAAAATTGACAATGTATAGGGTATAAAAACCTCACAATCCAATGTAGACAAGCATAAATAGGAAATGTGCTGTTTTTCAGATCACAATATAAGAAAAATTACATGTAGGGAAGGACTATAAAGAGATAGACTAAAAATTACTTGGAAATTAAATAATCTAATCCTCAAAATTAATAGGTCAAACAATAAATCAAAGAAACAATTATTGACTTCATCCAGGAGAATAGCAATGAGACAACATACCAAAACATAAGAGATGCAGCAAAAATACTTCTTAAGGTAAATGTTATGTCTCCAAATGGTTGCACAAATAAAATAAGGAGTAGATTAATTAATTGAACAATGGAGGTAAAAAATATAAAAAGGAACAAACTTCAAATCCCCAATTAAATACCAAATTACAAATCCTGAAAACAAAAGGAGAGAGATTTTTAATGGAATTAAGAAAACTATTGAACTAATAAATAAAACCAAAAGTTGGTTTTATGAAAAAAACACAATAAAATAGATAAATCCTTGTTTAATTTGATTTAAAAAAGAAAGAAGAAAATCAAATTATCAGTATCAAAAAGTGAAAAGGGTGGATTCACCACCAGTAAAGAGAGCATTAAAAGAAAACAATTAGGAGCTATTTTGCCCTACTGTATTCCAATAAATGTGATAATCATAGAGAAATGGATGAATATTTGCAAAAAAAGATATAAATTGCCCAGATCAACACCATAGGAAACAAAATACTTAAATAACCCATTTTCAGAAAACAAAAGAAATTGAACAAGCCATCAATGAAATCCCTAAGCATCAGATGAATTTACAAATGAGTTCTACCAAACATTTAAGGAATAATTAATTTCAATACTATATGAACTATTTGCAAAAGTATACAAAGCAATCCTAGCAAACTTTTTTAATAAAATATAATGTTGATCTCTAAATTGGTAAGAGACAAAACAGAGAAAGAAAGTTAAAGATAAATTTCCCTAATGCATATATAGAGGCAAAATTTTTAAATAAATATTAGCAAATAGATTATAGTAACTTGTCATGTGAATAATGCACTATAAAATTTGGAGTGTATCCAAGGACTCCACGGCTAATTGAACATTAGGGAAATTATCAGCACAATTGACGATATGAATTAAAACCTTAAGACAAAAAATGATTATCCCAATAGATGCAGAAAAAGATTTTGACACAATATAACACCCATTCCCATTAAAAGTACGGACGATTAGAGGAATCAATGGTGTTTCCTTAAAATGATAAATAGCAATTATTGACAATGATCAGCAAATATTATAGGCAATGACAATAAACTAGAAGCATTTTGAACAAGGTCAGGGATGAAACAATCAGATCCATTATTGCCACGATTATTCAACATTCTACTTGAAATTTTAGCTTTGGAAATAAGAGAAGAAAAAGAAATTTAAAGAATTAAAGTAGGTAATGAAGAAACAAAACTATTAGTCACAGTAGATGATGAGATGAATCCTAGAGGATCAGCTAAAAGACCAATAGAAATAATAACTTTAGCCAAGTTGACGGATATAAAATAAACCCACATAATCATTGGCATTTCTATCTGCTACCAACAAAGCCCGGCAGCAAAGGACAGAAAGAGAAATTCCACTTAATGTAACTGTAGGAAATATAAATATATGAAAGTCTAGCCTCCAAAACAAACTGAGGAATTGTACAAACATAATTACAAAACAATTTTCACGCAAATAAAGTCAGATCTAAATTATTGGGAAAATATCAGATTTTCATGGACAGAGCTAATATAATAAAAATGACCATTCTGCTTAAATTTATATATTTATTCAGTGCTGTACCAAACTACCAAAAAGTTGATTTATAAATATAGAAAAAATAATAAATTCATCTGGAATGCCAAAAGTCCAGAATGTTAAATAAAATAATGAAAAAAATGAAAGGTAAGATTGCCCAGCCATACTATTTATTCTTTTTTTTATGAAGCCATAACCATCAAGACTACTTGATACTAGATAAGAAATAGTGTGGTCAATCTGTAGAATAGGTTTGGAATACAATACATAGTAGTCAATGACTATAATATTTTACTGCTTGATAAATCTAAAGATTCCAATTTCTGGGATAAGAATTCACTGTTTGGAAAAAACCACTGGAAAAACAGGAAAACAGTGTGGCAGAAACTAACCATAGATCAACATCCTACATCATCGGCCAACATAAGGTCAAAATATGTACATGGTTTATATACATCAAGGGTGGAATACTGGAAGAACAAGGAATAGTGTACCTGTCATATTTATGAAGAATGGAAGAATTTCTAATCAAGCAAGAGAAATTTTCTTTTTTTTCATTTTTTCATTGAAAAATGAAAAATGGATGATTTCGATTACTTGAAATTAAAAAAAAATAAAATTTGTTTATAAAAGTCAATGCAACCAAGATTAGAAGAGAAGCAGAAAGCTGGGATACAACTTTTTTACAAGTGTATCTGATAAAGGCCCTACTTCCACAATATAGAGATATCTGGATCAAATTTATAGTAGGCAAATCAATCCCCAAATGATAAATGGTCAAAGGATATGAACTGACAATTTTCAGAGGGAGAAATTATAGTTCATATAATTAAATTAAATTTCATATAAAAAGTTCATATAAAAAATATTAAATATTAAAGTTCATATAAAAAATGCTCTAAATCACTATTTCTTAGAGAAATGAAAAATCAAGACAACTCTGAAGTATATCACACCTATAAGATTGGTTAACATGACAAAACAGGAATATAATTAATATTGGAGAAGATGTGGGAAAATTGAAACACTGAATCATTGTTGGTGGAGTTATGAACCGATTCAACCATTCTGGAGAGCAATTTGGAAGTTTGCCCAAAGGGTCAAACTCTGTGCATACCCTTTGACCCATCAATACTACTGTTAGAACTATATACCAAAAAGATCATAAAAATGGGAAAAGGACTTACATGGGCAAGAAATTTTTATAGAAGCTATTTTTGTGATAGCCAGGCATTTGACTTTGAGGGTATGCCCATAATTTGGGTATTGGTTGAATGAGTTGTTGCATATATGGATGTAATGAAATACTATTTCTCCAAAACAAAAGATGAGCAGGGGGACTTCAGAAAAACCTAGAAAGACATATATGAATTGATGCATATTAAAGTGAGAAGAACCAGGAGATCATTTTACAAAATAGCAGTCTCATTGTGTGGTGACCTACTTTGATAGACTTAGCTGTTTCCAGAAGTGTACTGTTATAAGACAGTTCCAAAATATTCATGAAAGAAAATGCTGTGGATACACAAAAAAAGACTCATTAAAGAAAATGTTGTTGATAAATAACCAGAGGAAGAACTATGTACGGAGTGTGAATGAATACAGAAGCATACTATTTTCTCTTTTTCAGTTGATTTCTTTCCTGTGGAATTTCCCTTTTCCTCTGATTGTTCTTCCACAATGTGCCTAATGTGGTAATAAGTTTCATGAAAATGTCCGTATAATGTCTATATTAGATTGTATGCTGCCTGAGAATCAAAAGGAGAAAATTTAGAAATAAAAATCTTTTAAAAATAAATGTTGATGCCTTAGAAGACCGACATTAGGATTTTTTTTCTCAGTATGTGTTGATTTGTTATATGATTTCTTCCATTTATTTTAGTTCAACTACATAGCATGAATATAGTGAAAATGTGCTCAATAGGAAAGTATATGTAGAAGCTAAACAGAATTGTATGCTGTCATGGGGAGGGAGGGGGGTATTGGGGGAAGGGTGGGGGGGATAAAATCTTAACTTTAAGGAAATGATAGTAAAACATTAAAAAAAAATAAAATATAAAAAAAATAAATGTTGATGTATAAAAATAAACCAATCAATAAAAAGGCTCACATCTATAGTTAAGAGAGGCAATGACTTGAGACCAAACTTTGACGTGAAGAAGACCTTGATTTAAATCTTTCATCTTACATTTATATAAGCTATATTATCTCAAGCAAGTCATTCACCCTTTCTGTGTTCTAGACAACTGTCAGGCTATGAATTTCAAAGAAAGGATTGAGTTCCATTGGAATACATTCTTTCCTCACCTGGGTGTTGCCTATGCCAAGAAATTCAGAAATGGCACCCCATTTCTACCTGTGATTAAACCTCAATATATTATCAGTGAATAAAAAAAAAATGATTTCTTTTCCTTAATGTTATTTTCTGACTATTCCAACCAACAAATTTTTACAGTTTAATTCAGCATCAAAACCAAGCAAAATATACTAGTGGGTGTATAAAGAATGTTATGTTGCCTTTGTGTTTGTCATATACCTAGAGAGTTCATGAACAGTTGCTGAGGAGGCGGCTTGTGAGCCAAGCAACTCATTCTTATTAATTTAATATATTTTATTTAAAAAAAACCTATCAGTGTCAGTTCTGAAAGTTCACAATGTGTAAGATTTTGTTTATCTCTTCTGTGCAAGTTAAAAGCAGATTGCCATTTATTTGACAGGTATTCACAGAGAAGAGTGACAAAAAGAGTTCATCTGTATTTCTTTTTGAGTGCCTGCTTCATAACCAGCTTCCTGTATGCTGCTCAGCACCTTACTTTGACTCCTAACAACACAGTCAGCTTTGAATTTTTAGGACTAGTTTAAAGAACTACCTCAGAAACCTGGATCAGCTACACTCTTATAAATTGGACTTAACCAGGCTCAGAGATAGGACATGGGGAGGCTGATAGTCTCTTCAGCAGCTGTTGTTTTCTTACTTCACAGATCCATTAGCAAAGAAATTTGGAAGTAGATAATGTTTCTTTGAGACTTTCTCTTTGCCTCTATGCATTGTTCATAGGATCAGATAATGAAAGGGTTATGGAGTTAAAAGTGACCACAGACCAGAGGGCTGGGTTTTTTTTGTTTGTTTTTTGTTTTTTTAACCATTTTTGTATTAAGAACACCTGTAGTGATCTTGTGAAACTTATGGACAAATTCTCAGAATACTGCTTTTAAATTAAGTAAAATAAAATAAATAAGATTGCAAAGGAAACCAATTATAATGAAATTAAGTTATACATAATATATGCAAATGCAATTATACATATATATATATATACTTATACACAAACACGTAAGTGCATACAGATTTATGTCCATATAAAATATATGTGAATATATAATTTTATATATATATATGTACACATGTTTATAGCTCATTTACTCTTTTTAAGAACCCCCTTTTCAGAGAATATATGGTTTAACCCCTGATAGTACAAATAAGGAAACAGTCGTCAAGAGATGAAGTGATTTGCCCAACATAATTATTGTGACACTTATATTTCCATACTTCCCAGAACCCTATCTTTGGTGTTATTTTTAGAACTTGCACTCAGCTAATTGTCAATAAATTCTTCCTAAAGTTTACCTTATAAGATTTATAATATGCATCCCTCCCATGGATAATTAAATCAAGATTTTTTTTTCAGAATTGTAAAACTTTTTTAGCCTGAAAGAACTATTTTATTGTTGTGGAATCCATTAGCCTTAGAAAATAGTATGTGTGAGGGAAGGGGAAGTATTTTTGGTCAGGTCCCAGTATCTCCACATATAGACACCCACATATACTGACTCCTTTCAAGATCAAAACTATCTAGAGGTACTTTGTCTATATAGAGGGAACATGAGGATCTACTTTTTATCCTGGTTAAATAGTTTCTACAATTCAGTACTACATACCACCATGTAGGAGGTTTACAGACAGCATCTTAAACAGGAAATTCTGAATAGTTTTAAAGATTTGGACAATTATCTAAAGCACAAGGGTTTGACTCAGCTAGAAATCTTAAAGTTGGACCAAGACTCTGAGAAATGTAATGGCACAAAGGCAAAACAATAAATTTGTGATTTAAAATATGTCTACATATTTAAGTAGATGTATTTTCCAGTAGTAGTTTCAATTAAATAAAATAATTTAAAAATATTTTTATGTTATAGTATTCATTATTATAAACAGTTTAGAATATTCAGTTGTTTTTCAGCCATATCCAACTCTTTTATGAATCCATTTGAAGTTTTCTTGGCAGAGATACAGAAGTAGTCTGTCATTTCCTTCTCCAGTTTATTTTTAAAATGAGGTAAATGGGATTAAGTGACTTGCCCAGGGTCACTCAAGTAGTAAGTGTCTGAAGCCAGATTTAACTTGAAGAAAATGAATATTTCTGATACTAGGGCTAGCATGCTACTCATTATGCCACACTTCAGAATATAGCTTTAGGTTGGAGAAAAAAATAGGTGAAGGTGATATTTTGCTAGCAAAATGTTGATTTTAATTCTCCAAGTGTCTGATATATCAGTTTTCTTTTTATAAAAACTTGCTTGGGTCACTTAGTTTAATAGGCCCCATCTGATTATGTACATACCTTTTACCCAGTTCTAAATTGCAAGCTCCAGGAAGACAAGCAAAGGCAATGTTTCTTAGATTACAATGGACAGATGGATGGATGGATGGATGGATGGATAGATGGATGAATGATGTACATATATGGGTATGATACATCTGTTCCTTAGGATGTTTTGTACTGTCTGGCACTATATCCCACTTCAAGTACTTTGGAAAAGCAAAAAAAATCTAATCAAACTGAGTCATAAAGTTCATAGGAACTCATTAAGAACAATGTAATATTTACAAAGTAAAAAAAATTAAATTCTTGAATAGTTATGAAATATTATGAAATAAGAAAAAACATGCAACATGTTCAGTAAAAACTTGATTTTTCAACTTAATCACTCAACAGCATCATATCAATATAATAAATATTTGATGTACATGTGGAAAATATTGAGCAAGATATGTCAGTGTAAAAAAAAATATATACCAGAAGCTGGTTTATATTTTCATTGGAGAGAGATGATGATGAAGATGAGAATAGTAAAGATAAAAATAATAAAAAATAATGACAAAACTCTTTAAGGTTTGCAAAGCACTTTATGTTTATCATCTAAATTGTTTCTCACAACAACCCAATTTTGGAGTTTAATTACCTGGAAATTTTAGTGTGAAACATTACCATGGAGGATGTTTTGTGTAAGGAAGACATTATTATCTACATTTTATAGATGAGGAATCTGAGGGTGACCAAATGTAAATTTCATAAATGGGGTTGCACAGTCATTAAGTTCCTGAATCAGATTCCCATCCGGGGTGTTCCTGAGTCCAAGATTAGTGCTCTACCCACTATACCACCTACTTGACAAGCATATGTCAAATAGTTAAAAACGGTACAGGAAAATCAATGAAAAAAATACAGAAAAATGCTACAAATTTACCTGAGAGAAAAAAAAAAACCTAAACATTAAATGGATCAAAGGAAACTGGTGGTGATTAGAGTAGAGCTGAACTTTAAAGGATGATATATGAAGAACCGAGCCGAGACAGCAGAATAAATACACCCACCCAGTTGAACTCTCCCAGTGATTTCATCTAAACAATGAAAAAACCTCAAGCCTGAAACAGTGTCTTTCTGCCCCCTGGTTATCAAAGCTCAAACTTCACATAAAGTTCAAAGTTAAGAAAGAGCCTTGAGAAATGAAAAGAGCAACAAGGAAAAAATCTTGATGATAAGAGCTACTATGGTGGCTGGGAAGACCAATACACAAATGAAGAAGAGCAAAACAGTTATAAATGAAGCCTCAAAGAATAGTATTAATTGGATAAAAGTCCAATAGGGATGTCTGTAACAGGTTGTTATTCTTTTTTTTTTAAGAGAGAGAAATGAGTGACAGATAAAAAACTAGAAAATGCAATGAGACTCATACATCAAAATATAAAAAGAAAATTAATGTCTTTGTGAAACAGGCAAAAAGACACTGAAGAAAATGATACTTTAGGGGAAAAACATTGTCCTAGAAGAAAAGAAGTCCTTAAACTGAAGAATAAGGCAAATTAAAAGGAGCTACAAAAATTCAATGTAGAAAATAATTCTTTAAAATTTAGAATTGAGGGACTGGAAACTAATGACTCTATTAGAAATTAAAAAAAGGAATGGGGGAAATAGAAGAAAGGGTGAAATATGTCCTTTAAAATATGACCTGGGAAGATGGTGGAATAAAAGTAGGGACTTGCTTGAGGTCCTCCCTAAGCCCCTCCAAAGACCTGTAAAGAATGATTCTAAACAAATCCTGGAGCTGCAGAATCCACAAAATAAAAGAGCAAAACAAATCTCCAGCCCAAGACAGTCTCCAAGTTTGACAAGAAGTGTTTATCACACCTGGTTCAGAATAGGACACAGTTCAGCATGGACTACACCAGCATAAACAGGGCTACAGCAGGACCTCAGGGGACTGAATCACTGGCAGCTATGGTGAATTTTGAGACCTCTCAACCAACCAATGCCAAAGAGAGCATAGAAGTTCAGTGGGAAAACTCTCTCAGATCTAGGAGAGAAAAGAGCATGGTCCAGCTGGCCCCAGCCCCAGAGCGGCAAAGGTAATGGCGCTGGTGGCAGGAGCAGCAGTGGCTATGGCTTCTGGAGCTTACAGATCATGGACAGTGTAGAGGTTGAGGGGATGATCAGAATGGGATTGCTGGTGTTGAAGCAGAATTCTCTTTCTTTGTGCTGCTTGGATTTCGTCGGCACTCCTGGGTAGTGGTTCTGGGAAAAGGAGGAGCGCTGGTGTGGCAAAGCTTGAGGCTGCAGTGGAGAGGGAACCTTTCTCACATTTCCGAAGCAGAAAAGAGGCTTGTGGCCATTCACAGACCAGAGCAAAGGCCGGGAAAAGAGTCAACCCTTCTTTGATCGTAACACTTTGGAAGAACTGAAAAGTTGCCAGCTCCTAGAGGTTGTGCAAATCCAGGAAGTTTAGGACAGGATGCTCTCCACATTGAAAGTAGAGTCCTACCTTAACAAAGAGTTAGAAAGTGAAGTATTTGCATAGGAAAACTTAAAAAAGCAGCATAAAAAATCTCAGACTAGAGAATATTATTTTGGTGAAAAAGATGATTGAAACACAAATTCAGAATAAGAGAACAAAGTGAGAGCTCCCACAAAGCCTACAAGAAAAATGTGAATTGGCTGCAGGCTTTGGAAGAGCTCAAAAAGGATTTTGAAAATCAAGCAAGAGAAGTAGAGGAAAAAATGGGAAGAGATATGAGAGTGATGCAATTAAATCATGAACAATGAGTCAACACCTTACTAAAGGAGATGCCCCCCCAAAAAATACTAAAGAAAACAACATCTTCATAAACAGACTAAGCCAAATGACAAAAGAGATCAAAAAAGTCAATGAATAAAAGAATGGCTTAGAAAGGAGAATGGAAGGGATATGGGGGGAGTCAAGGTAGGATAGTAACAGCACAGACTGGTTAGTGCATTTCCCCCTCCCCAAAATCAAGTCAAATACCTGGAATAATGACTCTAAACAGATTCTGAAGCTGAAGAAGCCACAGAATGGTGGAATGAATCAAATCTCCAGCCCAAAACAGCCTGAAAAGTGGCCAGGAAGTGCCTATTGTGCCACCCTAGGAGAAGAGTGCATTTCAGTGTGGGTCATGCAGGTACAGATGGGACCTGAGCAGGCCTTGGACAGACTGAATCTCAGGCACCTGTGATGGTTTTCAGACTTTTTTTCATGACCCCAAAACATTGAAGGCAAATTGGCCGGTCAGTGAGATTTTTGTGAAAGAGTAGAGTTGTCTGGCCCAGCCCCAGAATGGCAGGTAGGGTGACAGAACCTGTGGAGGAGGAGTGTGTGGCAGCAGCAGCAGGAGAAGGGGCAGAAACAATAAAAGTGGCAGTGGCAATGACTGTTTCTAGAGTGCTAGGTCCACAGATTGTGGGAGTATTGAGAAGGTGACAATACACCCCCCCCTCCACAGTGGAAGCAGAGAATGATCTTGACAAAGAGTTCAAAAATCAAGTAAATAGCTAGAAAAATGAGCAAAAAATGAGAAAAAGAATTAGACTATAGAATTTGACTTCGGTGACACGGAAAACCAAAGTATACAAAGAGAAGAAGACAACAAAGTCAAAGTTCCTACAACCAAGGCCTCCAAGAACGAATAAGAATTTGTCTGAGGCCAAGGAAGAGCTCAAAAAGGATTTTGAAAATCAGGTAAGAGAAGTAGAGGGAAAATTGGGAAGAGAAAAGAGAGTGACTGGCAAAAGAGATCACAAAAGCCAATGAGGAGAAGAATGTCCTAAAAAGCAAAATTGTTTAGATGGAAAAGGAGTTCCAAAAGCTCATTGAAGAAAATAATTCCATAAAGATTAGAATGTAGCAGATGGAAACTAATACTTTAGATGAAACCTTTATGAAAAATGAAGAAATTATAAAGCAAAGTAAAACAAAACAAAAAGGAATGAAAAAATTGCAGTCAAAGTGAAATATCTCATTAGAAAAAACAACTGACCTGGAAAAGAAATTCAGGAGAGAAATTAAAAATTATTAAACTGCCTAAAAGTCATGAATAAAAGAAAAGCTTAGACCTCATCTTTCAAAAAGTTATCAAATAAAACTGCCCTGATATTGAAGATCCAGAGGGTCAAATTGACATTGAAAGAATCCATGATCATCTCCTCAAAGAGATCCCTAAAGTAAACTCCTAGGAATATTATAGCCAAATCCCAGAGCTCCCAGATCAGGGAATATTGCACGTAGCCAGAAAGAAACAATTCCAGTATTGTGGAAATACAATCAAGATAACACAATATCTAGCAGCTTATACATTAAGGGATCACAGGACTTGGAATATGATATTCCAGAGGTCAAAGGAACAAGTATTAAAACCAAGATTTGCACATCCAGCACATCAGGGCAAAAAAAAAGTCCATTCAATGAAATAGAGGACTATATAGCATTAATAGAGCAAATCTTGTTGAAAAGCCCAGAGCTGAACAGAAAATTTGACTTTCAAACACAAGAATCAATAGAAGCATGAAAAAGAAGCATGAAAAAGTAAACAAGAATGAGAAATCCTGAGAGACTTACTAAAGTTGCTCTCTTTGCATTCCCACATTAAAAGATAATATTTGTAACTCTTCCGACTTCTTTTTTCAGTGTTAGGTAGTTGAAGAGATTATATACACATAGACAGAGGGCACAGGGTGAGCTGACTAGATAAGGATGATACCTAAAAATAAAATTAAGGGGTGAGGGAGGAACATATTGGGAGGAGAAAGGGAGAAATAGAAAGGGGCAAATTATCTCATATAAAAGAGGCAAGAAATAGCTTTTTAACTGGAGGGGAAGACTGATAAGGTGAGAGGGAAAAATGAAGTTTACTCTCACCATATTTGACTTAAGGAGGAAATAACGTGCACAATCAATTTGGTATGAAAATCTGTCTTACACTACAGGAAAGTGGGGAGGAGGGGATAAGTGGGGGTGGAAGGCAATAGAAGAGAGGACTAATGGGAGAAGGGAGTAATTAAAGTAAACACTTTTGAGGAAGGATGGGGCCAAAAGAGAGAACAGAATAAATGGGGTGGGCAGGATAGGATGGAGGGATATATAGTTAGTCGTTCATAAGATGACAGTTATGGAAGTGTTTTGCACAAATACACATGTACAATCCATATTGAATTGCATGTCTTCTCAGTGGGTATGGGTGGAGAGGGTGGAAGGGAGAGTAGTTGAAACTTAAAATTTTTAAAATGACTGTTAAAAATTGTTTTCACATGTAACTGGGAAGTAAGATATACAGGCAATATATCTTCCCCTGCAAGAAATAGAGGGGATAGGGATAAGAGAAGGAAGGGATGTGATAGAAGGAACAGCAGAATAGGGGAAGTAGTAGTCAAAATACAAACTGTCTTGGGGTAAGTAGAGGGGAGAGGTGGAGAGAAAATTTGAAACTCAAAATCTTGTAAAAGTGTCTGTCGAAAACTATAAATTAATTAATTAATTAAAAGAAAACACCCACTAGACCTAAACAGTTTTATAAATATACCAGGTAAAAGGATCTTCTTTCTTAGAACTCATGACAGATATAACATTTTCAGAAAGCATTAAATTTACTTAATTTCAAAATTGGGAATTTAGTCATCACAAGAATGCTACTTAAACACATTCTAAATCGCAATTTATTAAAGTGCACAAACGTTAATATGTTCAATGTTTTGATATTTTTAATTTTTTGATGCAATTTTCTTTTTGTGAGAATTTTATATGCAACAATTAACAAAATAATACATTATAATGTAGAAAAAAGCAGAACTGGACGAATGACAAAGGAGGTCTCAAATCTCACTAAAGATAATAATTCCTTCAAAATTATAAAGGAACAAATGCTAGCTAAAGAGAATGAGAAATCAAGAAATTATAAAACAGAATGAAGAGGATGGAAAAAAAAATAGAAGACAACCTGATATATCTCATTGGAAAACCCAATGATCTATAAAATAGATCTATGAGTGATAATTTTAAAATTATTGGCCACTGGAAAGACATGTTCAAAAAAAGAGTTTAGACATCATCTTTCATGAAATTACGAAGAAAATTTTTTTCTAATATTCTAGAACAAGAGCATAAAATAAAAATTAAAAAAAAATTCTCCAATAGCCTCTTGAAAGACTTCCCAAAAGGAAAACTAGGAATATTGTAGTCAAATTCCTGATTTCCCAAGTCAAAGAGAAAAATATTACAAGCAGCAGAAAGAAACAATTCCATTACTGTGGAAACACAATCAGGATAGCACAAGATCTAGCAGCTTCTACGTTAATGGATATGTGAGTTTGAAATATGAAATTCATGAGGTTAAGGGAGCTAGGATTAAAACCAAGAAACATACCTAGAAAAACTGAAGTATAATCATTTAAGGGAAAAAATGAACATTCCATGGAATGGAGGAATTTCAAACATTCTTCATGAAAAGACCAGAGCGAGGCAGAAAACTTTACTTTCAAATATAAGAAACAAGAGAAGCATGAAAAGACAAAGAGGAAAGAGAAACCATAAGTGGTTATTAAATTTGAACAGTTTATATTTCTACATGGAGAGATAGTATTTGTAACTCATGATATCTTTCTCAGCATTATGATAGTGTGTGTGTATGTTAATGTGTGTATGTATGCATGTATGTATATAAACAGAGGGTGCAAGATGGGTGGAGTATGAAGGGATGTTATCTAAAAAAATAAAATTAAGGGATGAGAGAGGCATATTGGGAGAAGGAAATGGGAGAGATAGAATGAGGTTTATCTCTCACAAAAAAACCCAAGAAAAAGTTTTTGCAATGGAAAAGAGGGGACAGGTGAGAGGGAATTTGTCTTAAGAAGAAAATAACATACAACTCGGTTATAATACCCTATAAGAAAGAAGGAGGAAGGAGATAGAAAGGGATGGATGATAAAATGGAGGGCAGATGTTAACAGGAAGGAGGAAAACCCTTTTGAAAAAGGACAGTTCAAAGGAGAATAATATAAAGGGAAGTGGGGGTAGGATGGAGGGAAATATAGTCATTCACCACATGACTATTATGGAGGTGTTTGGCATAACTACTACACATGTATAGTTTATATTTTATTGCTTGCCTTCTGAATGAGGGTGGGTGGGGAGAGAAGACGGGAGATAATTTGAAATTCAAAGATTTAAAAATGAATGTTAAAAATTGTTTTCACATGCGACTGGGGAAAAAAAAAAAGATGTACAAGAAATGAGATGCAGAAATCTATCTTGCTGTACAAGAAAGTGAGGGGGAGGAGCATAGGAGCATAGACCACAGGGCAGACTGGGGGAATGGATAATCAAAATGTATGCCATCTTGGAGTGGGGCAAGGGGAGAGACAGGGAGAAAATCTAGAACTCCTTATCTTGTAAAAATAGATGTTGAAGACTAAAATTAATCAATCAAAAAACTAAAGGTGACCTTAAAATAGATCCTTAAAAGACAACTTAAGAAATATTGGATTACCTGAAAGCCAGGAACAAAAAATAGCCTAAATATCATATTTAAGGAACACACACACACACACACACACAGGCACAGGCACAGATGCACAGACAAATATCTATCTAGATAGGTAGATAGATAGATAGATACATACATACATACATACACACATACACACATACGTACATACATACATACGTAGATGGAAGGATGGGTGGATGAGTGCGAAGGTGAATAGGTGGACGGATGGACGAACAGACAGAAAGATGGACAGACAGACAGACGGATTGAGGGAGAGAGAGAGAGAGAGAGAGAGAGAGAGAGAGAGAGAGAGAGAGAGAGAGAGAGATTAGATACACAGATTCATAATCCATGCATCTATTTATGTGAGCATGTATATATGTATGTGTGTACACACACTCATACACATGTCTAGATGTTTCAGATTCAGAGAGAAAATTTAAAATTAAAAGAATTTACAGATTACTTTCTCAAAGAGAACCTTAAATGAAAACTGTCAGAGTATTATAGCCCAATTCCAGAACTCTTGAGTTAAGGAGAAACTATTGAAAGCACCTGGAAAAAAAAAAAAAACTATTCAAATGTTATTGGGAGAGATTTAGTATTAAGATTTAATAACTTCCACCCTAAAAAAGTGAAGAGTTTGGAATATAATTTGTGACAATGGCTACTTTGTGTTCTGCAGAATTTAAGGTTATGGTAGCAGAGTTAGAAGGAATAGATATCCTTAGAGGGCATGGATATGAATTATGTTGAGATGGTCTCCAAAGAGAAAGAAGGAAGGAAGGAAGGAGGAAGGAAGGAAGGAAGGAAGGAAGGAAGGAAGGAAGGAAGGAAGGAAGGAAGGAAGGAAGGAAGGAAGGAAGGAAGGAAGGAAGGAAGGAAGGAAGGAAGGAAGGAAGGAAGGAAGAAAAAAAAGAAAAATCACTTTCAGGAACCAAGATGACAGAGTAAGTAGTGAAGTCTAGTAAGTGAAACTCCCACATTTGCCTACAACCAATCATAAAATAACATCCCAAGAAAGTATCAAAGAAAATAGCCATGAGGTTCTAGAATCAGGGGATAAATAATATTTTAAAGAATCCATCAATTACCTGTTGCCAGAAATCTAAAAAGGAAAATCCAAAGGTGTCGGGGGGCTCACGGTCCCCGATCCACCCTCCCGGTGAGTAGTAACCCCTCACTCTGCTTCACGCAGCTTCAGACGTCTCTGGACCCCGTCCCCGGCGGGTCGGAGCTCGGGTGGAAACCAAGCACGAGCCAGGGTGGTAGAGCAAAGCAGATGTTTATTCAGTAGTTCACATCAGTCCAGTCCCCCCGAACCCCTTGGGGCGTTGCCTTATATTCCTTATCCTTTCCGGGTTCTAGCCCTTAGTTCCCTGATTGGTGGTTAAGCCTTGGTCAGCCCTCAGCACCTGTTCTTAGGGCCACGTTACTGAGTTGGCTGATCGTGTCCTACTATGATAGGTGGGGGCCCCACTAGTACCTCCTCGAGGGTGATGCCGTACCTTGTCCACGAGCCTTCCTTGCGCCCAGAATGAGGAAGTCACGGGCCAAGCGCGTGACCGCCAGTTAGGGCGGGTATAGACTCCCGGCCGTCACCTATCCACCCAGGAGGTCCGGTGGCGGCCCCTCACACAAAGGAATTATCAGGTCTAGGAGAAAATCCAGGAAGCCAACAGAAAAAAAAATATGATAGAACCACAGTCAGTGTTAAATAGGACCTAGCAGCTTCTATATTAAAGGATGAGAAGGCTTGGACCATGACATTCGGGAAGGCAAAGCAGCTTGGGTTTCAACCAGGGATCCTGAGCAAATTGAGCAGAATCATTCAGGAAAGAGATCGACATTCAATGAAATAGAGAACTTCCAAACCCTCCGGATGAAAAAAACAAAAACAAAAAAACAAAGCTCAAAGGAAAATTTGATCTTCACATATTAGATTCAAGAGAGGCATAAAATGGTAAGCAGGAAAGAAAAAATATTCAGTAAGTGTAAACTATTTACATCCCTGCATGGGAAGATGATGCTCATTACTCTTGAGAGCTATGTCTCTATCATAATATTTAGAAGGGGGATACATAGGGAGGGTGTAGGCAGAAGTTAAATTTAATGTGATGATAAAATTTAATTAAGGGATAAAAAAGTATTGCGCTGGAGAAGAGTAAAGTAGGAGACAGAAAAGTATAAATTACATCACTTGAAGAGATATAAAGAATTATTAAAGAGGGGGGAATAAAAGGAGGGAGGCAAGCATTGTTTAAACCTTACTGTCATTGGATTTGACTCAAAGAACGAACAACATACACACTCACTTGGGTATGGAAATCAATTTTACCTGTAAAAAGTATCAAGGGAAAGGGGAGAGAAAAAAGAAAGTGACTGATAGAAGTGAGGACAGATTGAGGGAGGATGTGGTCAGAAATAAAACTCTTGTGTGGAGGGAAAGGGAATAGAGAAAATCATCAATAGGAAAAAAATAGGATGGATAGAATGACACAGTTAGTAATCATAACTTTGAGTGTGAATAGGATGAACTCTCGCATAAAACTGAAGTGGACAGTAAAATAGATCAAAAATCATAATCCTAAAATAAGTTGTTTACAAGGAAAATTTGAACAGAGAGATACACTTAGAATAAATGTAAAAGGGTGGAGCAGACTATATTATGCTTCAGTTGATTTTTTTTTTTTTAAAAGCAGGGTAACAATCGTGATCTCAGACAAAACAAAAACAAAAATAGATTTAATTAAAAGACATAAGGAAGGAAACTACCTCCTGTTAAAATGCAGCAAAGAAAAAGAAAAATCAGTACTAAATATATATGCAACAAGTGCTACAGTAACCAACTTTTTAGAGAAAACGTTGGGGGAGTTGTAGGAAGTAGACAGCAAAACTATACTAGTGGGGTACCTCAACCTCCCCCTTTCAGAATCCGATAAATCTAATCCACAAAATACGAAAGAAGTTATACCGATGAATAGAATTTCAGAGAAAGATATAGTAGTCCTTTGGAGAAAGTTGAATAGAGATAGAAAGGAATATAGTTTTCTAAGTGGTACACGATACCTACACAAACATTGACCATATGTTAGACTGATACAGAAAGGTCGAAATATTAAATTCATTCTTTTCATATCATGATGCAAGAAAAATTACATTTGATAAAGGGCCATGGAAAGATAGACTAAAGACTAATTAAGAACTACATGATATAATCCTAAAGAATGACTGTGTCAAACAACAAATCATAGAAGTAATTTATAACTTCACCAAGAGAAAAATAATACTGATACAACATACCAAAATTTATGGGATGCAATCAAAGCATTTCTTAGAGGCAATTATATGTCGCTCAATGCTTACATGAAGAAAATAGAAAAAATAGACCAATCATTGGACATGGAATTTAGAAAGGTAGATAAAGAACAAATTTAAAACTCTTAATTGAATACCAAATTAGAAATTCCCAAAATCAAAGGAGAGATTAAAAAGAAGTTTAATTAAGAAAAGCGTTGGGGGGGGGGGGGGGTTGTGGAGACAAGATACAGTAGAGTGAGAGCAACTCCTAATCCAAGATTTTAGAAAAATTCCTTTAGATACCTCTAAGAAGAGAATCTGACTGGATTTTGGAGCGGCAGAATGTAATAGGAGATCGAATGACACAGACTCACAGCTCAGGACAGACTGAAAGGTCGATGGGAAGAATCTGTTCTGCGAGGCTGGAAGAGCACAGTGTACAGCCCAAAAGTTGTACCACTGTGTCCCCTCTCCAGGAAGGCCAAACATGAAGCCCCCATGGTCTGAGGCAGTGGGCTGCTCTGTGGAATCTTAGGCATATCAGCCCAGAATGGAGTCCATTGCAACCCAGTCCCAGGTATCTGCAGCAGCTGTTCCTGAGACTATCAACTCACACAATAAATGTCTGTAAGTCACTTACTTGAACTTCCAGGAGACAAGAAGACATTTGGGCTCTTGTTTTGATCATGGCTTTCAGATATGTACGACGAATTTAAGTGTCTCTCTTGGATCTAGTTTTTCAGGTTGGTTGTTTTTCCAATGAGATATTTCACATTGCATTTGATTTTTTTTCATTCTTTTGCTTTTATTTTATACTTTCTTGATTTCTCATAATGTCATTTGCTTCCAAATGCTCCATTCTAATTTTGGAGGAATTATTTTCTTTAGTGAGATTTTCCATTTGACTCATTCTGCTTTGAAAGGAATTCTTCTGGGGGGCAGAGCCAAGATGGAGGAATGAGAGCAGCGACTCACCTAAGCTCTCGGACAAACTCCTCCAGGTACCTCTGAAAGGAGAATCTGACCAAATTTTGGAGGTCCGGAATCAAGTGGGAGACAGACGGTGACAGATTCGGAGCTCAGGTTGGACTGGAAGGTCCACGGGAAGGATCTGTTTAAAACACAAACCCCAAAGAGGTCACAGCTGAGACTGTACTTCCATCTGAAAGGCATTCTTCTCTCCATTGGCTTTTTGGACCTGATAAATGGAATTCTATTTATTTATTTATTTTATTTTATTTGCCATTTGCCCCAGCTTGTTTGGGAAGATGTTATTTTCTTCAATATTTTTACATAGTGTCCTTTAGCAAGCTGTTGACTCATTGTTCATGATTTGTTTGCATCACTCACATTTCTTTTTTTCAATTTTTCTTTTATGTCTCTTGCTTGATTTTCAAAATCCTTTTTGAACTCTTCCATGGCCCGAGATTAAATCTTGTAGACTTTGGATGAAGAAGTTTTGACTTCGTTGTTTACTTCTCGTTGTATGTTTTGATATTGCTTGTCACCAAAGTAACATTCTATATTCTGAGTTTTTCCCCACTTTTTGTACATTTTCCCAACCAATTATTTGATTTTTTAACTCTTTGTAAAGGTAAGGTTCTATTTCCAGTGGGGAATGTATATTATCTCAAGCCTCAGGGGTCTTGTGCTACTGTTTTCAGAGATACTTCTAGAGATCTCTAAATTTTTACTTCTCTAAGGTGGTATGATGAAAGGAGAGGTGCTCTGTCCTGTGCTCTGGTTTGTGAATGACCACAACCGCTCTTCTCTGTCTTGTCCAAGCATGGGCAAGGCAAGAAAATCCTGCCTGAGTGCCAGCAAAGAGATCCCTGCAATTCTCTTCTGATCAGTCACTTGATCCCCTCCACTGCCTGTCTGCAAAGAACTCCACAAGCTTCCATTGCTGTTCCAAGGGTCGGATTGGACTGAGCTCCTTTCTCATCCATGTCCCACAGACTTTTCTTACTGACTTTCTAGGTTGTATTTTTTTTAATATTTGTGTGTTTAGAAGTCTGGAAACCACCACAGCTCCCAGTGATTCAATCTCCCAAGGCCTGCTCTGGGTTTCCTGGGGACCAGTATGTGGAGTCACGGTTTGTGTTAGACTGGGCTCTCCTTCCAATCTGGTGCAATAGACATTTTCTGTTGATTTTCCAGGTTGTCTTCAGTTGAAAATTTTTTTCGCTCTGTCATTTTGTGGGTTCTGCTGTTCTGGAATTATTTTAGAGTTATTTTTACAGGTATTTGGAGAGGTTTGAGGAAGAGCTCAAGGGAGTCTGTGCTTTTACTCCATCCTCTTGGCTCTTCCCCCCAGTCCTAAACAATTTTTTAAGTTGCACAATAATACACTGACATAAATTCAGAGGAGATCAATCAGGATGGTTGGTTGCAATTAGAACTATTCTATAAAATGTTTAGATGAAAAAATATGTATTTTAACTTAGAGAGGAAAGACTAAGAGGAATTTTATCATCAGTCTCAAATATTAGAATAGACTTTAGAATGATTTACTTGAACCTCAATTAATCATTAATACTAAATAAACAATTATTTAAGCACCTACTATGAGATTGACAAGCACTGTGCAAGATGCTGAGTTTGCAAATTAAAAGAAAAACAAAACTAAACAAAACCCTGAAATAATTTCTACCATCAAAGAATACATATTCTATCAGAAAAAAAGTAAATAATAATTAAAAGTTACAAACATATTTGGAAATATAATAAGGGGAAATCCATAATTGCAGCTATGCTAAAATAGAATAAACTTCTTTATAATAAAGTATGTTCATGAGCACAGGAGGCCAGAGCATGATAAAAATAAGATTGATTTTTGAGATAAGTACTTTACTGGATGACTTTAAGATTCCTTCTAATGCAAATATTATGTGATTCTAAGGAGCTCCTTCCATTTTAAATTCTGCCATGTGATCCTCATAAAAATGCTTATTATTAAACATGTTTTAAATTGCTTCATGTAATAGGATTGAATTAAGTAATTGAAGATTGTAAATTCTATGAGGACTGAAACTATCTTTCTTTTAATTTTGCCTTTGTGTCCTGAAATGTCTACTTAGTATAAGGCCTTGTATATTTATGGGTACAGAGGAAGCAAGGAAGAGAGTTAAAACTTCTAATTTTATCACTTCATGACATAAACTTGGGTAGAATTGAGCTTAAAGCCTAAGACATATTGGATTTGCCAAAGCTAAATAGCTTATGGGCACAGCCTGTTTGAACTCAGATCTTCTTCACTTCAAGATTGGTCCTCTATTTGCTATGCCAGAGAGCCTCTCTTATTTTCCACATAGTGACTGTTTAATCAATATTCTATCTAATTGGATTAGATTGAGTATATATTGTATTGTCTATTATTAAATTACAAATTCTACAAAGTGTTTCTATTGTTATCAAAGAGAATTCATTCTACCAAGACTAAGGACATATTTAGTATTTTTCCACATACACTAGGCACTTAATAAATGTTTGTTGAATAAAATTAAAATTAATTCAAATGAATCTTACCCTCAGATATGAAACATATATAGATAGTTCTCCCTCTCTTACAGAAAATCTGGAGCAAATTCTAGGGCAGCAGAAGCCAAAGAACAACAGAGTGGAAGAGATTTCTAGCCCAGAGTGACCTGAAAGGCCAACGGAAAAGATCTGTCCCATCAGACACAGAGCAGAACCCAGCCCAGCCTTGGTCATGTGGCACCAAAAGAAATAGATCTGAGCAGGCTTCAGGGAGAGAATCTCCACCAGCAGCACAGATCCCACAACCCACAGGTGCTAAAGGTCAGTAAGAGGGTTTTTTCTGCTGGTGGAGAAGTGATCAAGGTGTCCCCATAACTCAGGCAGCACACGGAGGCTCCCAAGGCAGGCAGCAGCCTACTTCCACTGTTGAAGGCCTCAGTGTAAAGCCCCTGAGGAAACTAAGCCCTGTGTGGTGGACTTGCCCCCACCTGAGTATCTGATCTTAATCTCACACTGAATAGCAGTCCCACCCCCGCTGATAGCCCCTGGGGGATTGGAGCCGCTCATCTGAATCTGGATTGGCAGAACTAGAGGCAAGTTGGTTGTGGAGAGGAAACTCAGAAGTCAAGTAACTGGCTGGAAAAATGTCCAAAAAAGGGAAAAATAAGATCATAGAAGGTTTCTTGTAGGTCAGGTGTCTCCTCCCATCCTTTTGGATAAGGAAGAACAAGGCATATTGTCAGAGGAAGTCAAGACTCCTACCTCCAGGGCCTCCAAAGGGAACTTAAACAGAGCTCAAGAAATAGAAGAGCTTGAAAACACAAGTTAGCAGCTTAATAAAGGAGAAGCAAAAAATGCTGAGGAAATAACACCTTTATAAAAAGGCTAACTCAATTGGAAAAAGAGGTCCAAAAAGCCAATGAGGAGAAGGAGACTTTAAAAAGTAGAATTAGCCAAATGGAGGAGAAGGTTCAAAAGCTCACTGAACAAAATAGTTCGTTAAAAGAGAGAATTGAGTTCAGGGAAATAAATGACTATGAGACAAACTAAACAGTTAAAAAACAAAACCAAAAGTTTGAAAAAGTAGAAGATAATGTGAAACATCTCATTCAGAAAACAACTGACCCAGAAAATAGATCCAGGAGATATAATCTAAAAATTATGGGACTACCTGAAAGCCATAATCAAAATAAGAGCCTAGACATGGAATTACCTTCCATGAAATTATCAAGGAAAACTGCCATGATATTCTAGAACCAGAGGGCAAAATAAATATTGAAAGAATCCACTGATCACTTCCTGAAATAGACCTGAAGAGAGAAACTCCTAGGAATATCATGGCCAAATTTCAAAGTTCCAAGATCAAGGAGAAAATACTGCAAGCAACTAGAAAGATACAATTCGAGGATTGTGAAAATAAAATCAGGATAACACAGGATCTGGCAGTTTCAACATTGATGGGTGGAAGGGCATGGAATAGGATATTCCAGAAGTCAAAGGAACTGGCTTTAAAATGAAGAATCACCTACCCAACAAAACTGAGTATAATACTTCAAGGGAATAAATTGTCATTCAATGATATAGAGGGTTTTGAAGCATTCATATTGATGAAAAGATCAGAACTGTATAGAAAATTTGACTTTCCAACACAAGAATCAGGAGAAGCATGAAAAGGTAAACAGGAAAGAGAAATCATAAAAGAATTTCTAAAACTGAACTGTTTACATTCCTATATGGAAAGAAAATATTTATAACTCTTGAATCTTTTCTCAGTAATTGGGTAGGTGGAAGGATTGTACACAGACACACACACACACACACACATATAGACAGAAATTACATGTTGTGTTGAAACAGGTTATGTTATTCGCACAAAATAAAATGAAATAAAATAAAAATTAAGGGGTGATGGAGGAAAATATTGGGAGGAGAAAGGGAGAAATGGAATGGGGCAGGCTATACCTCATAAAAGAGATAAGAAAAATCTTGTTCAATAGAGGAGAAAAGGGAGAAGGCGAGAGGGGGAAAAATGAAGCTACTCTCCACATATGGTTGAAGGAGAGAATAACATGCTCACTAAATTTGATATGAAAATCTATCTTATGCTACAAGAAAGTAGGGGAGGAGCTAACAAGGGAGGTGAGGGGAATTATAGAAGGGGAGGCAAATGGAGCAACTAGAAATAAACACGTTTGGGAAGGGACAAGGTCAAATGAGAGAATAAAAAATAAGGGAGATAGAGTAGGATAGAGGGCAATATAGTTAGTATTACACATGATTATTATGGAAGTTTTTTGCAAAACGACACATATTTAGTCTTTATTGAATTGTTTGCCTTCTCAGTGGGGATAGGTAGGGAGGGAGGAAGTGTGAAAAGTTGGAACTCAAAGTATTAGGAACGAATGATGAGAAATTTTATTGCATATAACCGAGAAATAAGATATACTGGGAATAGCGTATAGAAATTTATCTTGCTGTACAATAAAAGAGAGAAGATGGGGATAAGGGAAAGGTAGGGTGTGATAGAAGGGAAGGTACATCGAAGGACGGAGTGCTCAGAATGCAAAGTGTTAGGAAGTGGGGGGAGGGGAGTGATGGGGAGAAAAATCAGACGTTACAAAATGATGTAAAAGCAATTAGTATTAAAACAATTGACTGAATTAATCCTTGAGAAACAAATCAAAGACAACTTTAGTTTGGGGAAAAGAATTTTACTTTAAATTTCCTAGAGGTAGGTAACCTTGGACAAAATTTGGCATTGATGGAAAAGTTAAGGTTTTAATGGTAAATTTGATTTTATGATTACTATTTAATCAGGAGCTAGAGCATGTCTAGAAAGGCATGCAAGACACTTAAGACTTGCAGCAAAAGATGTTCCATAGCCAAAGTGAAATTATAGTTATATTTGAAAACTGATTATTGAAACTTTCTATTTTAAGATGCTATGAGACTATTAAGTGACTGTTCTGAATCTAACTCCAGGTATGGATAGCAAGAAAGGCAGTCTGAGCCTCCAATCCATGATGCCAGTAAGCCTGAGAAATGCTGGTATAAACCATAAAAGGTGATCTCATGGGTAGGGTGGGAGAGCGACTGTTCAGTCTTGGCTGGGATAGGAGTCTCCTGACTCAATTTCCCTACTGACACCTGGCAGACTTTAAGCCTGATTGAATGCAATTTGGCAATCTACTCCTACCTGCAATGTCCCTACTCTTAGTGGCAATTTCCTATAGACAAAAGGGTTTGTAAGCTTAATACCAAATCTATTAAATTATAGATTGTTGGTAGAAGAACATCCAAGGTTTAGTCTAAAATTAAGCTATTAAGTTTAGTATTTTAGACCAACAACATAAATGAGGGTCCTTTAATTCCTAGTAATACTGTAGAGACAATTAGATCAAGGGCTTGTGAAGTTAGCAACATAAATATTATTTGTGTCTCAGGTGGTTAATGTTTAAAAAACATTATTTTTGGTCTATATTGTAAATGCTTTAAAAAAGAATTATCACTTGACCAAAAGTTGGAATTGTTTTATGTGAGATGAACTGTGTTAAAAATGAAAAATAAAATAAAAAGTATTAAAAAAATTAAAAAAAGATTTTGAAACTCAAAAAAGAAAAAAAAAAGAAAATCTGTTGAAGAGATCAAACCTTATTCTACCCATATCTTTGTCACCTAGCTTTGCATATATCGAATTTAGAAAGGCCATGGTCACCTAATACATCTTGAGCCATTTCCAGTAATCTTGACCTTCTCCTTGCCACAGAACTTAGATGACTCTGCAAAAGAAGGGGAGGCTGAAGACTGCACAGTTGGGCCCCAGTTTTATCCAGTCCATATGGAAGTCAAGCCATTACTCTCAGGGTATCTTTTGTCCTCTTCAAGAACAATGTTTGAACAATCACTGTGACCTAGCTACATAAATAATTTTGAAGAATTGCCAAAATGGCAGATATTAGATATCAACACGCTGGAAAGATGGACAACATCTAACTAATTTAATTCAACTTTTAACTTTAATAATATTTTAAAACTTTCCTCCACAATTACATATCAATAAAAATTTTAGCATTAATTTTTACAAGATTTTTGACTTCCAAATTTTTCTCCCTCCCTCCTCTTTCTCTCTTCTGAAAAGGGTAGGTTTGATATAGTTTATACATATCCTATCACATAAAATGGGTTTCCCTTATTCAGTACAGTTGTAAAAGAAGAAACAGATCAAAAGGCCAAAAAAAACCCTACAAGAATAAAATAAGGAGAAAAATATACTTTGATATGCATCCAGAGCCCATATGTTTCATATCTGGATATGGAGAATATTTTTCTTTTGCGATTCCTTTGTACTTGTCTTGCATCACTGTATTGCAGAGAAAAAGGTAACTTATTCACAGTTGATCATCACATATGGTACTGAAACTGTGTACCGTGTTTTCTTTGTGCTCATTTTACTTCGTATATGTTTGCACAGGTCTTTCCTGGTTATCCTGAAATATTTCTGTTCATCATTTCTTATTGTACAATATTATTCCAATGCATTCATGTACCACAGCTTGTTTAGCAATTTCAAATTAAATGGGTATCTCCTCAGTTTTCAATGGTTTACCACCGCAAATAGGGCTGCTATAAATATTTTTGCACGTGTAGATTCCTTTTCCCTTTTATATGATCTCTGGGATATAGACTTTGTCGTGGTATTTCTAGATCAAAGAATATGTACAGGAGATTTCCTGGAGCCAATATGATGGAGTAAGAAGTAAATTGCTCTCACTCTCCCTTATTGACATCTAAAACCTCAAAACATATCACCCCAGGAAAAAACCCTAAACTGGGTGAACCAACAGAATGATGGGGCACAGCAGTCTTGTAACCTAGGAAGCTTGAGGGATTTACAGGAGAGGTTTTCTCTGGTGGAAGAGTAGCACAGGATAAGAGGTGTCCCAACAAATCAGCATGAGATACTGATCCTCAGGATGGTGGGGTAGACAAGCACCAACACTAGGACCCCCCTATTGCCTTGGCACAGGCAGGGGAACCAGTAGAATCCAGCATTCAGAGCTCTCAGTGCTTCAGCACAACTCCAGGAAGAAAAATTCCAAGCAGATAGGACTCTGTCAGAAGCCAAACATTTTGGTATTTCATAGCAGCCATTCTCCAGGGACCAGAACTCCACCCTCCTGTACCCCAATACCTGCAGTGTCACTGACCCTATACAGCACAAGGTAAGCTGTCAGATCTCTACAGCCTCCAGCTGCCAGCACCTGAGGCCTTATCACACAATGCCACAGACAAGATCCCTGGCCCCACACAAGAAGCTTGAGTCAGTGTGCCCTGTGCTCCAGCAGAAGAGTGTAACTTTAAAAGCCAGGAAATAGGCAAACATCATGAGCAAAAAACAGAAATGAAAAATGATCATAGATTCTTACTATGAAATTTAAAGCTATCTATAGTCAGAAAAATACTCCAAATCACTGTTGTTCAGAGAAATGCAAATCAAAACAACTCTAAGGTAAACAATATCACACTTATCAGATTGTGTAACATGAAAAATCGTAAAAATTATAAATGTTGGAGGTGTAGGAAAATTAGAAATCTAATGCAATATTAGTGGAGTTGTGAACTGATCCAAACATTCTGGAGAACAGTTTGGAAGTCTGTCCAAAGTGTTATGAAAATTTGCATACCCTTTGATCCAGCAATACCTCTTCTGTGCCTGTATCCCAAAGAGATCATAAAAATGGGAAAAGGACCAAGATGTACAATAATATTTATAGCATCTCCTTTTGTGGTGACAAAGAATTGGAAATTGAGGACTTGCCCATCAATTGAGGAATGGCTAAACAAATACTGATAAAAAATATCACGGGATACTATTGTGCTGAAAATTCAGGGAAAAAATGGAAAGACATATATGAACTATGCTGAGTGCAGTGAGCACAAACAGGAGAACATTGTACACAGTAACAGCCACATTGTGTGATGACTGATATTGATATATTTAGCTCTTCTCATTAATGAAAAGTTCTAAGAAAACTCCAAAACGCTAAAGATAGAATAGACTATCCATATCCAAAGAAAGAACTTTGGAGTTAGAGTGTAAATGGAAGCATACTATTTGCTCCCCTTTTCTTTTGTTGTTTTGTTGCGTGTCTTCTTTCTCATGGTTCCTCCAATCGGTTCTAATTCTTCTTTACAATACAGTTAATATGGAAATATGTTTGATATGAATGCACATTGCAGAGCATGAAACCTTGGGGAAGGAGAGGGAGGAAAGAAGGGCAAAAATTAAAACTCAAAATGTTACAGAATGAATGTTGAAAACTAAAATTATATAAATTATTTTTAAAAGGGTATGCATAGTGTTACTGTTCTTTCGTCATACCTCCAAATAGTTCTCCAAAATGTTTGATAACTCCACGAACAGTGCCAAAATGTCCCAATTTTCCCGCATCCTCTACAACATTTGTCTGTTTTTTGTTTTTGTCATATTGGCCAATCTGATTGATGTGAGTTGATGTTCTTTTAATTTACATTTCTCTATTCACAAGTGATTTAGAGAAATTATTCCTATGCCTGTAGATAACTTTGATTTCTTCATTTGAAAACTACCTTTTCATACATATCCTTTGACTGTCATTCAGGTAATGGCTTGTATCTTCATTAGTTTGCCTCAGTTCTCTATATATTTGAGAAATGAGGGTTTATCAGAGAATTATTACTTGCTTTAAAGATTATTTCCCAGTTTTCTTCTGTCCTTCTAATCTTGTTTTCATTGGTTTTGTTAGTGAAAGAGCTTTTTCATTTAAACTGATCAAAATTATCTTTTCTACGTTTCAGAGTGGTCTCTGTCTCTTGTTTCATCATTCCCTTCCCTATAGATCTGAGAGACAGACCATTCCTTGTTCTTCTAAGTTGGTTTCTTCATTATCTATGGCACCTCTACCCTCAGATCCTTCTTTCTATTAATGATTCTGATTCTTTAGTAAGATTTTATTTTGCCTTGTCCACCTCTCCAAAAGTGGAGTGGGCAGCAATTACTGACAAAGAATTTCAGAGATGGGAAACTCCTCTATCCCACCAAAAAACATTTCTCTGGACCTCAGCTTTTCCTTTCACTGACCTGTCTACGTGCCAGAAAGCCCTTTCAGCACATGTTTTCTTGTGTTTAGATGCCTGCTGAAATGTAAATATTGAGCTGGGAATATAAACCATTAAGCAATTAACACTCATTATAATGTCAACTGTTAGCATTGATTAGCTTATCAGATCAACCTTATTGGAAATTCAGGCCTTGAGGGAAATAGAACACAGAAGGATAATTTTGAAGGTAAAAGGGATAGTAAGCGGGAAATTTAAAAATATATTTTGTCATTGCTTTAAGAAAGAGACTATTAAGGGAAGTATAGTACCCATGTTGGACCCTGGACAAGGAAGACCTGAACAGAACAAATAGAGGCCAATTTTGTCCAAAGCAGGTCAAATGTCTTATAGACCCATTTTCTTTCCCCACTAAAGTGGGTAAAAACCATGTTGGTGTGTTTTGGGAAGGGGTGCTATTTGGGTCTATGTATATCTGTGTCTATATATCTCTGTATATCAGGAGTAGGGACAAGATGTACATTTTAAGAGGAGATAAGAAATGTGATACAAGTAAAAGTGCTCTGAATTTGGAGGCAGAAAAACTGAGTTCCCATCCTGGCTTGGTTACTTATAAACTAAAAAGGTAATCTTGGGAAAGTCACTTACTCTCTCTTGGCCTCAGTTTCCTGATCTGTAAAAGAAAGAAATTCTTCACAAGACTAAGTGCTCTTCAAGTTGATTCACCAGTTATTTATTAAGTTCTTATGTTCTGAGTAAAAGGAATTTATAAAAATCACTGACACTCAAGTAGATAGATACATACGCACATGCATATATATCCAAATATATATATATATGAATAATTATATATTGTATGCATGCATAGTACATACACACATATATGCATATATATGTGTGTGTGTGTATATATATATATATATATATATATATATATATATATATATCCATGTCCATATACATATATCTGACATTTACAAAGGAGTTTTCATTTGATATTCAAAACAAAACTTTAAATTAGGTAAAATATATATATCCTCATCTTATACATAAGAAAATCAACTGAAAAAGGTAGGTGTTAAGTGACTTTCACAAGTTCACATGGCTTAAATGTATCAGAGGAGAGATTTGAATGTAGATTTTTCTGGTTTCAGGTTCAGCACCCTTGCCACTACACCATACTGGTTAGAGAAATGAAAGAAGCCCATTCTCACTAGAGTTAACAGTCTAAAAGAATATTCATTCTACATTTCTATTACTATTCCAAAATTGTCCTTCTTCAGGCTATTTAAATGATGAAGAATAACAATAATAAATACATGTATTATTTACCTTTATATACACATGTAAATGTAGCCCCAAGGCTCTTTCAGAGGCCACCCTGTTTACTTTCTCTACATTCTCAGTAATTTTATGAGGTCTGATGGGGTCCACTAATAAATTAATAACACTTAACATTTATATAGTGTTATTATGCACTAGGCACTGTGCAAGTGTTTTATAAATACACTGATGTGATACAATAAGTCTAGGAGGCAGATGATACTAAGAGCCTCATTTTATTGTTGGAGGAATGGAGGCAAACAGAATTTAAGTGACTTGACTTTACTAGCTAGTGTTTGATATTGGATGTGAACTCAGGTCTTTCTGATACCAGGCTCATCACTCAATTCACTGCATCATTTAGCTGCCCCAATCACCATTATTGAAGTGATGACACCAAGAGCCATAAAACCACTCACTTTTTTCACCTCTTCTCAAGAGTAACATTATCAAGTACCTATTGCTCATCTTAAACTGAATTCCTCACAGACATCTTTAACAACATAGTCAAAATGGTAATATTTATCTCTCCCTCAAAACCCACAACTTGGGAGCACAGAGCAGCACACGTGTGGAGCACAGTGCAGTCTGACACAAGTGTGGAGTATGCTGTGGCAAGCACAGGACCTGAGCAGGCTTTAAGTAGCCATGCCACCAGCAGCAGCTGTGGATCCCAGATTCCTCAACTCACAAGTGCCAAGGACAGATTCAAAGTTCAGTGAGAAAGCTCTTTCACCTGAGTGAGAAGAGAACACGGTGGTTTAGCCCCCAAAACAGGCAGAGGCAGCTTCCTTGTTGGCTCTCTGGCCTGAAGCCCCTGGAGTAATTGAGCAGCTGATCTGTATCTCAGCCCTGAGAGGTCACCCCGGAGTAAGGAGGAGTGCTGGCTGGTGTGGTAGGGCTGATGGAGACTCTGGAGAGGGAATCCTGTTCACAGACCAAAGCACAGGCCAAGAGAGGAATAAACATCTCTCCCTTGATTGTGCCACCTTGGAGGAAATGAGAACTTACCGGTCCCCAGAATATTGTTGCCCCTTGACAAAGAACTCAAAAGTCAAGTAACTGGCTGGGAAAATGCCCAAAAAGGGAAAAAAGAAAAAAGGCAAAAGAAGATTACATTCTTGGCGAGCAGGTATATTCTTCCATCCTTTCAGATGAGGAAGAACAATTTAGATCTCCAGAGGAAGAACTAAAAGTCAAGGTATCTGCATCAAAAACCTCCAGAATAAATATACAATGGTCTCAGGCCATGGAAGAGCTCAAAAAAGATTTTGAAAATCAAGTAAGAGAGGTGGAGGAAAAACTAGGAAGATAAATGAAAGCAAGCTTGATAAAGGAGACTCCAAAAATGCTGAAGAAATTAACACCTTTAAAATATATTAACTCAAATGGCAAAAGAGACCAAAAAAATCCAATGAGGAGAGAAATGTTTTAAAGAGCAGAATTAACTGAATGGAACGGAAGTTCAAAAACTCACTGAAGTAAATAGTTCTTTAAAAATTGGAATGGAACAGATGGAAGCTATAGACTTTGTGAGAAACGAAGAAATTACAAAATAAAACCAAATGAATGAAAAAAGTGAAGACAATGTGAAATATCTCATTGGAAAGAAAAACAACAACAAAAACAACTGACCTGGAAAATAGAACCAGGAGAGAAAATTTAAAAATGATGGGACTACCTGAAAGTCATGATCAAAAAAAGAGCCTAAACGCCATCTTTTATGACATTATCAAAGAAAATTTTCCAGATATTCTAAAACCAGAGTGCAAAAGTAACATTGGAATCATGTACCCATGACCTCCTGAAAGAGATCTGAAAAGAAAATCTCTTAGAATATTGTAGCCAAATTCCAGATTTCCCAGGCAAAGAACAAAATATTGCAAGTAGTCAGAAAGAAACAATTGGAGTATTGTGTAAATACAATTAGGATAACAGAGGACCTGCAACTTCTACATTAAGGGATTGAAGGTCTTGGAATCTGATATTCCAGAAGTCAAAGAATCACCAACCAATCATCAGCCAAGAATCACCTACCCAGCAAAACTGAGCATAATGCTTCAAGGAAAAAAAAATGGTAATTCAATGAAATAGAGGACTTCAGAGCATTCTTGATGAAAATACCAGAACTGAATAGAAAATTTGACGTTTAAACAGAAGAATCAAGAGAAGCATGAAAAGGTAAAGAAGAAGGTACTTATTAAAGCTGAACTGTTTACATTCCTACATGGAAAGATAATATTTGTAACTTTTGAAACTTTTCTCAGTATTTGGGTAGTTGAAGGTAGTTGGAGGATAGCACACACACACACACATATACATATACATATACATACATACATACATATATATATATATATATATATATATATATATATATATATATATATATATATATATACACGACACTGGGTGAGTTGAATAGGGAAGGATGCTATCTAGATAAATTAAATTAATGGGTGAAAGAGGTATATATTGGAAGGAGAAAGGTAGAAATGGAATGGGGCAAATTATCTCTCATAAAAAGGCAAGAAAAAGCTTTTTCAGTGGAGGGCAAAATGGAGGTGAGAGGGAAAAAGTAAAGCTTACTCTCATCACATTTGCCTTAAGGAGGGAATAACATGCACCTTCAATTTGGTATGAAAATCTATCTTACACTACAGGAAAGTAGGGGAGAAAGAGATAAGGGAGATGTGCGGGGAGGGCAAGTGAGGGGGGAGGAAATTAGAAGCAAACAGTTTTGGGAAGGGATGAAGTCAGAAGAGAGAATAGAATAAATGGGGGGCAGGATATGATGGAGGGAAATATAGGTAGTCTTTCACAACATGACTATTATGGAAGTCTTTAACAAAACTACACACATATAGCCTATACTGAATTGCTTGCCTTCTCAGTGGGGATGGGTAGGGAGGAAGGAAGGGGAAGAAGTTGGAGCTCAAAGTTTTAGGAACAAATGTTGAAAATTGTTTTTGCATGTAACTGGGAAATAAGAATTGCAGGTAATGGGTTGTGGAAATCTATCTTGCCCTACAAGAAAAGAGAGAAGGTGGGGATAAAGAAAGGGAACAGTGTGATAGAAGGGAGGGTAGATTGTGGGGAGGGGTAATCAAAATTCAAGATCTTCTGGGGTGAGGGAGGGGAGAGACAGGGAAAAAAATTGAAACTCACAATCTTGTAGAAAGGAATGTTGAAACCAAAAATAAATAAAGAAATTAGGAAGCTTCAAAAGTTAAAAAATAAGATAAGAAATCCCACAATTCTGCTATCCTTCTGGTCAATCATGTTCATGACCTCAATCACTTTTCTTAACTCTATATATTTGAGCCAGTTGACAAAGTGTGTCCATTCTACCTCAGTGACATCTCTTGTATTCATCTCCTACTCTTACCTTATCATCACCAATCTAGTTTAGGTTTTCATAAACAACTATCTCATCTCCAATAATAGCCCAAGTTTCTCTCATCTGAAAGGTCTTACTATACAACACTGCCAGTGGTATTCCTGAAATGAAGATCTCCCAATGCCATTCACCTGTCAAACAAACTCCCATGCCTCATATTACTTCTAAGAACAAATACAAACTATGTTGTTTTCCATAGAAACCTGTCGCAATCTGGCCTTAGCTTACCTTTTCAGTTTTGTACTTCATTATTCTTTATTTATTCTGAAGTTCAGTCAAATGGGACTTCTTGTGGCTCTTCATACTTGCTACTGCATTTCTCTTCTCTGTAATTTAACACAAACTTTCTCCCATCCTGTAATGCATAATTTCCTTATGTCTGTCTCTTTAAATTCTCAATTTTTTACAAAGCTCAGTTTAAATGCCACTTCATGCATGAAGTCTTTCTTGAAAATCTCAGCTACTGGTTCCACCTTGATTACTTTTACTTTTATGTATTTATTTTGTATCTCATATCTGGATGGATTTCCTCCTTTAAGAGAGGAATGTCAATTCTTTGAGGGTACAGTCTTTCTCAAACATGTCTTTGCACAACCTAGTACTTAGTAGGTGCCTGTTGATTGATTGGTTGGGTGGTTAACTAGGACCCACTATCTTCTCCTCATTTAGTTTAATTGTATATATTATATAGGCTTTCCCCAAAAGGGCAAAAATAATAAGCTAAATTAGTACACATTATGATAAGGATAAAATTACATATTCTTTTTGCAGATGACTAGGGGTTGAGATATTAATATAAAGTAAGAATAGTTTTCCTTGTCAAGTAAAGTAGGAATTTTATGACCCTAACAAATTGCACTTAGTTTCTGTCCAGTAAAAGGAACAGATGCTTTCCTGGTAAGGGCTGGGCAATTATTTCTAGAAGGGCATAAGTGAATTGAAATGAATGGAGGCAATAGAAAAACACTCTTCCTTCAATTTTACACTCTAGAAGGGCATTTAATAATATTCCTCCTTTATCATGCATAATTAGAGGCTGGAAACCAAGCTTTAAATATTAACACAGAGGTATGCTTTTTTGAATTTTTATCTATTTTTATATTTTACTTAATAGGTATTTTTCCAAATTATATGTAAAAATAGTTTTCAATATGTCTTTACAATTCTGAGCTCCTAATTTTTCTTCACCTCTAACTTCCTTCCCCCTCCCCAAGACAGCAAGCAACCTGATACAAGCTATACAGGCAAAATCATGTTGAACATACTTCCATATTAGTCATGTTATAGGCAAAAAAATCAGGACAAAAGGGAGAAAAACACAAAGAGAAAACAACCTCAATAATTGAAAACAGTATGCTTTGCTCTACATTCACATTTCATAGTTCTTTCTCTTAAAGTGGATAGTATTTTCCATTATGAGTCATTTGGAATTATCTTAGATCACTGTGTTGCTGAGAACTAAGTCATTCATAGTTGGTCATTGCATAATGTTGCAGTTTTTATGTACAATGTTCTCCTGCTCATGTCACTTAGCATCAGTTATTCAAGTCTTTCCAGATTTTTCTGAAATCTATCTGCTCATCATTTCTTATTGCACAGTAGTATTTCCTCACATTCATATACTCAAACTTGTACAGCTATGTCCAAATTGATGGACATCCCATCAATTTCCAGTTCTTTCCCATCACAAAACAAGCTGCTTTAAATATTTTTGTAGAGGGGTTGAGCCAAAATGGCAGAGTGAGAGCAATGACTCACCTAAGCTCTTAGACAAAATCCTTCAGATACCTCTAAATCTGACCAAATTTTGGAGGTGCAGAATCCAATAGGAGACAGACTGTGGCAGATTCACAGCCCAGGACAGACTGGAAAGTCGACTAGAAGGATCTCTTCTATGGGGGTGAGCCCACCACACACATCACAGCATGTCCAGGGCAGCAGAGTAGGAATGCCTTGGGGAGGACTCAGGCAGCAGCAGGCAAATGGCAGAGAGGAAGCTCAGGGCAGGAGACCAGGAGAGCCGAGCAAGTGACAGCTGCTGAGCCTCAGATATTGGTCTCAGTAGCTCCTGAGACTTTTGTTCCACAGATAAAACACCTATAAGTCACCTACTTGAACTTCTGGGAGCAAAAATGATGGAGTGATCAGCAAATGCTCTCTCCTCCCCTCTTGTTGACCTTGAAAGAACCATAAAATGTTTCCTCAGAAAAAGTCTGGATTAGTGGGAACAGGTGAAGAGGCAAATAGACTCATAGCACCTGAGGCTAGGAAAACAGCTAAGGGGGATTCCTCTTACTGTGTCAGAGGTGAACCAGAAGGAGAGGGAGCCCAGGGTGGTGAAAAATCACACTGGGACCCAGACTTGTCTCAGTCTTAGGAGAGGAGCTCCAGGGGAAGTGGAAACTTGCATTAGGACCTAGGTGCACCTCAGTGGTCCAGGGTAAATGGGAAGACCATAGGGAAGCAGGGATCACCAAACCCTGAGGTTGCTTTTGCCTCAGCTCAGCTGAGGAGATCTCCCTTGACCAGACCACTTCTTCCCCACCTTTAACAAGCTAACCCTGGGGCTGATCAGTGAAACACAAAACAAAAAGATAAAAAGGTACCTGCCCTTAGCTTTTTCACACCTGTCAGCTCAACCCAAGCTCTGCAGCTTCTAACTGAAAGAATCAGAAGCCACAATACAAATCATCATCATGAGCAAGGAAAAAGAAAAGCAAGGGAGGAAAAACCATAGAAGCTTTCGATGGGAATAAGGACCAAAGAAGAATACCAAAGACATATTGAGACTGTACTCCCACCTGAAACTTCAGAAGGGACTATGAACTGCTTGAAAGCACAAATAGCCCTCCTGGAACAGCTGAAGAAGGAAATAGAAGAAAAACTGGCCAATGATTTTAAAAGTATGAAAAAAGAATTCCATGAAGAGAACATCTCTTTCAAAAGGAAAATTGAACAAATGGTAAAGGAAACATAAAACCTAAGAGGATAAATTGGACAAACAGAAAAGGAAGTCCAAAAACTAACTGAGGAAAATAATTCCTTAAAAGGAATAAGTGGACATATAGAAAAGGAGATGCAAAAGTTAACTGAAGAAAACAGTTTGATAAAAATTAGAATTGGGCAAGTAGAAACTAATTACTGTATGAGACATAGTTAGTCAAACAAAATCTAAGGAATAAAAAGATAGAAGAAAATGTAAAAGGTCTAATTGGAAAAACAACTGACCTGGAAAATAGATCCAGGAGAGAAAATTTAAGCATTATTGATGTACCAGAAAATCACAGTGAAAAAAGTTTGGACAATATCTTCCAAGAAATCAAGGAAAACTTCCTAGAAGTGCTAAATCCAGAGAGCAAAATAATCATTGAAAGAATCCACTGTACATTTCCTGAAAGGGATCCCAAACTAAAAACTCCAAGAAATATTGTTGCCAAATTCCAAAACTATCAAGTGAAGGAGAAAATTCTACAGGCAGCCAGAAAGAAACCATTCAAATATTGAGGAGCAACACTCAGGATCACACAGAACCTTGCAGTTTCCACATTAAAAGTTCAAGGGAATTGGAATATGATATTCTGTAAGGCAAATGAGCTGGGACTATCACCAAAGATCAATTACCCAGAAAAGTTCACCATAACATTTCAGGCAAGGAGATGGACATTCAACAAAATTGGGATTTCTAGACGTTCCTGACACAAAGGCCAGAACTCAATAGCAAATTCGATCTTTAGACACAGGTCTCAAGGGACACACAAAAAAGGAAACAGGGAAAAAGTAAAACTTGTTACTCAATTTAGGCAAACTGTTTACCTCCCTATAAGGGAAGATGATACTTGTTAATCTTGAGAATTTTACATCTATTATGAAATATAAAAGGGATATACATAGAAAGAACAGGTATAAAGTAAATGATGCGATGATAAAAATATGATTTAAGCATGCAGAGGGACTGTAGTAGGAGATGTGAAAAGGAAGAAGTAGAAAATAGTAAATTACATCGCAAGAAGAAGTACAAAACTATAGTAGAGGAAAAGAGGGGGAGAGATGAGCCTTGTTTGAGAGGTATTCTCATTTGATCTGATTCAAGGAGGGAACTATAAACTTAATTAAGTATATAAATCTAACTAACTTTATAGACATTAGGTGGGGAAGGGGGAAGAAAGGGGAAGGGAAACTAAAAGGGAGGGAAGAAGTAGTAAGGGTAAAGGGGAGTAAAAGGGAGGGGAACTGAAAGAAGAAAGGGAAGACTGTGGGAGTGTGGGTGGTGAAAAGGAAAACTCTGTTATGAAAGAGAAGGGAGATGGCAGAAGTAAATGCAGAAATGGTGGGGAAAAAGGATGGAGGGAAAGGCACAGATTGTAATCATAACTGTGAATGTGAAGGAATGAACTCTCTCATAAAACAGAGACTGATAGCAGACTGGATTAAAAGCCATAATCCAACAAAATTTTGTTTACAAGAAACACATTTGAAGCAGGAGGATATACACAGGGTAAAGGTCAGATGTTGGAGTAAAATATATTGTGCCTCAGTTGATGTAAGAAAAGCAGGAATAGCAATCCTAAGCTTAGACAAAGCCAAAGCAGAAATCCATCTAATCAAAAGAGATAAGGAAGGAAACTCTATCCTGATGAAAGGCACATTAGACAATGAAGAAATTTCATTACTAAACGTGTGCTCCAAGTGGTATAGCATCCAAATTTTTAGAGGAAAGACTGGGGGAGTTGAAGGAAGAAATAGACAGCAAAACTATACTAATGGAGGACCTCAACCTCCCTCTCTCTGAACTTGATAAGTATAACTCCAAAATAAAGAATAAAGAGGTTAAGGAGGTAAATAAAACTCTGGATAAGGTAGATATGATACATCTCCGGAGAAAATTGAATGAGAATAGAAAGGAATATACTTTTTTTCTCTGCAGTACATGGCACATATACAAAAATTGACCATATTCTAGAGCATTAAAAACCTCACAGGCCAGTGAAGACAAGCAGAGATAGTCAATGAATGCATCCTTCTCAGATCGTAACGCAATAAAAATTATGTGTAATAAAAGGCCATGGAAAGATAAAAATCAATTGGAAACTAAATAATCTAATCCTAATGAAGTCATGGGTTAAACAACACATCATAGAAACAATCAATGACTTCATTCAAGAGAACGAAAATAATGAGACCACCTACCAAATCCTATGAGATACTTGAAAAGCAGTTCTTAGAGGAAGTTTTATCTCTTTGAATGCCTACATGAATAAAATAGAGCAAGAGGAGATCAATGACTTGAGCAGGCAGCTGAAAAAGCTAGAGAAAGAACAAATTGAAAATCCCCAAGTAAATACCGAATTAGAACTACTGAAAACCAAAGGGGAGATTAATAAAATTGAAATTAGTAAAACTATTGAACTAATAAATAAAAATAAGAGTTGGTTTTATGAAAAAAACACTAATAAAAATTGATAAACCTCGGTCAATTTGATTTAAAAAGGAAGAATAAAAGCAAATTACCAATATCAAAAATGAAAGTAATGAACTCATCTCTAATGATGAGGAAATTGAAACAACAATTAGAAATTACTTTGCCCAACTTTATGCCCATAAATTCGACAACCTAAATGGGATGGATGAATATTTTAAAAAATACAAATTGCTCCGATTAACAGAAGAGGAAGTTGAATACTTAAATAACCCCATCTCAGAGAAAGTAATTGAACAATCCATTAATGAACTCCAGAGGAAAAAAATTCCAGGACCAGATGGATTTACAAGTGAATTATTTTTTTTTATTTATTTTTCCCCCTTCCTCCCCATGACAGCATACAATTCTGAATAAGTTCAACATATACTTTCTTATTGAGCACATTTTCACTATAGTCATGCTATGTAGTCGCACTAAAATAAATGGAAGAAATCATATAATCAATCAAAAAATATACACTACCCCCCCCCACACACACACACACGATCTGCTACATTCTGCGAATGACTTCCAAATTTCTTTCTCTGAGTGTGGAAGGCATTTTGCCTTAGAGAACCATCATTGGGCTTTTTTTTTTTTTCAGTAAGCTCTTGTGTTATTACAAAGTTCCAAGTCTACCAGAAAAAACTCTCACACACTGTGGTCATTGCTGTGCACAAAGTTCTCCTGGTTCTGCTCCTATCGCTCAGGCTCAGATCATATAAGTCCTTCCAGGCCTCCCTGAAGTCTTCTTGTTCATCATTTCTTATGGTGCAATAGTACTCCATTACATTCATATACCATAATTTATTAAGCCATTCCCCAATTGATGGGCATCCCCTTGATTTACAGTTCTTGGCTACCACAAAGAGTGCTGCTATAAATATTTTTGTACATGTGGGACCCTTTCCCATTTTTATAATCTCTTGGGGATACAGTCCTAGTAGCAATATTGCTGGGTCAAAGGGTATGCACATTTTGTAGCCCTTTGGGCATAGTTTCAAACCATTCTCCAGAATGGCTGGATGATCTCACAGCTCCACCAACAATGAATTAGTGTTCCAACACTCCCACATCTTCTCCAGCATTTATCATTTCCTTGTTCTATCATGTTTGCCAATCTCATAGGGGTGATGTAGTACCTCAGATTTGTTTTGATTTGCATCTCTCTAATCAATAGTGATTTAGAGCACTTTTTCATATGATTAAAGATATCTTTAATTTCTTCCCTTGAAAATTGCTTGTTCATATCCTTTGACCATTTACCAATTGGGGAATGACTTGTGTGGTAATATATTTGAGTCAGTTCTCTATATATTCTAGAAATGAGGCCTTTATCCCCAAGCTTAGTCATAAATTTTTTTTCCCAATTTACTATATCCCTCCGAATTTTGGATGCATTGAGTTTGGTTACACAAAACTTTTCAGTTTAAAGTAATCATAATTATCCATCTTGCATTTCCTAATGCTTTCTATCGTTTCTTTAGAAAAAAAATTCTTCCCCTCTCCATAAATCCGATAAATACACTATTCCTTGCTTCTCCAGTTTATTCATGGTATCAATCTTCATACCTAAATCATGTACCCATTTGGACTTTATTCTTGTGTATGGTGTCAGGCATGGGTCTATGCCTAATTTCCACCACACAGTTAACCACTTTTCCCAGGAATTTTTGTAGAACAGTGAGTTCTTATCCCAGAAGCTGGGGTCTTTGGGTTTATCAAACAGGAGGTTGCTATATTCCTTGCCTACTGAGTCTTGAGTGCCAAGTCCTTTCCATTTGTCTACCCCTCTGTTTCTTATCCAATACCAAGTGGTTTTGATAATTTCTCCTTTATAATACAATTTGATGTCTGGTAGCACTACACCACCTTCCCAAGCATTTCTTTTCATTAGTCCCTTTGATATTCTGGATCTTTTGTTTTTCCAAATGAATTTTGATATTATTTTATCCAGCTCTAGAAAATAATTATCTGAAGTTTAATTGGTATGTCACTAAACAAGTAAATTAATTTAGATAGAATTGTCATTTTTATTATATTAGCTCGGTCTACCCATGAACAACTGATGTTTTTCCACTTACTTAAATCTGACTTTATTTCTGCAAAAAGTGTCTTGTAAAATTGTGTTCACATAATCCCTGGGTTTGTTTTGGGAGGTAAACTCCTAAGTGTTTTATGGTGTCTACCCTAGTTTAAATGGGGTTTCTCTTTCTATCTCGTGGTGTTGGACTTCTGTTGCTAATATATAGGAATGCAGAAGATTTATGTGGGTTAATTTTGTATCCTGCAACTTTGCCAAAGTTGTTTATTATTTCAAGTAGTTTTTTACTTGAATCTCTGGGATTCTCTAAGTATATCATCATATCATCTGCAAAGAGTGATAACTTAGTTTCTTCTTTGGCTATTTTTATTCTTTCAATTTCTTTATCTTGTCTAATTGCTACCGCTAACATTTCTAGTACCATATTGAATAATAATGGTGATAATGGGCATCCTCGTTTCACCCCTGACCTTATTGGAAATGCATCTACCTTATCCCCATTGCATATAATGCTTGCTGAAGGTTTTAGGTAGATACTGCTTATTAGTTTATGGAAAGTTCCCTTTATTCCTATGTTCTCCAGTATTTTTTATAGGAATGTGTGTTGTATTTTGTCAAAAGCTTTTTCTGCATCTATTGAGATAATCATGTGGTTTTTGTTAGTTTTGTTATTGATATGATCAATAATGCTAATAGTTTTCCTAGTATTGAACCAGCCCTGCATTCCTGGTATGAATCCTACCTGATCATAATGTATTATTCCCTTGATAAGATGCTGTATTCGTTTTGCTAAAATCTTGTTTAAAATTTTTGCATCTGTATCCATTAGATAAATTGGCCTATAATTTTTTTTTTCCTCTGTTTTGTCTCTTCCTGGTTTGGGTATCAAAACCATATTTGTATCATAGAAAGAATTTGGGAGTACTCCTTCCCCAAATTTCAAAAATAGTCTATATAGTATTGGAATTAACTGTTCTTTAAAGGTTTGATAGAATTCACTTGTGAATCCATCTGGTCCTGGAGATTTTTTTCTAGGGAGTTCATTGATGGCTTTTTCAATTTCTTTTTCTGAGATGGGGCTGTTTAAGTATTCAACTTCCTCTTCTGTTAATCCGGGCAATTTGTATTTTTTAAAATATTCATCCATCTCATTTAGATTATCGAATTTGTGGACATAAATTTGGGCAAAGTAATTTCTAATTATTGTTTTAATTTCCTCCTCATTCAAGGTGAGTTCACCCCTTTCATTTTTAATATAATTTGATTTTCTTCTTTCTTTTTTTAAAAAAATTGACCAAAGGTTTCCCAATTTTATTAATTTTCATAAAACCAACTATTGATTTTATTTATTAATTCAATAGTTTTATTAATTTCAATTTTATCAATCTCTCCTTTGCTTTTCAGTATTTCTAATTCAGTATTTTCTTGGGGATTTTCACTTTGTTCTTTTTCTAGCTTTTTCAGCTGCATGCCCAAGTCATTGATCTCCTCTTTCTCTCTTTTATTTATGTAGGCATTCAAAGATATAAAACTACCCCTAAGAACTGCTTTTGCAGTATCCCATAAGATTTGGTAGGTTGTCTCATTATTGTCATTCTCTTGAATAAAGTTGTTGAATGTTTCTATGATTTCTTCTTTAACCCATTCCTTCTTTAGGATTAGATTATTCAGTTTTTAATTGATTTTTGGTTTACCTTTCCATGGACTTTTATTACATATAATTTTTATTACATTATGATCTGAGAAGGATGCATTGATGATCTCTGCTTTTCTGCACTGGATTGTGAGATTTTTATGTCTTAGTACATGGTCAATTTTTGTAAATGTTCTATGTACCGCTGAGAAAAATGTATATTTCTTTCTATTCCCATTCAATTTTCTCCAAAGACCTATCATATCTGCCTCATCTATAGTTTTATTTACCTCCTTAACCTTTTTCTTGTTTATTTTGAGGTTAGATTTACCAAACTCTTGTGATGTAAATTGCCATTTTCTGTTTCCTTCGTTTCACACCTCCTATTACAATCCCTTCTCATACTTAAATCATATTTTTTATCATGATACCATTTACTTTATCCCCGTTTCCCCTACGCATATCCCTTCTATATTTCTTAATAGCCGCACAATTCTCAAGATTAACAGGTATCATCTTCCCTTTCAGGGAGGTAAACAGTTTGCCCTAATTGAATAACAAGTTGTCCCCCCCCACCACGTTTACATTTTTATGATTCTCTTTAGACCTGCAATGGAAATCGAATTGTCTATAAGTTCTGGCGTTTTTGGTCAGGAAGCTCTGGAAATCCCTTACTTCCTGAATGACTTTCTCCTTGCCTGAAATTTCATGCTGAACTTTACTGGGCAGTTGATCCTTGGCTGTAGTCCCAACTCCTTTGCCTTAAGGAATATTGGGTTCCAATTCTTTTGGTCTTTTAAGGTAGAAGCTGCAAGGTCCTGTGTAATCCTGACTGTATCTCCTTGATATTTAAATTTTTTCTTTCTAGCTGCTTGTAATATTTTCTCATTCACTTGATAGCTCTGGAATTTGGCACCTATATTTCTTGGGGTTTTGAGTTTAGGATCCCTTTCAGGAGGGAACAGTGGATTCTTTCGATGACGATTTTCCCTCTGAATCTAGTTATTCTGGGCAGTTTTCCTTGATGATTTCCTGGAAGATATTGTCCAGGCTCTTTTCTCCATCATGGGCTTCTGGAAGACCAATAATTCTTTTTTATTTTTTTTTTAAATTTATTTAAATTTTTACGTTCATTTTAACAAAATTTTGTGTTCCAAATTTTCTCCCCATTTATCCCCTCCCCCACCCCAAAACACCGAGCATTCTAATTGCCCCTATCACCAATCTGCCTTCTCTTCTATCATTCCTCCCTTCTCTTGTCCCCATCTTCTCTTTTTTCCTGTAGGGTCAGATGACTTTCTATTCCCCATTCACTGCATTTCTTATTTCCTAGTAGCAACAACAATACTCAATAGTTGTTCCTAAAACTTTGAGTTCTAAATTCTCCGCATCCCTCCCTGCCCACCCATTCCCTTTGGGAAGCAGGCAATTCAATATAGGCCATATCTGTGTAGTTTTGCAAATGACTTCGATAACAGTTGTGTTGTATAAGACTACCTGTATTTCCCTCCATCCTATTCTGCCCCCCATTGTTTCTATTCTGTCTTTTGATCCTGTCCCTCCCCAAGAGTGTTGACCTCAAATTGCTCCCTTCTTCCATTGCCCTCCCTTCCATCATCCCTCCCTCCCTGCTTATCTCCTTCTTCCCTATTTTTCTGTACTGTAAGATAGGTTTTCATGCCAAAATGTGTGTACATTTTACTCCTTCCTTTAGTCGAACGCGATGAGGGTAAACTTCATGTTTTTTCTCAGCTCTCCTCTTTTTCCCTCCACTAAAAAGTTTCCTGCTTCCCTCTTGAATGAGATATAATTAACCCTATTCCATTTCCCCCTCTTTCCTCCCACTATATTTCTCTCTCACCATTTACCTTAATTTCTTTTAAGATATGGTCCCATTCTATTCAATTCACTCTGTGCTCTCTGTCTCTTTTTGTGTGTGCCTGTGTGTATGTGTGTGTGTGTGCACGCATGTACATGTGTCTGTACATCTGTGTGTGGTCCCACCAACTACCCAGATACTGCAACGTTTTAAGAGTTACAAATATTGTCTTTCCATGTAGGAATGTAAACAGTTCACCTTCAGTTAAGTCCCTTATGAATTCCCTTTGCTGCTTACTATTTCATGCTTCCTCTCATTCTTGTGTTTGAAAGTCAAATTTTCCTTTCCGCTCTGGTCTTTTCATCAAGAATGCTTGAAAGTCCTCGATTTCATTGAAAGACCATATTTTCCCCTGAAGTATTATACTCAGTTTTGCTGGGTAGATGATTCTTGGTTTGAGTCCTAGTTCCTTTGACTTCTGGAATATCCTATTCCATGCCCTTTGATCCCTTAATGTGGAAACTGTTACATCTTCTGTTATCCTTATTTTATTTCCACAATACTGGAATTGTTTCTTTTTAACTGCTTGTAATATTTTCTCCTTGACCTGGGAATTCTGGAATTTGGCCACAATGTTCCTAGGAGTTTTTCTTTGTGGATTTCTTTCAGGTGGTGATTGATGGATTCCTTCAATACTTATTTTGCCCTCTGGTTCTAGAATCTCAGGGCAGTTTTCCTTGTTAATTTCATGAAAGATGATGTCTAGGCTCTTTTTTTGATCATGACTTTCAAGTAGTCCCATCATTTTTAAATTGTCTCTCCTGGCTCTATTTTCCAGGTCAGTTGTTTTTCCCATGAGATATTTCACATTCTCTTCCATTTTTTCCTTCTTTTAGTTTTGTTTTCTGATTTCGTGGTTTCTCATAAAGTCATTGGCCTCCATCTGTTCCATTCTCATATAGAGAGAACTATTTTCTTCAGTGAGCTTTTGAACCTCTTTTTCCATTTGGCTAATTTTGCTTTTGAAAGCATTCTTGTCCTCATTGGCTTTTTGAACCTCTTTTGCCAATTGAGTGAGCCTATTTTTCAAGGTGTTATTTTCTTCAGCATTTTTTTGGGTCTCCTTTAGCGAGGTATTGACCTGTTTTTCATGCTTTTCTTGCATCTCTCTCATTTCTCTTCCCAGTTTTTCCTCCACCTGTCTAACTTGATTTTCAAAATCCTTTTTGAGCTCTTCCATGGCCTGAGCCCACCGGACATCCCCCTGGAATGTCTGGGATAGAGAGGCCCCGACCTCCATGTCTTTCTCTGATGGCAGGCATTGTACTTCTTCATCAGAATTGAAGGGGGGAAGGAACATCTCTTCCCCAATATAGTAGCTCTCTATGGTATTATTCTGTTTCCTTTTTCTGGGCATTTTCCCAGTCAGTTACCTGACTTCTGAGATTCCTCTTCACCCCTACCTAGATCTGCCCAGCCATTGTTTGGGTTCTGAGATTCAAATGCTTCTTCACAGTCTCAGGGCTATCCGTGGTGGGAACTGCTGCTATTCAATGTGAGCTTAAGTTATGGTACTTGGGTGGGGGCAGGGCCGCCTCCCAGTCTCAGTTCCCTCAGGGGGTTTATGCAGAGACCTTCAGTAATGGGGCAGGTGGGGGCAGGCCCCCTCCCAGGCTCAGCTCCCTCAGCATGTTTATGCAGAGACCTGAACTTCTGCCTGCTCCTTGGGAAGTCCCGGGCCACTGCCACCTCTGCTGCTCCCTCTGCCACTGCCTCCCAAGGGGCCCAAGTCATGGAGACACCCTGCTCCCCTCTCGGCCAGCCCAGACATCTCTCTCACTGACCTGTAGGGCCGGTGGGCGGAGGGACCTTCCCGGCTGCTGGAGATTCCATCCCTGAAGCCTGCTCAGATTTGCTCCTCTGGGGCCACGGTCAGGGCAGCGCTGGGGTGGGCTCCACTTTCCGGGGAGCAACAGACCCCTGGGGATAGCTCTCCAGGGCTCTCTGGAATGCAAATCTCTCCCATTATGTTTCTGTGTGCCTTGCAGTGATCCAGAGTTTGTGGGAAGTTCTTCTTACAGGAAATTTATGAGCTGTTTATTCGGAGCTAGCATACATGAGTCTTTCTACTCCGCCATCTTGGCTCCTCCCCCAAGACCAATAATTCTTAAGTTTTCTCTCCTGGGTCTATTTTCCAGGTCAGTTGTTTTTCCAATTAGATATTTTATATTTTCTTCCATCTTTTCATTCTTTAGATTTTGTTTGACTGATTCTTGCTGTCTCATTGAGTCCTTAGTTTCTACTTGCCCAATTCTAATCTTAATCAAATTGTTTTCTTCCATTAACTTTTGCATCTCCTTTTTCATCTGCCCAATTTTTCCTTTTAAGAAGCTATTTTCTCCAGTTAATTTTTGTACTTCCTTTTCCATTTGTTCAATTTTCCTTTTCAAAGGCATGTTCTCATCAGTGAATTCTTTCTTAATAATTTTAAACTCATTGGCCAGTTTATCTTCTATTTCCCTCTTCAACTATTCCAGAAGAGCTGCTTGTGCTTGTGAGCAGTTCATAGTCCCTTCTGAAGTTTCAGATGGAAGTACAGTCTCAGCTCTGACCTCTCTGGTGTTTGTGTTTTGGTCCTTATCCTCATAGAAAGAGTCTATGGTTCTGTCAGTCCTCTACTGTTTCTTGTTCATGATGTTGATTATGTGTTGTGGCTTCTGTTTCTTTCAGTCCAAAGCTGGAGAACTTTTTGCTGAACTAATGTGTGAAATAGCTAAAAGCAGGTTTTTGTTTGGTGTTTCCCAGATCAGCCCTGGGTTTAGCTTGTTAAATGTGGGGGAAGAATGGCCTGGTCACAGGAGATCTCCTAAGGTGAACTGAGGCAAAGGCAGGCTCAGGGGCCGGTGATCCCAGCTGCCCTATTGTCTTTCTGATTCCCCTGGACAGCTGAGGCACACCTAGATGCTAATGTGTCTTCCCACCCCTCCTAGGGCTCCTCTCCTGGTGCTGAGGCTTGCCTGGGTCCTAGTGCAAGTATTCTCTGCCCTGGGTCCTCTGTCTTCCCAGTTTGCCCCTGCACCCCTAGGAGGAATCCCCCTTAGCTATTTTCTTCATCTTAGGTGTTATGAGACTATTGGCCTCCTTCTGTTGTTTCTGCTGCTCTAGGATTTTTCTGGGGAAATATTTTATGGTTTTTTCATGGTCATCACGGGGGGAGGAGAGAGCATTTACTGATCACTCCGCAATCCTGGCTCCCAGAAGTTTGAATAGGTGACTTACTGAAGTTTGATCTTCGGCTGGAGGTCTCAGGAGCTGCTGCACTGATATCTGGCGCTCTGCGGCTCTCACTGACTCGGTTTGGCTTGTATCCCGCCCTTGGTGTTGCTCCTTTGGTCCCTCCCGCCACTCAGGTTTCCTGGGTCTCTTCTGCTCCACTGTGCTGGTTGTGCTGCACTGTGCACTGTGGGCTCACGCGGGCGGAACAGGTACAAGTGAATTCTATCAAACATTTAAAAAAAATTAATTCCAAAACTACATAGACAATTTTTGAAAATTGGGGAAGGAGTCCTCCAAATTTTTTTTTCTGATACAAATATTGTTTTAATACCTAAATCAGGAAGAAAGAAAACAGAGAAAGAAAATTATACACCAATATCTCTAATGAATATAGTTGCAAATATTTTAAATAAGATTTTAGGAAAATGAATACAACAACTTATCTTGAGAATAATACATTATGATCAGGTAGGCAAGAATGCAGAGCTGGATCAATATTAGGAAAACTATTAGCGTTACCGATCATATCAACAACAAAACTAACACAAACCACATGATTATCTCAATAGATGCAGAAAAAGCTTTTGACAAAATACTGCACCCATTCCTATTAAAAACATGAGAGAGCATAAGAATAAAACAAACTTTCCCCAAAATGATAAGCAGTATCTACCTAAAATGTTCTGAAAGCATTATCTGCAATGGGGATAAGCTGGGTGCATTTCCAATAAGTTCAGGGGTGAAACAAGGATGTCCATTATTACCACTATTATTCAATATGCTACTAGAAATATTAGCTATTGAAATTAGAGAAAATAAAGCAATTGAAGGAATTAGAATATGAAAAGTAGGAACTAAGTTATTACTCTGCAGATTTTATGATGATATACTTAGAAAATCCCGGAGACTCAAGTAAAAAACTACTTCAAATAATAAACAACTTTGGCAAAGTTACAGGTGTCAAAATAAACCCATATAAATCTTTTCCATATGTATATATTAGTAACAAAGCCCAACATCAAGAGCTAGAAAGAGAAATTCCATTTAAAGCTAGGGTAGACACTATAAAATATTTTTTATTTACCTGCCAAAACAAACCCGGGGATTATATGAGCACAACTACAAGACACTTTTCACACAAATAAAGTCAGATCTAAGTAAGTGAAAAAACATCAGTTACTCATAGATAGACTGAGCCAATATAATAAAAATGACAATTCCACCTAAATTAATTTACTTATTTAGTGTCATACCTGTTAAACACTCAGATAATTATTTTCTAGAGCTGGAAAAAAGTATCAAAATTCATCTGGAAGAACAAAAGATCCAGAATATCAAGGAGACTAACAAAGAATAATGCTAGGGAAGCTGGCCTAGCACTTCCAGATCTCAAATTGTATTATAAAGTCGCAGTTATCCAAACCACTTAGTACCGGCTAAGAAACAGAAGAGTAGACAAGTGGAATATGCTGGATACTCAAGACAGTAGGCAGTGAATATAGCACTCTACGGTTTGATAAGGCCAAGGACTCCAACTTCTGGGATAAGAACCCAGTATTCAACAAAAATTTCTGGGACAACTGGATGAAAGTATGGCAGAAACTAGGCATGGATCAATGACTGACACCATACACAAGAATAAAATCCGAATGTGTACACGGTTTAGGTATAAAGATTGACACTATTGACAGGTTGGTGGAGCAAAGAATAGTGCATTTTTCAGATTTATGGAGAAGGGAAGAATTTTCGACTAAAGAGGAGATAGAAAGCATTATGAAGTGCAAGATGGATAATTTTGATCACATTAAACTGAAGTTTTGGGGATTATCAAACTGTGGGTTACTATGGTAGTCATTGACTACTACTGTATCTGATGTACATAACCTAGTACTCTGATCCACCACTCTGGTACCAGTACCAAATAGTTTTGATTATTGCCACTTTATAATACAGCTTTAGATCTGGTATGTATAGGCTACTTTGCATTCATTTTCATTAATTCCCTTGATACTCTTGATCTTTTGTTCTTCAGATGAATTTTATTATTTTTCTATATCAAAAAATAGCATTTTAATCAATATGACTCTGATTAAATTAATCTAGGTAAAATGGCATTTTTAATATATTATTTCAACCTATCCTTGAGTAATTGCTATTTTTCCAGTTGTTTAGATCTAACTTTATTTGTGTGAAAAATATTTTGCAATTGTGTTCATGTAATTCCTGGATTTGGCTTGGCAGGTAGACTCCCAAATATTTTCTACAGCCTATAGTAATTTTTTTAACTGGAATTTCTCTTTTGATCTCTTACTGCTTGATTTTGATGGTAGCATATAGAAATGGGATTTTTGTGGGTTTATTTTATGTCCTGAAACTTTGCTAAAGTTGTTAGTTGTTTCAAGTGAATTTTTTAGTTGATTTTCTAGGATTCTCTATGTGTAACAGTATCATTTGCCAAAAAATGTATAGTTTTTCTTTCTTCATTGTCTATAAAAATATCTTCACTTTCTTTTTCTTCCTCCCATTGTTTATGCTGACATTTCTATTGGAATACTGAATAATAGTGGTGAAAATGGGCATTCTTTTTTCACCCCTGGTCTTATTGGGAATGAGAAGCATGCTTTTTAGAAACAGGTTTATCTATATGGCAGTGTGCTACATACTTTTGGTAAGATCTTTTGGTTACAAAATTACTTCAGATTTTATTATAACATTCACACGATTACCACCTTTATTTAACTTTTCATTATAAGTATAGAAAAAAGATATAAGGCTACATTAAGTATGTATTGTCATATTCAATTTAATTTAATTTAACAAAAATATTAATCACCTACTACTATGTTTTAGGTCCTGGGTTTAGAAAGAAAACCAAAGAAAAAAATCCAAAACAAAATAAAAACAGTCCTTATCCCCCAAGCATATAGATAAATAATCAAATTCAAATTCTAGGCAAAACAGGTAAAAAGTAATTGGAAGGAGCACTAGCAAATGATCAGAAGTGAATTTATGTAGAATAAGGCTTGATATTTCCTTAGTGCAAGCCAATTTGTGGCAGATGGATACTTTCACATGGGAAAACAGAAATGAGGCTAGTTGTGGTAGAATGTTGAACATGTATTTCTATACCTGTGAATGTCTGAAGAAATAGATAGACTATAAAAGACAAATAAAGGAGTTTGTATTTTATCCTAAAGACAATATGAAGCTACTAAATTTTCTTTAACTGGAAATCATCACATCTGCCCTCTAGTTAAATCAATTTAGCATCATTTTGGAGGATGGAATGAAGAGGATAAAGATACGGCAATCAAAGTAATAGGAAATAATGTTAATCTAGTTGAGAGATAATGAGGAGCTGAGTTAGGTTAGGTGTTCTGTGATATGAGAGAAGGAAAAGTATCCATAAAATGTTGGCAAATGTGGTTTGAAAAGATTTGGTGATTCATTTCAAATGGAAGATGAGAGAGAGTAATGATTTGAAGATCATTGAGATTCAATATCTGTACCTGGAGATGTCATGCTTTAGAGAAAAATATTATAGGTTTATATTCAGAAGACTTTGCTTTGAGCCTGATTTCTACCATTTACCGATTATGGACAGTTTAAACTTCCTGGGTCTCAGTTTCCTCATCAATAAACACTGGTGGACAATTTCTCATTTTCATGTTGGTTGTCACTGAAAAAGAGCTACTTTGGATTGCTTAGGACAAATTTTGCCTATAAACAGTTCCTTTCTTTTTCCCCTGTACCTTCTCACCTTTCTGTTCTGTTTCCCTATTGAGTAAATTGTGCTTCTGTACCCAGTTGCATGTGACTTATATTTCACCTTTTGATCAAATGAGATTAGGTTCAAATATCAGTTGTTGCCCCAATCCTTACTCATTTCTGTATACTTCTGTACTTTAATTAGGGGAAACAATTTTCAACACCTTTGCTCTATCTTTCCTTGCAACATATTCCTCTTCCCCTTGTTTTTCTATTCACCTCTTAAACTCATCCAAACATAAGAGAACAACTCACAGTTCTTCTATTTAATTGTACTCCCTCTTTGACCCCTGATGATGGTAGGATTCTCCTATCATCTCCCCATATTAGAGTGAAAATATTTTATCCTTAGTCACATATGACTGCTTGATCATATTTACTCTTCTATGGTTTCTCTTGAGTTCTGTGTTTGAACTTAAGAGTTTCTTTCTAACTTGGTCTCTGACTTTTTAAAGTAGGAATCTTTGAACATCTTCTATTTTATTAAAGTTCCATTTCTGCCTTGAAGTTTTATACTCAGTTTTGCTGGATAAGTTACCATTCATCATAAAGCTATATCCCTTGTATCTTGAAATATTATATTCAAAAATGTCTGCACCTTTCTGGTGGTGTCCGCCAAGTCTGTGTGTAATGCTTCCTGGTTTCTCAAAATTTGATTTTTTTTTCTTTCTCACTGCTTAGAAAATTTTTTAACCTCGAAGACCTGGATATTGATTGTTCTTAGAGCATTCATTTTGGGGTTTCTTTCAGAAGGTCATGTGAATTTTTCTATATTAATCTTGCTTTCTTGTCAGAAGAGATTGGTATCGTTTGATTATTTCATGAAATATCATATCTAACCACTTTTTGACATGGATTTTTGACCATACAATGTTTGTTTTTTCTACTCGTTTTTTTTTTCTGGGTGAGTTTTTTGTTTTGTTTTGTTTTCCTTTGAGATACCTTGCATTTTATTTGATACTTTCAGCATTGTGATTTTGTTTTAACATTTTTTGTTGTCTCCTGGAAGCATTATATTCTATTGGGTTCATTGTAATTTCCTAGAAGTTTGATATTTTTGTCAGCTCTTATATCTCTTATGTTAGCTCTTTCCAATTACAACTTCTGTGGCTCTCATTTGTCATCCATTGCTAATGTTCTCATATCATTGACTTATAAAAACTATGCATATATATATATATATATATACATATATATATATATATATACATATACCTAGTATGAGTGTATACTCATGCACACATATGTAAGATTACTCTACTTATTCCCACTTGTCATCTTTTTCTTGAAGGTAGAAGGAAAAAATCAAGCTCATCATTACTTATACCACAGCAAAATTCCAACAAATCCTGAGAAATTGTCTGTGGAAGATTCCCTCCCCCCCCACCATGTTCTGCATTACTTTCACTCTTGGTTACATAGGTTCTATTTATGCAAGAAAATTTTAATATAAAACAATGTGTTAATCTCAGAATAACTAAATATTCAAGGTCTTGAAGACAATAGAAGATAGGGACCTGAAAGATTTCAGTGTTCCCAAAGTAGTTTGATTCAGTAAAAAGTCTAATTTCTGTTCTCTTGACCTGAACTCCACAAAAGCAACAACTGGGTTTGGCCTTGGAGTTATAGCACACTAATACTGGATTTAACCTGTATCATCCACCTAGAAAACTCTACTAATTCAAGATGACAGAACCAGAGAATTCCCATTTGATCTGGGATTTTTACCCTGGTTTTCCACTCTAGTTTTCAGATTGTACTGGAGGCTGGAGCTGAAACCCCACTCCATTTTTGAGGTTATAACAAGAGCTGCTGCTTGCTTTTGAACTTATTCTTTGTTAAATTCACAGACTAAGGCTGATGGCTACTCCACATCATGGGGTGTATGAAGTGTTCAAGGACGACTAGCTCTTCTGGTATGAGGGCTTGCCAAACCAATTTCAGAGCTGTTCATTCACCTTTGGTGACTATCTGGCATTCAGATCTCACCTATGACTCCAAGAAGGTATAGTATACGCAGTCACCACACCACAGTAAATCATTTTGGCAGATGGGCTAAACTAGGTTGAAGGTAACTGATGAATCTCAAACCTGTTGGAGAGTTAGGGAGGTGTCCCCCCACCAAGCAAGTAAAGACTTCCCCTGGCAGAATGGGTGGATGAGAATAACTTTTTCCACAGTCATGTAGGAGGCTGTATCACCAAGGCAACACTTACATCACTGGTGGTGAATATGCATATTCCAAAGTAGCTCTCAACTGCAAAGTATAAGACTTTCCATATAGAAGGAAGAAGAAAAACATTTATTTACACACAAGAAACTAAATCTGTCATAGTGACCAAGAAATCAATAAACATTTCCACTGCAGGGAGCAGAGTCATTCCCAAGCCTCCCTACCACCCACACTCCTGCCAGGGCCTTCTCACAAACAAACACTCATGAGCCTGAACTTTGCTGTGTCTGCCTGCTTCCTCTCTCCTCTGCCCATCTATGCTCATTCACTTGCTTCTGGTTCTGCTCCACCCTTCCTATTCCACCCTTTCAGCAAGCTCCTCCTACCACAGGTAATTTAGGCTTCCAGGTGATTTAAGCATGTCACCTGGGTCTATTACCGAATTAGAAAGATCTTTCCATTTAAATTGCTATTTAGAGTGGCTGAAACAAGTGCTGTGGAGTGCTTATGGCTTGGTCAAGCATCGAAGGTTATAGTGCTGTACACTGTATCTGGGGCCATTGCCAGTTGTCTTAACTTTTGTCTTCCCTCTGTACTTCAGTGACTTTGTAAGAGACAGTGAGGCTGACAACTTTATACAATTCTGCGTCACTTAAATTTATTTCACACTGTGATCTCAAATTGGGTAGTGAGCAACAGAGCTGCCAGTTGTCATCTATTTCTACACCCTATACAAATTTAGGCCCCTCTTTGCTATATTTAATGTGTTTTCTTGTTCTAGTTGTGATGGAACACTTCACAGATAATTTTGGGATTAAAACTCCCCAAAGGTCAATAGACCTCTTTGTCTATTTCCCTATGCCAGTCCAGGGTTTTAAAATGAATCATTGGGACTTTTTCTTTAACTTTGTGATAAAAGACTTAGCTAGGCACATTTTCTTTATTGATTGGAAAGTGCTATTGGATGCACACTCTTCTGGAGTTCTTTCTGATCATCTTCACTATGCTTCCTGAGAAATCCCTTTCCACTCCATGGATGATATGGCACATAAGTAAGGATATGTTCATGTTGTCTTTAAGTGATCTACATTGCCAACATCAATTCTACTACTTAATTTACTGATCTTCTTCATTTTACTTTTCTAATGACAGACAACTTTGCATACTAACTAATGATAAAGATTGACTTCAAGAATTACTTCTCACATACTAGTTGCTGAGGAAGTTACAGGTGAATTGCGATGGTTATGCATAAGTTGCTAAGCTGCATCAAGGCAGAGGGTGTTTCAGAATCCTGCAGTCCATAGTGAAAGTATACCTCAATTTATATGACAGATGCTTATACTGAGAAGCCACATATAAATTAAAACATTAATCAAATGATTTTTAAATTGATAATTTAAAAAGAAATTATAATGAATCGTGTGAAATTAAAGATACTTTGTAATAAAAAAAAACTTGAAATTTAGAAGTTCAGGTGAGATAATGTATATTAAATGCTTTGGTAGCCTTAAAGTACTAGATATATGTGAGTTATTATTATTGCTATGAATTTTGATTATTATTTTCATTTCATTAGTTAGATTTGTTTAAAACAGGGTATATCTATATTTTCTGTCATTTGTACTTTGCACTTGATGTATTTCCCCTTTTTAGTTATGCCTCTCAAATCACAAGGCACAGAAACTTTCATTTCCTTTTTGCAAATAAGGAACCAAATTCTCAAAAGATTAGATGATTTGCTTCAAGTTACAAGCAGAGGTGAGCTGAGATTATTAAATTTATGGGGAAATTATAACTGTGAGCTTGCAGAGCTTTCAACTGAAATGGAGGTATTGAAGCACATCAAAGGCAACTTGATATATTCTACAACTTGAACTTAAGTTTTATTTCCATTAAAGCCATCATCACATAGATTTACATATTTTGAGAATTTTTCACTGTCATAAAACATGACACTTACTTGACCCATGAAACGATTTGGGTTGATCTGCAAGACTACTTTCCAGGAAAGAAAAATATTTTAATTAACAAGAATAATTTGAAAATGCATACATGCATTTTTAACAACTTAAATTGGTGTAGCAGTTTTATGTTTAAAAATTCTTTACTTACAATTCTGTTAGGTAGTGCAAATCTAATTATCCTCCATGATAAATATGAGAAGCTACAACTCATCAAGATTAAGTAACTTTCCAAAGGTCACATATATCAGAAGTATAGAAATCTGCCCTAGAATCCAGGAACCAGTATTCTTCCACTCTACTACAGTGATGTTTTTCCCCCACTTCTCATTTTCCTATTCTAGGTAGCATTTGTATCAATGACTTGGAGAAAGTCATGGATGACCTATTTATCAAAGTTGCTGATGACACAAAGCTGGGAGGAATAGCTAATGTGACAGAACTAGGATCCAAAGAAATAATCTCAACTGTCTAGAACAATGGACTGAAGCAAATAAAATGAATTTGAATGGAGGAAAAACCATGTCCTACATTTGGGCTCAAAGCATCAACCAAATAAATATAAGAATAGGGAGCTATGGTTAAACAAAAACTGATGTGAAAATGCATTAGGAGCTATAGTGGACTGCAAGCACAATAAAATCAGCAGAACAATACTGTAACCCAAATAGTTATTAGGATCTTGGACTGCATTACTAGAAAAAGCATGCTGGGGACCAGGAATATCCTATATTCTACCCTGATAGAATCACACATAGGCTCATCAATTTATACAGGAAAGAGACTTCATTGTTACTTAGTGTAACCTTTCATTTTATGAAGAGGAAACTGAGATGTATCAAGGTGATAATACGTTCCCAAGGTCATATAGGCAACGAGCATCACAATCAGGATTTGAAATTGGTTCCTCTGCTTCAATATATAGTAATTATTCTAATACGGTACACTGCCCCTACAATATACTACAGCATGCTCAGTTTTCATGACCACGGCTTGGCAAAGTGGTTGAAAGAAAAGAGTCACGGGAGGTGGGAAAAGATAGACCAATTCCGTTTATTGATCTGAGGGTTAAGGTTAATATAGACAAGGTACTGCAAGTCTACGTGACATTCTGCTCATCTCCTGTCCCAGTGATTAAATCAGTCTTCTTATTTAATCAGACTGTGAGCCTAGGAGCATCTATTTTACCTATCCCTTGTTTTCTGTAATTCTCTTGTTTGTCTCAAAGAGACATCTGGGGGTGCATGGAGAGCCATTCTGGATGATAATGAGCACAGTCTCCAAGAACAGTTTCCCCGAAGGTCTATCCTGATCTCGTCACCCGCATTCCACCCTGACCCTCAACAGTAACCCAAATAGTTATTAGGATCTTGGACTGCATTACTAGAAAAAGCATACTGGGGACCAGGAATATCCTATATTCTACCCTGATAGAATCACACATAGGCTCATCAGTTTATACAGGAAAGAGACTTCATTGTTACTTAGTGTAACCTTTCATTTTATGAAGAGGAAACTGAGATGTATCAAGGTGATAATACTTTCCCAAGGTCAAATAGGCAATGAGCATCGCAATCAGGATTTGAAATTGGTTCCTCTGCTTCAATATATAGTAATTATTCTAATACGGTACACTGCCCCTACAATATACTACAGCATGCTCAGTTTTCATGACCACAATTTAAGGACATTGAAAACTAGGAGCATATATAGTTTTCATGTGGCCGAGATGATGAGGAAATTCAGAAGTACTGCATGAAAGGGTTGATTGACATATGTGGGAGTGTTTAAGCTGGAGAAAGGAAGAGTTAGGGAAAAAGGAAAATTTTCTACAAGTACTTGAAAGACTTTAGTATGAAAGTTTCATTACATTTGTCTCACTTGGATTCATAGGAAAGATGTTGGAACTATGGGGAAAAGATTCAGAGAGGGGGTTCTGCTTTTGATACATACTGGATGTATGACCATGAGTTAGTCATTATACTCTGGGTGCTTAAGCACCTTTCTAAGATTATCAGTTCTCAAGAAGTTCTAACTATGTGTTAATGGAGTGAATTTTCGTAAGAAGAGTTGCCAACATAGAAACAAACACACATACATCTAAACCAGAAGGGGTGAGAGAGGATTCTAGGAAAATACAGAGTAGGCCAGAAAATTCCAAGTTTTTAAGATGCCCCTCCACAATAGAAATAAAATAGCAGCTTAGGGTGAACAAAGTGAAGGTAAAAATAAATAAGACCAGGAGCACAACCGAGGTCTTCCTGAGACAATTTGAGAAGACCAGAAGAAAAATCCCAGGACAAGGTTTGCTCACTGTGAAGAATAAACACCTCCAGGCTAGGGACCAACTTTAACAGGCAGCTGCTTAAATAGCTGGGCAAACCCAGCTATTAGTTGGTTTGAGAGGTTGCCTCTGCTCCAGTCACAGGAACATTAACCCCCCCCCCCCCCAAAGTGAGGGGAGTTAGGTGTCCCAGGAAGATTAAGGAAACTTCTGCTAACAAGGAACGGCAGGTCCAGCAGTGTTGCAAAGAGCAGCGGAGGTGAGAAGGAAGAAGCACATGCTCAGTGAGTGCAGAAGCAATAGGGCAGAAAGCCCCTGACTGTGGGCACTTACAGGAGGTTGAAGCTTTGGCTTTGTTCTAGGCTAGAGGGGTGAACTGGGATAAGAGGGACGATAGCCCTACGGCTAGAGGTAATTACAAATAAGCTATCGCTACAAAATAATGCACAGGCAAAGAAGAAAAATCCAACAGCAACAAGCTATGATGGGAATAGAGAAGACCAGGGTTCATCTTTAGAGGAGGATATTGAAGTAAGGGGACCACCAAAGAGTAATAGCAAAGGTCACCTATTCAAAATTAATTCCTAGAAGATTTTTAAAAACTTTAAAAATCAAATGGTAGAGATGCAGGAAAAAATTACAAAAAGAAAGAGTAACCCAAGAAAAGCAAGAAAATTGTGAAAGCTAAGTTATCCAATTGGAAAAGGAGAGGCAGAATCTTAAGGAAGAAAATGATAACTTGAAAATTAGAATTGGACAAGGTGAAATCATAAAAATTATAAGAGATCAAGAAATAATTGCACAAAATATAAATGTTGAAAAAATAGAAGATAAAGTGAAAAATTTTATAAGAAAAATAACAGATTTGGAGAATAGATCAAGAAGAAAAAACATAAAAATAATCAGACTAACTGAAAGTTATGAGAAAAAAAGAATCTTGATACAGTAGTACAAGAAATGATTGAAGAAAATTCTCCTGAAGCATTAGAAAAAGGGTGGAAAGCAGAAATTGTAAAAATCAATTAAAAGAGATCTTATCAGAAAATCTGGTTCCCCTAGCACAAGGAGCAAATATTAAAAGCATGAAGATTGAAATAGTTTAAATATGATGTTGCCACTATTAGAATCACAAAAGACCCAGCAGAAAAAATATTAAAGTACATCAAATATTGAAACACTACATATCAAAGAGTGCAAGAACTGGGACTCTGGTCAAAGAGATCATGTCCAGCAAAATTAAGCAAAATCCTGAGAGAAAAAAAAATTGACAATTGATCAACTCTCAGACTTTCAAGATTTTGTTAAAACAAATTAACTCAACACATGATTTGACTTACAAAAACCGAGAAATATGACACATATTAAAGACTTAATATAAGAGATTCATAAGGACAGAATGTTTACATTTTATGTATGCAAAATATAAAATGTATGCCTAAGATTTTATTAATAATTTGGTAATTCAAAAGAAAGCTTGTGATAAACCTGAGTATGATATGAATTGAGTGTTCAGATTTATAGAGAAGGGAAAATAGGGAAGGAATCCTTGGGGGGGGGGGATAGGCAAAGAATATGAGAGCAAAGTAGGAGGTAGAAGTAAAGTAGAAGAGGCAGAAGGCGTAGGAAACAAGAGACACAAATAACCATAAAAACAAAGATCAGGGGTAGAATTTGTTTCAGAAATTATATGTCCATATATGTATGTATGTATGTAGATAGATAGATAGATAGATAGATAGATGCTAGATAGATAGATAGATGTGTGTGTGTGTGTGTGTGTGCCTGTGTATTTATGCATATGTCTATAGCTGTGGAGAAACAAATCCAAACTTAATTGTAGCCTTCTTGGCGGGGAGAGGGAAAAAAAGAACAAAGTAAAAAAAAATATACAGCACAGTACAAAAGAAAACTGACAAGGAAGCAAAGAAAAGATGGACAGTTCTCAACAAAACATCTATTATTTATCATACAGCCCTTCTTGAAATGAAAAGTTACTCTCACATATTTTGAATTCTGTTTTATGTTCTGCCATGTGCATGAATGTTTTTTTTTTCCTTTCTTTAAATTAAGTTCCAATATTTAAGTTTATATTATATTTTTGCTTCTTTCCTCTATTCTGCATTTGTGTTCTGGACTTTGAATCTAAAATATTTTTAAATAAATAAACCAGAAGGGGGAAAAGGTCTTGCAGAGGGGGTGGAGAGAAGAAGATGTATTATCAGTTAAGGTGCTCACAGTGAAATAAGTAATGCTTATAGAAATTTACATGGTATTGGAGATCATTTTGCTGAGATTGATTGGCCATTTGCTGGGAATATTGTTGAGGGTGTTCCCCTCAAGTTCCCAAAGTTGAATTAGATAACTTGTAAAGTTTCCCTTTTTTTATCTCTAGAAACTATATTTCTGGAGGTCAAAGGAATGGTAAATTTTCCTCAATAAACCACTGCTGTTACATTATGAATGATTTGTTGTACAACATAATATTGGTTGTATATGCATCCTCATAATTTTTTAAGCAAATGAAAAAAATTCCAATCTATTATATTTGAAATAGGTTCATTTCATACGTGCTTAAATAAACACATAACTATAATAACTGCAAGAATTAAAGGCATTTTAAATAATATTTATGTACAATATTCTACTTGACAACTGACCTGGAATATTGTCTATAACTTTGACAAATTGATTATAAAATTCAAGGGTACATGTAAGAAAGGATAACATAGGATTGATATTTTTCAAATAATTGACTATTTTTTTCCCAGGCCTAGACTTGGTTGTCTTTTCATAATATAGACAAAAGATTTAATATGCAATATAAATGAAAATTTGGAAGGATGGTAATTATTGATTCATATGGTGTTGACATGAACATCATTGAATTTTTAAAAAAGCATATCCAGAAATTTGAATGTATAATTTCTTTACTGAATCCCAGAAGATACAAAACATTGTTCCTCCTAATATAATTTTAGATATTCTTCTGCAGATGCTGACAGAGTTCTCACTGGGTTGCTTTGAAGACTAATATATTAACCTGGCTTGGAGTTTCATAAGTGAAACAGTTATAACTGCTTCACATTCTGATCTTACAAGCAGACAAATGCCACGGGTTCACAAGATCTCCAACAGAAATTATGCTTCCTTCATTACGTTATAGTTACTTCAATTCATCATCACAATTACTTCCTCTTTAGATTCGATAATAAATCAGTGCAACAAAATTGATTATATCTTATTATGTTCTGTTTAGGTCCTGATAATTTTTATATCTCCAGTAACAAGAAAATGACAATGGCTTGTGGGGATTTGATGATGATGCTATTTAGCTCTGTAATGCCAAAATAACATACAGCTGATCAAATAGTTATTTATATATTTGACTGTTTTCTTTTTTTAAGGGAGGATTGAGGGGAGAGTAACAGAAATGGGATTAGTATTAATAACCTGATCTTTCTTACTTTTCTGGTCGTTTCACTCTCCTCATCTCAATGTACTATTCAATCCAGAAACACTGACCTACTCCTTCCTTCCACATGATACCATCTTCCTGTTCTGTGCCTTTCTACTTGGTGTTGCTTTTGTCAAGGATTTTCCCTTCCCTGATCTCTTTCTCTTATCTTCCTGACTTCTTTCAAATATCAATATTTTCTGGAAATTTTTTCTACCTATCTATCCCTAACATCAATCTATGCTTATGGTTCTTCCTCATCTGAGATTTGTTTCCATCTAGTCTGTATATATCCTATAGGTACCTCATCATTTTTGTGTTATTTTCTCCAATGGCATTCCTTGGGGGCAGTGGTTGCTTCTGTCTTTCTTTGTATCTGTGGTTCTTAGATTTATGCCTACCATATACTAATCATTCAATGAATACTCATTGACTGAATATTTGTCCAATAAATATCCAAGGCTAAATTATGCAATTCCTTTTTTTCTTGCAACATATTAACCATTACCTTTTTTGACTCAACAGATTTCATTTAGACTCTGAATTAGTTATCAGAAGAGACATAATTTTGAAACTACCTAGATTCCTTACTATGTCTTAAAATTACAATTTTAAAGAGGAGACCTTGGAAATCATATCCCTCTAGCTAAGTCCTCTAATTTTTCACCTTTTTATAAATGACATTTCCAAACTGGGTAAGTGGCCTACTTGGGTAACATAAAAGAAGTTGGGAAAATGAAGCTCTAACAAATGTATCTTTACTCTTGGTTGAAAATTTCCCTGCTAAACTATGATTAAAAAAAGTTTTGTTGATATCGTTTGCTTTGACACTACATTTAGAGATTACTCTCATCCATGAGAAATGTCTTCTAAGAAAATGAAACAATCTAGCAAATCTAATGTACAGTGAAGTTATCTGAAAATGCATGAAACATCACATAACTACAGCACTAAACCAATCTATTTTTAAAAATTATTAGTTGAGGGGGGGAGGAGCCAAGATGGCAGAGTAGAAGGACTCATGTATGATAGCTCCGAACCCACAGCCCATAAATTTCCTGTAAAAAGAACTCCCCACAAATTCTGGAGCAGTAGGAGTCATGCAGCAATGCAGTGGAGGAGATTTCCATTTCAGAGAGCCCTGAAAAACTGTCACCAAAGGTCCATCGCACACTGGACAGCGGAGCCCAGCCCTGGCCATGCAGCCAGAGAGGAGCAGATCTGAGCAGGCTTCAGGGACAGAACCTCCGGCAGCCACAAAGGTCCCTCCACCCACAGGTGTTACAGGTCAGTGAGAGAGACTTCTGGGCTGGCTTACAGGGGAGCGGGGTGTCTCCATAACTCAGGCCCACTCGGGAGGCAGTGGAAGAGGCAGTGGCAGCCAGGGGCTCATAGAGCAGGCAGGAGCTCCACTCCATAACTGAAAGTCTCCACATAAAGCCCCTGAGGGAACTGAGCCTGGGAGGCAGCCCTTCACCCACCCAAGCACCAGAACTTAAGCTCACATTGAAGAGCCCACCACGGAAAGCCCCGAGGCTGGGGAGCAGCATTTGGACCTTAGACCCCAAGCACTAGCTGGGTGGCTCGAGGTGGGGGTGGAGAGGAAGCTCAGAAGTCAAGTAACTGGCTGAGAAAATGCCCAGAAAAGGGAAGAAAAATAAGACCATAGAAGGCTACTTTCTGGGTGAAAAGATGTTTCCCCCTTTCATTTCTGATGAGGAAGAACAATTCTTACCATCAGGGAAAGACATAGAAGTCAAGGTCTCTGTACCACAAACATCCCAAATAGAAATCCAATGGACTCAGGCCATGGAAGAGCTCAGAAAGGAATTTGAAAACCAAGTTAGACAGGTGGAGGAAAAACTGGAAAGAGAAATGAGAGAGATGCAAGAAAAGCACAAAAAACGGGTCAATACCTTGCTAAAGGAGACCCGAAAAAATGCCGAAGAAAATAACACCTTGAAAAATAGACTCACTCAATTGGCAAAAGAGGTTCAAAAAGCCAATGAGGAGAAGAATGCTTTCAAAAGCAGAATGAGCCAAATGGAAAAAGAGGTTCAAAAGCTCACTGAAGAAAGTAGTTCTCTCAAAATTAGAATGGAACAGACGGAGGCTAATGACTTTCTGAGAAACCAAGAAAACACAAAACAAAATCAAAAGAATGAAAAAATGGAAGAGAATGTGAAATATCTCATGGGAAAAACAACTGACCTGGAAAATAGATCCAGGAGAGACAATTTAAAAATGATGGGACTACCGGAAAGCCATGATCAAAAAAAGAGCCTAGATATAATCCTTCATGAAATTATCAAGAAAAACTGCCCTGAGATTCTAGAACCAGAGGGCAAAATAAGTATTCAAGGAATTCATCGATCACCACCTGAAAGAGATCCAAAAAGGGAAACTCCTAGGAACATTGTGGCCAAATTCCAGAATTCCCAGGTCAAGGAGAAAACATTGCAAGCAGTTAGAAAGAAACAATTTCAGTATTGTGGAAATACAATCAGGATAACACAAGATCTAGCAGCTTCTACATTAAGGGATTGAAGGGCATGGAATAGGATATTCCAGAAGTCAAAGGAAGTAGGACTCAAACCAAGAATCACCTACCCAGCAAAACTGAGTATACTACTTCAGGGGAAAATAAGATCTTTCAATGAAACAGAGGACTTTCAAGCATTCTTGATGAAAAGACCAGATCTGAAAAGAAAATTTGACTTTCAAACACAAGAATGAGAAGAAGCATGAAAAAGTAAACAGCAAAGAGAAGTCACAAGGGACTTACCAAAGTTGAACTGTCTACATTCCTACATGGAAAGATAATATTTGTAACTCTTGAAACTTTTCAGTATCTGCGTAGTTGGTGGGACCACACACACACACACATGTGCACATACATGTTCACACATGCATGCACACACACATACACACCTGCATGCACATACAGAGACAGAGAGCACAGAGTGAATTGAATAGGATGGGATCATATCTTAAGGGAAATTAAGGTAAATGGTGAGAGAGAAAGGTAGGGGGAGGAAAGAGGGTGAAATGGAATGAGGTAAATTATATGTCATTCAAGAGGCAAGCAGGAGACTTTTTAGTGGAAGGAAAAAGAGGAGAGCTGAGAAAAAAGAAAAACAAGAAGGTTACCCTCATTATATTCCACTAAAGGAAGGAATAAAATGCACACTCATTTTGGTATGAAAACCTATCTTACAATACAGGAAAGTGGGGGAGAAGGAGATAAGCAGGGTGGGGGCGGGGGATGATGGAAGGGAGGGCAATGGGAGGAAGGAGCAATTCGAAGTCAGCACTATTGGAGAGGGACAGGATCAAAAGACAGAATAGAAACAATGGGGGGCAGGATAGGATGGAGGGAAATACAGTTAGTCTTACACAACACGACTATTATCAAAGTCATTTGCAAAACTACGGCCTGTATTGAATTGCCTGCCTTCCCAAAGGTAATGTGTGGGGAGGGAGGGATGGGGAGAATTTGGAACTCAAAGTTTTTGGAACAACTGTTTAGTATTGTTCTTGCTACTAGGAAATAACAAATACAGTTAATGGGGAATAGAAAGTCATCTGGCCTTACAGGACAAAAGAGAAGATGGGGACATGAGAGGGGAGGGATGATAGAAGAGAGGGCAGATTGGTGATAGGGAAAATTAGAATGCTTGGTGTATTGGGGTGGTGGGAGTGGGTAAATGGGGAGAAAATTTGGAACCCAAAATTTTGTGAAAATGAATGTAAAAAGTTAAATAAATGAGTTTATATTAAAAAAATTATTAGTTGAAATCTATTTTCTCTTACTTCTAGTCCACCAATCAATTGAAAAAGATAGAAGAAAAAAATAATTTTGACAAATATACATATTCAGGCAAAACCAATTGCAGCATTAACTATTTACATGTATATGTCCATATGTGTATATTTATATACATATATATGCATTTTATGTGTATGTGTATATAAATATGTTTATATAACATAACATAATATACAGTACATATCTATACCTATGATATTATATATGTATATATGTGTATAATATTTTAAAAAATATTTCCATCTCTATGGATATGTGTATCATTAAATAAAAATAAAAATATGTGTATACATGCACATACTAACATATATACATATAGATGTACATGTAATTTTCACTATGTAGTATATACATAATATCTACACACATATGTGTGTATATACATACACACTCATATACACATTGTGTGTGCATATATAAACATATGTACTTATGTGCATGTAATTGATATACTATGTGGTCATACCTTTCCATCTGTCTGTCTATCTATCCATCTATCTATTTCTACACCCTTAATCTATTACCGTTTTCAGATAGCGAGAACATGTTTCATCATCAGTCTTTTGTAATTATAGATGGTTATTCTGTTCACTACATTTCTTACAGCTTTCAAAATTATTTGTTGTAACAATGTTGTTATATAAATTGTTCACTTGGTTCTGCTCAGTTTACTCTATCAATTTATAAACATCTTCCAATGTATTCATTTTTAACGTATTCATGCTGTAGTACAAATTGTCTTTGTTTGGTTGTGCTTATTTCCTTCTGTATTAGTTCATAAAGATATTTCAACATCTCTTTAGGTTATTTACATCCTCGTTTCCTATAGTACAACAGTACTACATTACATTCGTACCTCCCAACTTACTTGACCATTCCTCAATTGATGGACATGCCCTTATTTTCACGTTTTATCAAAATAATTACTATTAATCTAAAAATGTGTGTACCTATGGATATACACATATGACAAATGTATTCTTAAAAATAAAATATTTTCTTATTCATTTAATCAGTTTTGGGTACAGAACTAACAGTTATATAGTTCAGTGAAAGCAAACAGACTTTTTAGTAACTTGCTAATTAACAATTCCAAATTGTTCTCCAGAAGGGTTATAATCATTCAAAATGCCAACAGTACATTGATGTACTTATTTCATCATAATCCTTTTCATTTTTTGGTCATTTTTTAATCTAAAAAATGTGAAATGGAATCTCAGAATCACTTATGTAACTTTTCTCCTGCTAATAGTGATTTGGATACACATACAGATACACGCACACACACACACACACGTGTATGTGTATTATTTGTTTTATTTTCATTGATCCTCTATATTATTTTTAGGGAAACTTTTTTTTCCTGTTAACAGATCTGATATGCATTTTATCCATATTTCTCTAATTGGTTTATCATATTATCTTTTATACATTTCACCTATCTACTTGGAGCTTATCTTCATATAAGTTGCAAGGTTTTACTCCAAATAGAATCTCTTCCACAATACTGTTGAATTTAACCAATAATTTCTGTTAAATAATGAATCCTTATTCCATCTAGCACTTAGGATCTTTGTGTTTGGAAATGGTTCCAATGTATTCCCATTGTAAATAAATACAACTCTTAATTTTAGATATAAAATGTAATTTAAATATTTTAAAGGCTCATTTATTTTTGTGCAGTTTAAGCATTTTAATACATTTAAATGCTGTGTGAGCAATATGTTATTCAACACATATTGATAGTCATTGTTTTTGTTAATTTTATTAATATAGTTATTAAGTTTACTTAATAAACTATTAGTAAAACTAGTAAAACATTACTAAATAATGTTAAGTTTCTTAACATTATGACAATTCTCTACAGACTACTAATTGTGTATGATCTTTGTGATATAATTTCATTGGTCACTAAATAGCTACATTCAATATAATATAAATCTATCAAAGTATTCCTAAAGAATATTGCTGTGAAATAGTTTCCCACATGCCTTATAAGTGTAACATTATTTTGAGGCCCATAAGAAGATATTTGAATTTTAACAAAAATTTAATAGTTATGCATCCATATGTTGTACCACTGTAAGGTTTGTAAAACACTTTACAGAAATTATCAATCATTAGAGCAACCAAGTAGATAAGTGACATAAGTATTCTGAATTTTAGAGACAAGGGAACCGAGGCTGAGAGAATTAAATGAGGATCATATAGCTAATGATGTGTCTGAGACAAGATTTCAATTCAGTTCTTTCTGATTCCAACACTTGTACTCTACCCACTGTTTCACCCATCTGGCTAAAAGTTGTACACACAAGAAAAGTATATGATAGAAATATGATACCTAACCCTGAATATGAGGTTTAACCTGCAAAATTCCATAGAATGACGTATATAACAAAATTCTACTTTCTCTTAACACAGGGTGAAAAAAATAAGATCTGTACTGGCGTAAGGAATATTTCTTCCACATGAGAGACACTTAGGTAATCCCCTCAAAGTTAAATATGACCAGTGTTCTCCACTTATTCTTATATTATATGATTATGCACCCTCTTTTTTGACTCTACATGAAAACATCTGAACATTCTCTAGGATTGTTTTTTTTTTTATTTTCTGCAAACTCTTCTTTTACTTGTGTTATTAAAATCATTTATTATTTTTAAATTTTAATGTTTCAGTTTTATGCGTGTTTGAGCTACTCTGAAGTATTGTCTAACATTGTTTCAATATTCTCCAATTTCTTCTTTTCCCATTTCACTTGAGTTTTATGAAACAATGCAGGAAAGGGTTAATAAATGGCAGCTCTATACCTGGAGTAGGCTCTTCCTGATATCAACCTTGCCCTGACCTGATTGCCATGTATCTGTAGGTTCATGAAACTTTCTCCCCCTTCTTTCCTTCTTGTGTTTGTTCTTCTCTGAACCTAAGTGATTGAATATCAAAGACAAAACAACCGTGGGATCATTGAAAGGTCAGAAGATCCACTAGAGCTCTGGAGTACATATCCAGTTCTACTAAAGAGAAAGACAGAGAGCCCAGTCAAGAGCCAAAAAAAAAAAAATGTAAAAAAAAAAGGCGGAGGAACAAACTGCGTTGGTACGTGAAGCATCCCAGCAGGGAACTGGCTCTGAATCTGATTAAACTAGACAGTAATACATGGATAGGAAATAAATATACAGAGCTGTCCATTTCGGAATTTCTCTCAACCAAGCACCTCTGGGAACAGACTTAAGAAGATTAACGAAAAGTTTATGTCAGACAGTGAATATATTGTATTTATTTCCCTGTGTTTAGTCATTTTTCTTCTCTTTGATGTTTCTATTGGTTTATGGAGGAAGTATATCAGGATTTATGAGGGGTTTGACTTCTTTCATATCTCCTTTTTTATTGGAGTATTTTTACCTTTTATGTCATATTATTGACTCATTCACTCTTGTATTTAAGTAAAATAAAGTCATCTTTTTTGTAAAAACAAAATTAAAATGGAGAATTATAAACATCCATCTAAAAACTGCAGATTTTAAAACAAGATAAGTTAGATTCATTTTCATTATCTATTACTTTTGTATGCAGAAAGAAAATGATAAAGTTGTGTGTACTTGTCCTTTTTGGCCGAAGAAAACCATGCCTTCAGAGAAATGATGACATGGCTTGCATTTGACTTTGTTTTGAGTGAGGGAGGGCTGCACAGTTCACCAGCCTCACTTCTCCTCCAGAGTCATCTGAACCCAGTGACCAGATATTCATAAGGATGACTGGAGATGATCCAGGATGAGACAATTGGGGTTAAGTGACTTGTCCAAGGTCACTCAGCTAGTGAGTGTCAAGTGTCTGAGGTGAGATTTGAACTCAGGTCCTCCTGACTCCTGCACTGGTGCTCTATCCACTGCAGCACCCAGCTGCCAATAAAGTTAATGGATAGGTAAGAGAAAGACATCATATAATGAAGAGCAATATCCAGCAAACACGGGCTGATTCCATATATATTCAGAATGAAATTTGAACTTTACTTTTTAGAATTATGAGGGAAAAAGTAGGAATATTAGAGTTCAGTCACCTAAATTTATTGATACAAAATAGTGCTCAGAGAGATTTTAATTTACCTTGTAGTTACTGTCAACACATTTTGAGAACTCTAGTTTTGACTCTCAATTCAGTTCCTTCCTATGTACCATATTATGACATCCATTTTATGTCCTGATCACGATAAACAGAGATAAATATTAAGTAGTCACAAAATATAACTGCACTAAGTAATATCTGAAGTGTGTTCAGTACCACACAAAATTCTCTATGACTATTCTACAACTGAGACTTTGTTGCATGTTTTATGACATAATAGACTTTTTAAAAATCACTTTTGTTTTATTCCATGATATGAGAATGACAAGAAATAGATAATTTACATAATGCAGGCAGGATAATTTCTCACATTACACAATTTGTAATAACAATATGTTAATCATTTTAATGGTGCTAACTTGAAATAGATTTTTACTCCCAAGGACAAGACATCTATTTTCTCTAGTTTGCAATATTCATAAAATTCAGTATTGGTCACTTCTCTTCTTTTACATATTTCAAGTATTCAGAATGCTCAGATTTACACTGTTCAACCTTGCCTACAATTTGAGTTCTTCAATTTTTAAAAAAAAGTTGTATGAAATGCTCCCTCTTTTTTAGATGACCTTTTGAATGCTCATTCCAGAAGTGGCATTTTGAAAAGGGATGCCCACCTAAAAATTTACTAGACATGCCTTCTGGCATATCCCCCTCACTGTGTTGTTTTATAATGATGAGCTTGCAGACTTTCATTTTTTCTTCTAATCCTCAAATTTTCCTTCTCAGCTGTCTGGTTCTTATCAAACTAATTGATTATTCCATTACATTAATCAAGAGTCATCTGTTTGTCTTCATCAGCAAATTTGCCTTGGAGTTTCTCATCCAAGTTTTCATAATGAAAACACACCCTTAAAATAATTCGTTGGAAGATACCGTGTCTTTCTCTTTTCATCTTAAACCTTGTATTGTTCAGCTTTTGAGGCAATATTTTTATTTAATCTTCCTTGCTCAAAAATACTTTAAAATTATTGTGATGGTCTTATTCTCCTTGCCTGAGCTTTTATCTAGAACAGATCTATGGATTCAAAATTTAAGATGTTCTTTATATTAATTGATATGAAGAACCTGTAATATGACTGGTACTGTGCTAAGTACTGGGAATAAAAAAAGAGAGAGAGATAAAAAACAGACCCATTCTCAAGGAGTTTGCATTTTAATGGAAGAGACAATATGCAAACAAATACATACAAAGCAAGCTATATGCAGAATAAGTAGGAATTAATTGAAAGAGGGAAGGCACTGGAATTAAGAGGGATAAGGAAAGACTTTCTTTTGAAGGTGCAACTTTATTTGGGACTTAATGGATGCCAGGGAGGTCCGTAGTGAAAGTAGAGGAAGCAGAAAATTCCAGGCATTAGAGACAGCCTGAAATGTCTGGAAAAAAAATGTCTGAGATTTTGTTTGTTTCTTTGTGGAACAACCAGGAATCAAGTCTCAGTGGATCAAGGACTATTTGTTGGGGAATAAGGTGTAAGAGATAGGAAGGGCTAAGTTATGAAGGCCTTTGAAAACGAAACAGATAGTGTTTTATTTGTTTCTGGAGTCAAGAGAAAATCATTGGACCATACTGCGTAGGGAGTATGCTTGAAAATCCACTGTTTCATTGAATGACCTATTTTTAGTCTGATGTATTATACTCAGTTTTGCTGGGTAGGGAATTCTTGATTTTAATCCTAGTTCTTTTGACTTCAGCAATATCATATTCTAAGCCTTTCGATCTCTTAATGTAGATGTTGGCGGATCTTGTGTCATTCTGATTGTATTTCCACAATATTTGAACTGCTTTTTTTGAGCTGTTTGCAATATTTTCTCCTTGATCTGGTAACTCTGAAATTTGGCTATAATATTCCTAGGAGTTTCACTTTTGGGACTCCTTTCAGGAGGTGATTGCCCTCTGGTTCTAGAATACCAGACAGTTTTCTTTGATAATTTCATGTAAGATGATTTCTAGGCTCTTTTTTTGATCATGGCTTTCAGGTAGTCTCATAATTTTGAAATTGTCTCTCCTGTATCTAGTTTCCAGGTCAGTTGATTTTTCAGTGAGACATTTCACATAATCTTCTATTTTTTCATTCTTTTGGTTTTGTTTTGCAATTTCTTGGTTTCTCATAAAGTCATTAGCTTCCATATTCTCCATTTGAAGAACTATTTCCTTCAGTGATGTTCTTTTGAACCTCCTTTTCAATTTGGCTAATTCTGGTTTTTGAAGCATTCATTTTCTCATTGGCTTTTTAGACCTCTTTTGCCAATTGACTTAGCATACTTTTAAAGGTGTTATTTTCTTCCACATTTTTAGGGTCTCCTTTAACAAGCTATTGAATCTCTTTTCATGATTTTCCTTCATTGCTCTCATTTCTCTTCCTAATTTTCCCTCCACTTCTCTTACTCGATTTTCAAAATCCTTTTTTGAACTCTTTCATGGCCTGAAACCATTGCGTATAGATTCTGGAGGTTTTGGATGCAGAAACCTTGACTTTTAGGTCTTCTTCTGATGCTCTGCATTGTTCTTCCTTTTCCAAAGGAATGGAATTATAAAATATCTGTTCACCAAGGAAGAAGCCTTCCATAGTCTTCTTTCTTTCCCCTTTTGGTGACACTTTCCCAGGCAGTTACTTGACTTTTGAGTTCATTGTTAAGAAGAGGGTGTACTCTGGGGACCTGTAAATTCTCAGTTCCTCCAAGGTGCATAATCAAGAGAGAGGAGTTTATTCATATCCTGGCCGGTGCCCTGGCCTGGGAGCAGCCAGAAGCATTGTTTTCTGCCCAGGACCTGCCAGCAGAGTTCCCTCTCCAGAACCACCCCCAGCTCCACCGCCAGGACTTTTCTACAACCCAGAAGAATCACACAGGCCTGAGATCCAGATAAGTCATTCAATTCTGTGATCTTTAAGGGGAGAGTTCCAAAACTGGATGCTGCCACTGCAGTGGCTGCTGCTGGTGGGTCCAGTCTGCATTCCCTTCTCAGTCTGGTGGAAGAGCTTTCTCATTGACCTTTGAATCTGTCTTTGGCATTTGTAGGCTGAACAATCTGGGAACTGCTCCCTGAAGCCTGCTCTGGTCCTGTCCCTGCTGCACCAGGTAGCCCATACTGGGTTCCACTCTGCTTTGTTCCTGATGCAATATACTTTTTCTGTCGGCCTTCCAGGCTGTCATGGGCTAGAAATCTCTTTCACTCTTTCATTTCATGGTTTCTGCTGCTCTAGAATTTGTTTAGAGTAATTTTTCACAGGTATTTTATGAGCTATGGGGAGGAGCTCCTACAGATGCATCTTTCTACTCCACCATCTTGACTCCACCAGCTAAACCTTACTTTTTAGCATGTGAAGTCTGACTAACATACACATGAACACACATATCTGCAATATTACAGAAAGAATTTATAATTAAAAACAATATTATGAAATTTGGCATTTAGAAAAAGTATTTTTTAACATTTTGTTAGAGATGACAATATCTAAAGATTTTTGATTAGTTGTTTAGTGTGTCAAAATTCTTGGCTCAAGGGCCTACCCCCAAACTTAGCAAAACATCTTAACTAGATACTAAAAATCATAAAATATCAGAGTTGGAAAATGCTCAGAGAATAGTCTAGTCAAATCCCTGTCTGAACAGGAATCCTCTCAACAAAATCTTTCAATAGTCATTACCCACCCTTTGCTGAAAGTCCTCTAATGAAGGAAAACCAACACCTCCCTATCCAATAAGCTCTTGATCTCCATGAAGTTTTCTCTACTTCCACCAGGTTGAAGTGCATCCTTAATTTCTTATTCCCATTTGCCATTCCTAATAATTTCTCTCATTCCATTTTTTTTGCCAAATTGACAATAATGTAATTTTGATTCAGCTCTGAAGTTTGAAAACTACTTTCCACTGGCCCTTGCTAGACAAATTCAGAACTCATATACTATTGAATATCCTCAGAAACCCTGAGGTCTATGAAGAATTAGTTGAGTTAACATGGGAAGTTTCTAGTTTATAGAGCATGTTTATAATCTTAACAAAAATGTTTTCATAGGTTAGCTCATTTGTCAGTAACTTCAATAAGAACATAGAGATGAATTAAGAATTTTTTTCTGGAAATGTAAAATCTAAAGGACCATAGACAATAGAATAATAAACTTAGATTGGGAAAGAATTTTAATGGTCATCAGGTTCAACTTGCAATTTTTACAGATGAAGAAAATGAAATCCAGAGAAATTGAATGACATTAAATGGCTCATTCAAAGTAAAACAAGCAGTGAGTGGCAGAGTCAGGATTTGTGCTGCTATGAGAAAAAGAAAAGTACAACAGTTCTAAGACACCTTTGTGGAAATTTACTGCATATCACTGCTTTGTCAGAGTTACAAGGATAATATGATACAACTAGTATGATGCAGAAGAAAGTTTGATTTGGAACTGGAGAATCCGTGTTCAAATTCTTACTATGCAATTTACTAGCTTTGTGAATTGGGTTCATAATGTCCTCATTGAATTATTTTACTTATATCTCTCTATTTAATCATTACACAAGCCTAAAATACTTCAAAAATCAGTTATTAGTTTTCCTAAAGAAATAGTGCTGTGAGTGGCTGAGCAATTTCCCTCTTTCTTCTATACTAAGTACATGGATAATTTTAATACAAAAAAGCACAAGAGAAAGGAGGATCCACATTACAGTCCTCCATTCCTGGGGAGGGGTGTGGGGCAAAGAAAAGATAATTTGATTGATTTATATGCATGGGGAATACTGCTTCTGGGATATTTTACTGATATTACAATGATTCTAATATTAAGAAAAATGTTCCTTATTTTTACTGTTAATTTCAAATCTAATTTCTTGGGTGTGGTGGAGTCAAGAAGGCAGAGTAGGAAGACAAACATACACTAGCTTTTCTCCTAAAGCCCATAAAGTACATATAAAAAATGACTCTAAATAAATTCTAGAGGAAAAGCAGTAAAAACCAACAGAATGAAAGAGATTTTCAGCCCAAGGTGGCCTGGAAGGCCAACAGGAAAGGTCTATCACAAGGAGCCCAAAGCAGAGCACAGTCCATGGAGCCCAGCCCAGCCTTGGCCTCTTGGTGCAGAAGGGACATGACCAGAACAGGCCTTGGGGGCAGAATTCTCAGCAGCATTGGTGGTTCTGAGATCCCTCTACCCACAAACTTAAAAGACATTTCAAAGATCAGTGAAAAAGCTTTTTATCCTGGGTGAGAAAAGATGAGAGTCCTCCCCTAGTCCGAGCCCCAGGTAGTGGCAATTGTGGCTGTGGCAACAGCATCAGCAACAGAGTCCATTTTTGGAGCCCTCTGCCTAAAGTCCCTGAGGGAATTGAGCCACTGATCAGGACCTGCTGGCTGGCATGGTGAAGCTGAAGGAGACTCTGGAAGGGAAATGCTAATTGCAGATCCTAGGCAGAATAACTTTGGTAGGTACCAGACCAGAGCTCAGCAAGGAGAGGGAGCAAATTCCTCTCCCTTGATTGAGCCACCTTGTAGGAAATGAGAAGTTACAGGTCCCCAGAGTATATTCCCCCTTCTTGATAAAGGACTCAAAAGTCATATAACTGGCTTGAAAAAGGTCCAAGAAAGAGAAAAAATAAGACTATAGAACTTTACTTTCTTGGTGAACAGATATTTATATATTTTCTTCCACTCTTTTAGTGGAGGAAGAACAATACTTACCATCAAAGGCCTTCAAAATAAATATGTAGTGGTCTCAGACCATGGGAGAGCCCAAAAAGGATTTTGAAAATCAAGTTAGAGAGGTGGAGGAAAAATTGGGAAGAGAAATGAGAAAAATGCAAGAAAATCGTGAAAAGTCATTCAACAGCTTGCTAAAGAAGATTCAAAAAATGCTGAAGAAAATAACACCTTTAAAAATAGGCCAACTGAATTGGAAAAAGAGGTTCAAAAAGCCAATTAGGAGAAGAATGCTTTAAAAAACAGCATTAGCCAAATGCAAAAGGAGGTTCACAAACTCACTGAAGAACATAGATCTTGAAAAATTAGAATGGAGCAAATGGAAGCTAAGGAGGTTATGAGAAACCAAAAAATTACAAAACAAAACCAGGAGAATGAAAAAATTGAAGATAATGTGAAATATCTCATTGGAAAAACAACTGACCTGAAAAAGAGATTCAGGAGAGACAATTTAAAAATTATGAGACTACCTGAAAGTCATGATCAAACAAAGAACATACATATCATCTTTCATAAAATTTTCAAGGAAAACTGCCCTGATATTCTAGAATCAGAGTGCAAAACAAACATTGAAAGAATCCACCAATCACCTCCTGAAAGAGACCAGAAAAAAGAAACTTCTAGCAATATTGTGGCCAAATCTCAGAGTTCCCAAGTCAAGTAGAAAATATTGCAAACAGCTAGAAAGAAGTAATTCGAGTATTGTGGGAAAACAATCAGGATAACACAGGAGCTGGCAGCTTCTACATTAAGGGATCAAAAAGCTTGGAATATGATATTGCAGAAGTCAAAGTAACTGGGATCAAAACCAAGAATTACCTACCCAGAAAACCTGAGTATAATACTGCAAGGAAAAAAAAATGGTTATTTAATGATATAGAGGACTTTCAAGCATTCTTGAAGACCAGAACTGAATAGAAAATGTAACTTTCAAGCACAAGAATCAAGAGAAGCATGAAAAGGTAAACAGAAAAGAGAAATCATAAAGGACTTCCTAAAGTTGAGCTATTGACATTCCTATGTGGAAAGAGAATATGTGTAACTCGACACTTTTCTCAGTATTTGGGTAGTATTAACGATTACACACACACACACACACACACACACACACACACACACACACACACACACACACAGGCAGAGAGCACAGGGTGATTTGAATAAGAAGAGATGATATCTAAAAAAAAAATTAAGGGGTGAGAGAGGAATATATTGGGAGGAGAAAGAGAGAATTGGAATGGGACAAATTATCTCTCATTAAAGAGGCAAAAAACTTTTTCCAGTGGAGGGGAAAAGGGAAGAGATGAGAGGAAAAAAGTAAAGCTTACTCTCCTCACGTTTGGTTTAAGGATGGAATACTATGCTCACTCAATTTGGTATGAAAATCTATCTTACACTACAGGAAAGTAGGGGAAAATGGGGACAAATGGGGTGAGGGTGAGGAGGGGAGAGCAAATGAGAGCAGGAAGTAATTAGAAGAAAACAGTTTTAGGGAGAGACAAGGTCAAAAGAGAAAGTAGAATAAATGGGGCACCGGACAGGATGGAGGGAAATATAGTTAGTCTCAGAGAACATGTCTATCATGGAAGTCTTTTGCAAAACTACACATATATAGATTATATTGAATTGGTTGTCTTCTCAGTGGGGATAAGTGGGGAGGTAGGAAGGGAGAGAAGTTAAAATTCACAATATTAGAAAGGAATGTTGTTTTTGCATGCAATTTGGAAATAAGAAATACAAGTAATGGGTTGTAGAAATCTATCTTGGCCTATAAGAAAAAAAGAGAAGATGGGGATAAGGGAAGGGAGTGGTTTAATAGAAGGGAGGGCATATCGAGGGATGGGGTAATCACAATGCAAGGCGTTATGGGTTGGGGGAGGGGAGAAATGTGGAGAAAATTTGGAACTCAAAATGTTGTGGAAATGAATGTGGAAAACTAAAAATAAGTAAATAAACTTTAAAAAATAAAAAAAATTAAAATACATGTAATTGCTTGTTAAAGTTACTGGATCTAAGTAGTAAGTGAAGGTAACAAATCATTGAGAACCCATGAGAGAAGATGGTACAGTATACTTTCATCTTAGAAACTGCACACCATTACATACATTTGTCCTAATAGATTTCAAGGCAATATTGTTTCTCAACTTTGGAATGGTAACTTATTGTAGTTATTTGCTAACTAAATTATTTAATAAATATTTCTTCAATTGATTTGCTGCATTTAGAATGCATTTGTTCAGTATACCATCCATGTAATTTAGTTTACTATTCTTTTGTCTTAAAAAATATTTGGATATAAAGACAGATGTCTCTGTTTCTCTCTCTCTGTCTCTCTTCACCCTCCGCACTTCCACACAAATATGTTTATATATGTATTCTGTATATATGTATATATACATATATATGAGTGTTTATGTATGTATACACATACACATTCACATAAACAAACACCTACATTTACATATACATATGCATATGCACATATATATGTATATGTATGAAGGTTATATTTAAGAATGACTACATAGTGATAGCTATATAGTTAAGTCCCATATGCATAAAAGAGACAAGAAATATGAAAATTTGGTACAAATAGAAGAGAAATGATTAACAGAGTTCAAAATCATAAACCAAACCGCAGGAAGGAACAGTCGAGTGAAAAATAGATGAGAAATGAAATAAACTTAAAAGTTAGAGAGGAAAAGGAAAGTGAATATGACCAGATGACAGTATCAGTATTCCATAAATCCTCATCTCCTAGAGGACACTAAACATGTTCATTTCCAACTTGTTTTAATTTATTAAATATTAATTCATTAAAATGGGCTGTATTCTGCATAGAAATTGAATTTTCTCTTCAAAAGACAGTGATGTGTAGTAAGTGTAATCTCCCAATAGGGTTATACTCACAGTAGTTATTTAATTTTAGGCTTCACTGTTCTTTCTAGCAAATGTCTTCAGTTTCTATGCTCCAAGAGTGAATTTCTTTAAGAATCAATTAGTCATAAATGCATACATTTCTGAATACAGCAAGTCTCTAAGTTGCTTAGCAACAACTCTGCAAAGTTGAAGTTTGATTTTGCCTGTGTTAACTCTAAACTACCTAAAAACTAGAATTTTCATGTTATTTGGTTTATGTAATGTTACCAGCCAATGTCTAGATTAGTTTTCTGTCATTTATGCATATTTTCATAGCTTTTGCCCTAATCTAGTTTTTGACTTCTATTTTAATTGTCAACTCAAAAAATTCTCCCAGTAAGTAATAACAATAAGGATATAATTTATTTTATAAATGATTCCAAACTTTTACCAAAATTAATTCAGTGGCAAAAATATTTTTGAAGTACAGCATTTTCTAAGGATGCATCCACAGCTGGAGAGGATGTACCAAAATAGTATGTTAATGGCTATTTTCACATTATTTCCAGCACAAAGGAAAGTTAGAACATTCTCATGAACATCTGTTCTGTCAAAATGTCCAGTACTCTTGCAAATTAGAGAGAGTTCAGAGGACTGTATGATATTGAAGATGATTATCCAAAACTACTTTCTTAGAAGCTGTCAGGAATACATCTACCATGAAGATATTCTCACTTACCTGGCTCTGAGGACAACAGAATGAAGTTGTATTCTGTTTGGTTTATACAGTAAGATGACAAAACATGAGGAGAATGGATTTATCAGTCTAATTGCAAATTAATGCATTTACCTGTAAATCGGAAAAATCATACTTGAATTGTAAGATATTTCTTATTTTCATGAGATTTTAGAGATGATTAACATTATGAATAATGGTATTATTCATTTTGCCATCACCATGATTAAAATAATGAATTTCTACATTTTGTATTGATTTAAAATAATATTTGGGGTACCTACAAATATTATTGGATTAACTCTGCATTTATTCTCTAAGGGAAAGAAAAAATAATTCAATTGAATGTTAATTTGCAGTTGTTCAATGCGACTGTTAGAACTCACTATGTAATTTTTTTCTTTAAATTTTAGTTTTTTAATCAACATTCTCATCCTTTTACCCTCTCACCAATTGAAAATGAAAGGAAAAAAGAGACCCCTATTACAAACATGAATGATCAAGGAAAACAGTTACTAAGTCTTTCAAAGCATTACTTCATGTAAGTTTTCCTGGAATTCTCAAAAACCATCCACTTCATCAATTTTTTTCAGCACAATAGTGTTCCATCACATTGATTTACTTGTTCATGTTCAATCATTCTACCATCTATAGATATTTCCTCAGACTCTCATTCTCTGCCACATCAAAGAGCTATATATTTTTTTTTATATATTATTAGTTTCTTTTGCTTAAGACATCTTTCTTTATTCTAATGTCCCTCTATTTCTTCCCTTCTCCATTTCCCTCTCATTTCCTGTCAAATGAAATACATTTCTGTAGTCATTTGTGTGTTTGTATAATCTCCCCTACTTTTTCCAGTTCAGAGAGGAGTAAATTTTAAATGTTAATCACTACCCACATTTCTTTCTGATTTTTAGGAATATCTTCTTGTGTACCCTGATTATGACCAGTTTTACTTCCTATTGCCTTCTCTTTCTATTCTTTTAAGATCATTAAGACATGATAGAAATAGTCTGAGAACCTCTATCTAATTAGTTTCTGTCTATAATTCTTCATGGTTAGAGTTCATAGGGGACAAATATCCTTCCATATTAAAATTAATCCATTTTTTCTTGTGTTCTTTTTCTTTTTATTTACTGGTTGCCTTTACTACTGCTGCTGCTGTTGCTGTTGCTGTTAGGTTTGAGGCAGTTACTTCAAACTTAAATTTTCTCTCTTTAATTTTCTTTCCAGGTCAGTTATTGTTGTGTGTGTGTGTAGGGGGGGGTGGGGCGTGTGACTTGAGACTCCTCACATTATAGAATTATGCCCAAGGAATTATTAAATTGCCCAAATATTTTGACCCTTCATTGGCATTACTAGATCAATTTCCAAAAGGTGTTGAGGAAAAGAACCTTTGTGTTCTAAAATATTTATAGCAGTTCCCTTTGTGGTGGGAAAGAACTTAAATTGTAGGGATGCCTATCAATTGGGGAGTGGCTGAACAAATTGTGTTATATGATTGTGATGGAATACTATTCTGCTATAAGAAATGATGAGATTGATGATCTTACAGAAAAACAAACACAGATAGACTTGCACAAAATAAAGAAGGAAAGTGAGCAGAATCAAAAGAATGTTGTGTACAGTAACAGCAATATTGTTTCAAGGACAACTTTGAAAGACTAACAAATTTTTATTATTTTAAATACCCAAATTAGTTACAGAGAACCTATGAAGGAAGAGGCTATCCACATCCAGAGAAAGAATTGATAGAAACATGTAGAGAATTATATATATATATATATATATATATATACATATGTATGTATATATATATATATATATAATGTGTGTGTGCGCGCGTGTATGTGCGTGTGCATATGTATGTATATACACATAGATATGTGTACATGTATATATATACACATATTTCTGCCTATGGGTAGCCTTCTCCAGGACAGGAGGTGCAAGAGGGGAAATAAAGAAATTTACATGATAACGTTATGATGTTTTTAAAAGAAATAGCAAGTAGAATGTAAGAGATTTGAAATTTCATATGCAATCGTTTTTTCATTCTATTCTACTATCTTATGAAAATGCTTGTTTCTTTACTTCAGAATAAAATTAAATTTAAAAACATGTGTTTATTTATGTAAATTAAAATTAAATAAAAAAGAAATTCAGTAGGACTACTTTACTTACTTTAAAACAGTTTATATAGTATTAGATTATTTTTTCCTTAACTGTTTAATGGAATTCATGTAGAAATTTAGCTGTACCTAAGGACTTCTTTCCCAGAGCATTCATTTATGGTTTGTTCCCTTTCATTTTCTGAGATATGGATAAAAAATTGTTTTATTTTGTCTTCTGATAATCCATATAATTTATATATTTTAAAAATATTCATCCATTTCACTTACAACATCAGTTTTACTGACATAAAATAGCTGCTAATAATTAATTTAGTTTCAGTTTTCTTCAGTGAACTTTCATAAACTATGTTTTCCCCCTGTGGCCAACTATATGTTGTAAGAAATTGTTTTCCATGATGAATTTTTGTACCTCCTTTTCCATTTGGAAAACTCTAGTTTTTAAGAAATTATTTTCATTAGAGATTTATTTTTACCTCCTTTGTTATTAGGTTTTTTATCATTTGTTTTTATTTTAGTATTTTTGGATTGTTATTAAAGCTGTCTATTTTCTTTTCATAATTTTCTTTTCACTTTTTGTTTAAAATTAATTAACGTTTTACTGTTCAGCATTCACTTCCACAAGATTTTGAATTTCAAATTTTCTTCTCATGTCTTTCCTCCCCTAACCTAAGACTGCAATAATTCTGATTATCCCATTCCTCATACTGCCCTGCCTTCTACCACCTCTCTTTATTCCCTCCTGTTCTATTTTCCTATAAATCAAGCTAGATTTTTATACCCCATTGCCTGTATATCTTATTTTCTAGTTCCAGGGAAAAAACACTTTTCAACGTTGATTTATATATTTTTAGTTTTCAACTTTCATTTCCACAAAATCTTGCGTTCCAAATTTTTTTCCCAGTTCTCCCCTCTCCCTACCACAAAACTCCATGCATTCTGATTACCCCTTCCCCAATCTACCCTCCCTTCTACACACCCCTCCCTTCCCTTATGCCCATCTTCTCTCTTTCCTTGTAGGGAAAGATAGATTTCTATACCTCATTACCAGAATTTCTTATTTCACAGTTGAATGCAAACACAATTTTCTGAGTTCCAGTTTTTCTTGCTTCCTCACTCCCCACCCATTCCCACCAAATATGAAATAAACTGAATATAGGCTATATATGTGTAATTTCGCAAAAGAATTTCAAAATAAGCATGTTGTGTAAGACTAATTATATTACCCTCTATCTTAGTCTGCCCCCCAATTTATTCTGTTCTCTCTTTTGACCTTGTCCATCTTCAAAAATGTTGAATTTCATTATTCCCTCATCCCATTTGCCCTCTCTTCTATCATCTCACCATCCCACTTATCCCCTTTCTCCTCTATTTTCCTGTAGTTTAAGACAGATTTTCATACCAAATTGAGGGTGCATGTTATTTCCTCCTTAAGTCAAATGTGATGAGAGTAAGGGTCATTTATTCCCTCTCACCTCATCGCTTTTCCCCTCTACTGAGACACTTTTTTTTTGTGGGAGATAATCTGCCCCATTCCATTTCTCCCTTTCTCCTCCCAATATATTTCTCTCTAACCCCTTAATTTTATTTTTTAGATAACATCCCTTCTTATTCAACTCACCCTGTGCACTCTCTTTCTGTCTTTGTCTGTCTGTCTGTCTGTCTGTCTGTCTCTCTGTCTCTCTGTCTCTCTCTCTCTCTCTCTCTCTCTCTCTATATATATATATATATATATGTGTGTGTGTGTGTGTGTGTGTGTGTGTGTGTTTGTCTGTGCATGTGTGTGTGTGCGTGTGTGTGTATATAATTCCTCAAATACCCAAATACTGAGGAAAGTTTCAAGAGTTACAAATATTATCTTTCCATGTAGGAATGTAAGCAGGTAAAATTTAGAAAATTCTTTATTATTTCTCTTTCTTGTTTATGTTTTTCATGCTTCTTTTGACTCTTATGCTTGAAAGTCAAATTCTCTATTCACTTCTGATCTTTTCATCAAAAATACTTGAAAGTCTGCTATTTCATTGAATGACCTATTTTTACCCTGAAGTATTATATTCAGTTTTGCTGGGTAGGGGATTCTTGATTCAATTCTAGTTCTACTGACTTCAGGTATATCATATTCTAAACCCTTCGATCTCATAATGTGGAAGCTGCTAGATCCTATGTCATCTTGATTACATCTCCACAATATTTGAATTGCCTTTTTTGAGCTATTTGCAATATTTTCTCCTTGACCTGGGACCTCTGGAATTTAGCTAAAATATTCCTAGGATTTTCTCTTTTCGTTTCTCTTTCAGGAAATGATATGTGGATTCTTTCAATATTAAATGTGCCCTCTGGTTCTAGAATATCAGGGCAGTTTTCCTTGATAATTTCGTGAAAGATGATGTATAGGCTCTTTTTTTTTGTCATGAATTTCAGGTTGTCTCATAATTTCCAAATTGTCTCTCCTGTATCTGATTTCCAGTGAGTTGTTTTTCCAAAGAGATATTTCACATTGTCTCCTATTTGTTTTCATTCTTTTGATTTTCTTTTGCAATTTCTTGGTTTCTAATAAAGTTTTTAGTTTCTGTCGGCTCCATTCCAATTTTTAAAGAACTATTATCTTCAGTGAGCTTTTGAAACTTATTTTTCATTTAGGCAATTATGCTTTATAAAGTATTCTTCTGGGGGGGTGGAGCCAAGATGTCGGAGTAGAAAGACTCATGTATGCTAGCTCCGAACCCACAGCCCATATATTTCCTGAAAGAAGAACTCCCCACAAATTCTGAAGCACTGCAAGGCGCACAGAAACACGGTGGAAAAGATTTCCATTCCAGGGAGCCCTGGAGAGCCGTCCCCAGGGTCCATCGCGCCCCAGAAAGCAGAGTCCACCACTGTACTGCCCTGGCCAGAGGGCCCCAGAGGAGCAGATCTGAGCAGGCTTCAGGGATGGAATCTCTGGTGGCCCAGAAGTTCCTCCACCCACAGACGCTACAGGTCAGTGATAGAGACGTCTGGGCTGGCCGAGAGGGCAGTGGGGTGTCTCCGTGACTCGGACCCCTCGGGAGGAAGCGGCGGAGGGAGCGGCAGAGGCAGCGACAGAGGCAGTGGCGGCAGCCCCCAGGACTCCCCAAGCAGGCAGGCAGGCAGAAGATCAGGGCCATTACCAAAGGTCTCTGCACAAACCTCCTGAGGGAACTGAGCCTGGGAGGTGGTCCTGCCCCCACCCCAGCACCAGAACTTAAGCTCACATTGAATAGCAGCCATGCCTGCCACGGAAAGCCCATTGGAATCTCAGACCCCAAGCAATAGCTGGGCGGATCTAGGTGGGGGTGGACAGGAATCTCAGAAGTCAAGTAACTGGCTGGGAAAATGCCCAGAAAAAGGAAGCAAAATAAGACCATAGAGAGCTACTTTTATGGGGTGTGGATGTTCCCGCCTTTCAATTCTTATGATGAGGAAATATTCTTACCATCAGGGAAAGACGTAGAGGTCGGGGCCTCTTCATCCCAGACATCCCAGGTGGATGTCTGGTGGGCTCAGTCCACAGAAGAGCTCAAAAATGATTTTGAAAATCAAGTTAGACAGGTGGAGGAAAAACTGGGAAGAGAAATGAGAGAGATGAAAAAAGCATGAAAAACGGGTCAATACCTAGGTGAAGGAGACCCAAAAAAATACTGAAGATAAGACCTTGAAAAATAGGCTCACTCAATTGGCAAAAGGGGTTCAAAAAGCCAATGAGGACAAGAACGCTTTCAAAAGCAGAATTAGCCAAATGGAAAAAGAGGTTCAAAAGCTCACTGAAGAGAATAGTTCTCTCAAGATTAGAATGGAACAGATGGAGTCTAATGACTTTCTGAGAAACCAAGAAATCACAAAACAAAACCAAAAGAATGAAAAAATGGAAGAGAACGTGAAATATCTCATGGGAAAAACAACTGACCTGGAAAATAGATCCAGGAGAGACAATTTAAAAATTATGGGACTACCTGAAACTCATGATCAAAAAAAGAGCCTAGACATCATCTTCCATGAAATTATCGAGGAAAACTGCCCTGATTTTCTACAACCAGAGGGCAAAATAAGTATTGAAAGAATCCATCAATCACCACCTGAAAGAGATCCAAAAAGAGAAACTCCTAGGAACATTGTGGCCAAATTCCAGAATTCCCAGGTCAAGGAGAAAATATTTCAAGCAGCTAGAAATAAAGAATTCCGGTATTGTGGAAATAAAATCAGGATAACTCAAGATCTAGCAGCTTCTACATTAAGGGACTGAAGAGTGTGGAATAAGATATTCCAGAAGTCAAAGGAACTAGGACTCAAACCAAGAATCACCTACCCAGCAAAACTGAGTATAATACTTCAGGGGAAAATATGGTCTTTCAATGAAATAGAGGACTTTCAAGCATTCTTGATGAAAAGACCAGAGCTGAAAAGAAAATTTGACTTTCAAACACAAGAATGAGAAGAAGCATGAAAAAGTAAACAGCAAAGAGAAGTCAGAAGGGCCTTACCAAAGGTGAACTGTTTACATTCCCACATAGAAAGACAATATTTGTAACTCTTAAAACTTTTCAGTATCTGGGTGGTTGGTGGGACCACACACACACACATACATACACACACATGTACACACATGCGCCCACACACACATACACACATGCACGCACATACAGAGACAGAGAGCACAGAGTGAATTGAATAGGATGGGACCATATCTTAAAAGAAATTAAGGTAAATGGTGAGAGAGAAATGCAGTGGGAGGAAAGAGGGTGAAATGGAATGGGGTAAATTATATCTAATTTAAGAGGCAAGCAGGAAACTTTTAGTGGAAGGAAAAAGAGGAGAGATGAGAAAAAAACAAGAAGTTTACCCTCATCACATTCGACTAAAGGAAGGAATAAAATGCACATTCATTTTGGTATGAACACCTATCTTACAATACAGGAAAGAGGGGGAGAAGGAGATAAGCAAGGTGGGGGGGATGATGGAAGGGAGCACAGTGGAAGGAGGGAGAAATTTGAAGTCAACACTCTTGGAGAGGGACAGGATCAAAAGAGAGAATAGAATCAATGGGGGGCAGGATAGGATGGAGGGAAATACAGTTAGTCTTACACAACATGACTATTATCGAAGTCATTTGCAAAACTACAGAGATAGGGCCTATATTGAATTGCCTGCTTTCCCAAAGGTAATGTGTGGGGAGGGAGGGATGAGTACAAGTTGGAATTCAAAGTTTTAGGAACAACTGTTGAGTATTGTTCTTGCTACTAGGAAATAAGAAATACAGTCAATGGGGAATAAAAAGTCATCTGGCCCTATAGGACAAAAGAGAAGATGGGGGCAAGAAAAGGGAGGGATGATAGAAGAGAGGGCAGATTGGTGATAGGGAAAATTAGATTGCTCGGTGTATTGGGGTGCGGGAGGGGATGAAAGGGGAGAAAATTTGGAACCCCAAATTTTGTGAAAATGAATGTAAAAAGTTAAATAAGTAAATTTTTATTAAAAAAAATAAATAGATAAAGTATTCTTCTCCTTATTGACTTTTTGGACCTCTTTTGCCAATTGGATAAGCCACTTTTCAAGGGTGTTATTTTTTCAGCATTATTTGGGTCTCCTTTCCCAAGCTGTTGACTCTCTTTTCATGATTTTCTTGCATTGCTCTCATTTGTCTTTATAATTTTTCCTCAACGTCTCTTACTTGATTTTCAAAATTCTTTTTGAGTTTTCTCGTGGTCTGAGACCATTTTAAATTAATTTTGGCAGTTTTTGATGTAGAAGCCTTGACTTTTAAGTCTTCCTCTGATGGTATGCATTGTTCTTCCTCATCAAAAAGGATTGAAGGAAATACATTTTCACCAGGAAAGCAGTCTTCTATAATCTTATTTGTCCCCCTTTTTTGGGCATTTTCCCAGTCAGTTACTTGACTTTTGAGTCCTTTGTCAAGAGGAAGGTATGCTCTGGGGACCTGTAAGTTTTCAGTTCCTCCAAACTGGCACAACCAAAGGAGAGGAGTTACTCATCTCCTGGCCTGTGCTCTGGTGTGGGAGCAACCAGAAGCACTCTGTTCTGCCCAGAATCTACCAGTAGAGTTCTCTCTCCAGAGTCACCCCCAGCTCCACTCCCCACACTCTTCTTCAACCCAGGACAGTCACTGAGGGCTGAGATCCAGATAATCTGCTTGATTTCCCCAGGGGCTTTTGACTGAGGGCTATTAAATTGGAAGCTGTACCACAGTAATTACTGCTACCCTGGGGTGACTGGGGCCAGACCATGTTCCCTTCTCACGCAGGTGAAAGGGCTTTCTTACGGACCTTTGAAGCTGCCTTTCGAGTTTGTGGGTTGATGAATCTGGGAAGTGGAGCTACTGTCAGGGATTCTGCACGACCTGTGGCCTGCTCCAGTCCTTTCCCTGACTTGTGGCTAAATCGGGTTATTTTCTGCTTCAGGACTAGTTCACAGACCTTTTCTGTGAGCCTTCCAGGCTGCCTTCGGCTGGAAATCTCTTTCACTCTATCATTTTCTGACTCCTGCTGCTCCAGAATTTGTTTAGTCATTTTTACAGTTATTTTGTGGGTTTTTAGTGGGTGGGGAGCTTCTACAAGTCTGTCCTTCTACTCCATCATTTTGGCTCCATCCCTGAAAAATAATTTTTAAAAATTGTGGGTTTTTTTTTTTAATATTGGGTTCCCATTTCTCTTCCTTCCTCCCTTCTCACACATCCTCATTATGAAGGCAAGCAATGTGATATAAGTCTACATGTGTAGTCATTCAAAACAGTACCATAATAATTATGTTGTGAAAGGGAAACTATATTTCCCTCCATCCTATCCTATCCCCCATTTATCCTATCCTCTCCTTTGACCCTGCCCCTTTTCATATATTTTTGCTTTTGATTTCCCTTCACCAATCTTCCCTCCCTTGTATCATCCCTTTCTCTTATTTTCTTCATCCCTATTTCACCGTAGGATGTGAAAGCAAGGAAAGTGAACTTTTTCTTTTCTTTTTGAAGTTCTGTTTTCTACACTCATTGAAAACATCTGAGGGTTCAGTCTACTTTGAACTCCAGTAGTTCACAGTATACATACTGTACAGTAGGCATTTTACTTTATATCCTTGCTTATGAGAAAGACCTTGTGATTCCCTGGTTGAGAATCTAAGTAGTTGTATATTTGGACCCCTGACTGCTCAGATGTAAAGGGCTCTCTTGATCCAGTGTTGCATGTAAAGTCTACAGCAATATTGCTTTGGTTTAGGTAGTCAGAGCACTGTCTGTTGGTCTTTATGCTAATTTCTCTTCTTGTATTTTCCCCAAGTTCAAGGTGAAGCCCTTTCCCCTGAACTAGTGCATATAATTAAAAACAGGATTGTTAAACCTTTTTTGAGCAGTCTTTCCTTTAAAAGTAGAACAAAGAACCTGAAGTTGCAGGCTATCCTGGGTGTTCAAGGGTACTTGCTGTTACATAGGGTCACATAGATTTCCATATCCAATTGAGTGTGTATGTTATTTCCTGCTAAGCCAAATGTGATGAGAGAAAGGTTCACTTATTCTCTCTCACCTCCCCACCTCTTTCCCTCCACTGCAAAAGCTTTTTTTCCCTAACCTCTTTCCTATGAGATAATTTACCCAATTATACCTCTCTCTTTATCTTTCTCCTGATAAATTCCTCTCTCATCCCTTAATTTTATTTTTTAGATATCTTCCCTTAATATTCAACTAACACTGTGCCCTTTGTCTATATATGCATATGTTCCGTCCATATACCCTAATACTGGAAAAGGTCTCATGAGCTACGATTATCATCTTTCCAGGCAGGATTTTAAAAAGTTTTGCTTTAATAAGTTCCTTAGGATTTTTATTTCCTTTTGTTTCTTTTCATGCTTCTCTTGAATCTTGTAATTGAAAATCTACTTTAGTCATTTCAACAAAATGCTTGAAAGTTCTATATTTCATTGAATATCTATTTTTCCCCTCATGGATTACACTCACTTTTTCTGGATAGGTGATTCTTGGTTGTAATCCTAGCTCCTTCCACCTCTGGAATATCATGTTCCAGGCACTCTGATCCCTTATGTAGAAGTTATTAAATCTTGTGTTTTCCTGATTATATATCCATAATACTTGAATTGTTGTTTTGTTTGGTTTTTTGCTGACTCCTTGTAATATTTTCTCCTTGACCTGAATCTCTGGAATTTGGCTATTATATTCCTAGGAGTTTTCCTTTTGAGATCTCTTTTAGGAAGTCTTCTATGTATTCTTTCAATTCATATCCCTCCCCCCCCTCCCCCTCTTCTAGAATATCAGAACAGTTTTCTGTGATAATTTCTTGAAAGATGACATCTAGGCTCTCCTTGATCATGGTTTTCAGGTAGACCAACAGTTTTAAAATTATCTCTCCTGGATATGTTTTCCAGGTCAGTTGTTTTGCCAATGAGATAATTCAATTGTCTTATATTTTGTCATACTTTTTTTTTTTAATAATTTCTTGATTTCTCATGAACTCAGCTTCAATTTGCTCCATTCTAATTTTGAAGCCATTACTTTCTTCAGTGAGCTTTTGGACCTCCTATTCCATTTGGTCGATTCTGCTTTTGAAGACATGCTTCTCTTTATTGGCTTTTTTTACCTCTTTTGTAATTTGTGTTGGCGTATTTTTAAAGGTGTTTTTTTTTTCTTCAGCATTTTTGGGTCTCCTTTAACAAGCTGTTGAGTTAGTTTTCATGTTTGTCTTGCATCTTCCTATTTTTTCCGCCACTTTCTTTTACTTGATTTTCAAAATCCTTTTGAGCTCTTCCATGGCCTGAGATAATTTCATATTTTTCTTGGGGCCTTTGGAGGCAAGAGCTCTAACACAAACACACACACATACATATGTGTATATATATATATATATATATATATATATATATATATACACACACACACACACGTATACATATATATATATACATTTGTATATAGACATATACATATACATGCATAAATGTGCAAAACTTACACAATTTAATGAAAGGTAAAGTAAGCAGACTCAAGAAAACAGTATAAATGAGTAAAACATTGTGAAAGGATAAAAAGCACAAAAAAATTAATGCCATAAAATTACAAATACTCACACCTGCACACAGCTCCACAGAAGAAACATGAGAATGTACTGCTTTCCCAACCTTCAGTACTTTTCATAGCTGGTGCATCCTTGGGTTTGTAACACTGTATATAGTGTCAGATATTTTTTTCATCATAGCTTTACTGGGCAATAAACAAACAAACAAATAAATAAATAAATTCAGAAAGACCTGAAGTCAAACTTGACCTCTCATACTTAGTTGTCACATGACTATGGATGTTTATTTATGAGATTACTTAAGCTACTCCCTTAATTTCACATAATAAATTCATCTGAGAAGCATTCTGTACTGATGGAGGGATTTTCTACACAAGAATTTCCCTCACTGAGAGAATTGCAGAATTTTACATTTGGAAGAGAGCTCAATATTCATTAGTTAGCAATAAATTCTTCTTGCTTCGAGAAGAGCTATAATTTGTTGGGAGGCATTTTGCCTTGGAGATGCCACTTTCGTTGAATGCTAATATTTAACTTGGACAGGAGAAGTCTGATCAGTCTAGCACATTATCTTCTTAACTCTCACATACTGTCTGCTTAGTCTTACAATTACATTGTGAATTAAATTCCAGTGTTTGCTGCTAGGATGGCAGTGATGAAGTTTTACTGCATTTAGGTAAATGGAAGACAGTGTTCTTGATGAGAAAGTCATGACATGCACAAGTCTTTACTAGTAAGTGACCATTGCTGTTGCTGTTTCTAACTCCATTACTCCTTAGGACTCCCTGCCAAGTCTGGTAGTCTAAGCCTACTCTAGCACATAAGCTTGTCCTCTTTTGGCAAATTGATGATAAGAGGTTTGAAATCGTTAGGGTTCGTCATGATGGAAGCACAGACACTGATCACGGTGGCACAGGCACTGATGAAGTTTTCCTGCAAATGGCAATCACATCACCATGAGCCTGTCATTCACTTCTTTTGTCAGTGTACAAGTTTATTGAATAGATTAGTTTTGATTGCAAAACCTACACCAGATTCATAGTGATCTTCTTCTCTGTGGCCAATACAAAAAATATGTATCTAGTTGAAACTTCAGTAAGATGGCCTTCATTTGCCTGCCTTATTTCACTCAGAGCTGCTATTTGGGTGTTATAACTCCTGCATTCTCTTACAACAAGAGCTGTTTATTTTTCAGGTCTATTGGATTTTTTCGTTGTCTAAAAATGTGTGTATATTCCATGTGGTGATGATGAGTGTGCATGTGTTGTCACATTTGTATGTGTATGTGAACATGTGTGCATATCTGTGTGTGTGTTTGTGCACGTGGGTATGTACATGTGTATACAAGGGCATGTTGGAAGATATTTAACAACCAGGTCTCCTAATTAAAACATATATAATATATATTATATATATATATATGCAGAAGATACATTTTTAGGTTTATTTTGCATTTTCTCCATTTTTCTCTGTAATCAGAAGAATTAAAAAAAATAAATCAAGCCCTGATTTATAGCATTTGTTTTTTCTACGATGTAAAATTTAGTAATGAAAACTTAAATTAGCTTCACACGTTAGCATAACCCTCTCTTCATGTTCTACTATGAAAGCAGAAGAAAGTCTAACATCTTTCTATATGTCTATTATGTAGCATATACCATGGCGTTTATATATCAATAAATGTCTGCTCACAGTGATCAATGAAGCTTCAAAGAACTTGAGTGATGACATTATCACTGAAAGCATCTATGTATCTTGTCTACTTCCTCAATTTGACCCTCCATAAATTTCTTCTTAGAAAGAACAAAGAGAGAAATAGAAATGAATAGACAGATCAAATAAAATTCATACAGCATGCAACTATGGTGTGCTGCCTTGGATCTCCATGTATTCATTCCTCATTTCCCCCATGACTCCTTCCTACTCTCCCATGAAACCCTTATTTCACTTGATAATAGTGAAATCTTTGTTCTTATATCATCTCTTGCAGAAGAGGACATTCTTTCTCCTGTTAAATGACCTAGTAGCTCTTTGTCTAACTTGCAGTTCATTGCCCCTTAATTTAAAAAGCTCCATGATTCTGTTGCTCTATGAGTATAACCTAGCTGAGTTTTCTCCTTCTAGTCTTTTACTCTTTGAATATAATCTTAAAGCATTTAACATATCAACAAATAGTTTTTAATACAATGACAGAATTCCAAATGAATCCCCAATGTATAGATTGTAAAGGAATGACCTTCATATGAAATATATACCATTTATAATAGTTTTTACAGTTTTCTATATTCTTACAGTCTTGTTTTGAGATAGCTAATCAATCCACTGTAGTTGGATACAAGGAAATATCAAAGCAAATAGTAAATATGATCTCTTTTCATAGCTTCTCTGTTTATCCACTATTAGTGTCAAACAGTTAAGGAAGGATTTCTGCTGATTAATGAATCTCTAATGCTGGCACTGGAGCTCTGTGACAAACTAGCCAGGAACTCACTTTGGAAATGTCCGGGCTCCTAGTGTGCATTTCCTGCATATTCACAGCTAATAACACAATCTTCCATTAGTACTAGATGGGCATAGGGGAAAGAAAAAAAAAAAGAGAGAGTTAGTGTGCACTGGGATGCAAATGCAATTACCAATGAAAGGGGCAATTTCATGCCAGCCTGCACAGACAGCAAGCTTGTTCTCTGTGAGAGATTTACATTTTAAGAGAAGACCCTGAGATATTTGCAACAGGCTTTTCAGTATTCATTGTAAAAAATGGACTTACTCAGTCTCTTAACCATCCTTCTTTGCATGAATCTTTTATTGTACAGAGATGTGTTTTATTTTATGTTTTGAAGGTCAGAAGGCAGCTTGCTTTATCCATTTATCTGGCACACTGTGAACACTTAATAAATGTCACATAATAGCAATAATAATAATTGATGGTGATAAGACTAAGACTTTCTCTTTTGAGAAGGCACAAAGCATTGGAATGCTACATGTTGAACTCAAATGGAACATTTGTGAATTAACATTTAAATCCATTTGTGTCTGGTAAAGATGACTTCAGTTTGTCTGCTAAGAAGGACCGTAACATTTAATTAGTGTTTGCCAAGTAGGACACAAATGCCGTTTTCATGTTTATAACACTGCCCTAATTTTCTGTCTTTATTTATGTCATACGCATATTCTTTAATGTTTAACACATAAAGTTTTATTCATTTCAATTTTACTAAACTCACCATGTCATAATTTTGTCTGAAATATTCTAACATGTTTTAATTTTCAAATGCTAAATTAACTGGGTATATTGCACACTTATTTCATCATTATTTTAGTCATACAAATTAAAGTATTGTTAAATATCAGAATATTAAAAACCAAGTTGGAGAAGGAAGCAATATAAAATTGAATTGAAATGCATTCCTAATTTTTTCCTGCCATTTTTTATTCATCTCGAAGGAATTTTTATTTTTAAAGGATTTATGGATGTTTATTTCAGTTAAAAATATTAAATCTAACAGTTTTGTGATGAGAAAAAGCAATGAGGCAAAAAAAGAGATAAAATAACAGTTTCATGGAATGTCTAGCTTCAAGTTAGGTTACCAAGAATTCACTAATTAATTAATTAATTAGTATGAATTAAGTGTTTTATTACACTGTCTTAAATGTTGGCAATATGTTGTCCTGGCTCTCAAAAAGCTTACGTTTTAATGGACAGGGGCCACATAATATGTACAGAAAAATAATGGCCAAGCAAAAGGATGTCCTATGAGGGCAAAGGAGAGAGGGGTTATAGTGTAGTTGGTTGATATGTCCTTTCCAGAAGAAATTATAGTTTTGATTTAATTATAGAAAGCCGGCAGCAGATAGACACAAGCAGAAGGCATAAAAATATGACTTAGATAATAGCTGAAATAATTGTAAAGCATAGCTTTATTTTGGGCCAATTTAGTATAACGGCCACAGTAAACTTTCAATTTTTTCCAAAAATAAACGTACAAACATCAAACCTAATTCAGGGCCAAAAATCATAATACAAATCAAATGCATGGAGGGGTTGTTTTTAGATATAAATAGTTGAAATTTGAAAATAAGTTAATTTAGATTGTGAAGGCAATAGTAGAGAGCAAGCGTTATTTATTTATACATTTGTTTGTTTAAACATTTTCAAGAGTATTTTATTTTTCATTCCCAGTTTCAGGTCAAGAAAAATTTTAGCATTCATTGTTACAAGATTTTGAATTCCAGATTTTCCATACCAATCACAGTTGTGAAAGAAGAAACAGATAAAAGGGAAAAAACACACAAAAAACAGGTAAGTGTAAAAAGGATATTTTTGACCAGAATTAAGAGTTCATCAGTTATTTATATGGACCTGGACAGCATTTTCCTTCATTAGTCCTTTGTAATTGTCTTAGGTGATTGTGTAGCTGGGATGAGCTGAGTCATTAATAGTTGATAATCATACAGTGTTGATATTGTGAGCAATATTTCTCTCATTCTGCTTATTTCATTTTTCATCAGTCTGTACAAATCTTTCCAGGTATTTCAGAAATCTGTTCATCATTTCTTATTGCACGATTTTCCATTACATTCATATACCACAACTTGTTCCGTCATTCCTCTATTGATAAACTTGCCTTAATTTTCAATATTTTGACACCATGAAAAGGAGTGCTTAAATGTTTTTTGGGGAAATACAAGTCCTTTTCCTTTTTTATGATCTCTTGGAGACAATATCCGTTAGGCATAGTTCCAAATTGCTCTCCAGAATGATAGAATCAGTCCAAAACTCCACCAACAGGATATTAGTGTTCCAACTTTACCAAATCATCTCCAACATTTATCGTTTTCCTTTTTGGCCATATTAGGCAATTTGATGGGGGTCATCTCCTACCATCCTGATATGTACCTCACCACTGGACTTATGATTTTTGAGGATAAAGTGAGACAGGTGACTTTTTATAGCCCTCCCTCACTTACATACAATTCAATTTCAAGTCAAGGCATCACCTTCCTGATGGCATGGTCCTCTTCAAGAATGAAAGACAATGACCAATCTGATACGTGTGAGGTGGTACCTCAAAATTATTTTTATTTGTTTTCCTCTGATCAAAAGTGATTTAGAGGACTTCTTCAGATGTCTACAGAAAGATTTGATATTTTCATTTGAAAAATATCTGTTAACATCCTTTGACAATTTATCATTAGGGAATGCCTTATATTCTTATAAATTTGATGCAGTTTTGTATATATTTTGAGAAATGAGGACATTATGAGAAACACTTGTTTCCCAGTTTTCTGCTTTCCTTTTTTCTTTTTTTTAAAATAAATTTATTTATTTAACTTTTTACATTCAGTTTCACAAAATGTTGGGTTCCAAATTTTCTTCCCATTTGTCCCCTCCCTGCACCCCAGTACACTGAGCATTCTAATTTCCTCTATCACCAACCTGCCCTCTCTTCTATCATCCCTCCCTTCCCTTGTCCCCATTTTCTCTTTTGTCCTGTAGGGCCAGATAACTTTCTATTCCCTATTACCTGTATTTCTTATTTCCTAGTAGCAAGAACAATACTCAAGAGTTGTTTCTAAAACTTTGAGTTCCAACTTCTCCCCATCCCTCCCTGCCCACCCATTCCCTTTGGGAAGGCAGGCAATTCAATACAGGCCATAGTTTTGCAAATGACTTCCATAATAGTCGTGTTGTGTAAGACTAACTATATTTCCCTCCATCCTATCCTGCCCCATATTGCTTCTATTCTCTCTTTTGATCCTGTCCCTCTCCAAGAGTGTTGACTTCAAATTGCTCCCTCCTCCCATTGCCCTCCCTTCTATCATCCCCCCACCCTGCTTATCCCTTTCTCCCCCACTTTCCTGTATTATAAGATAGGTTTTCATACCAAAATGAGTGTAAATTTTTTCCCTTCCTTGAGACAAATGTGATGAGAGAAAGCTACATGTTTTTCTCTCAGCTCTCTTCTTTTTCCCTCCACTAAAAAGTCTCCTGCCCTGCGTCTTCTATGAGAGATAATTTGCCCCATTCCATTTCACCCTCTCTCCTCCCAACATATTTCTCTCTCACCGTTTACCTTCAATTTTTAAAGATATGATCCCATCCTATTCAATTCACTCTGTGCTCTCTGTCTGTGTATGTGTGTGCATGTATGCATCTGTGTCTGTGTGTGTGTGTGGGGGGGGGGGGGGGGTGGGTGGGTGGGTGGTAATCCCATCAACTACCCAGAACTGAAAAGTTTCAAGAGTTACAAATATTGTCTTTCCATGTAGGAATGTAAACAGTTCAGCTTTGGTAAGTCCCTTATGACTTCTCTTTGCTGTTTAATTTTTCATGCTTCTTTCATTCTTGTGTTTGAAAGTCAAAATTTTTTTTTTCAGCTCTGGTCTTTTTGTCAAAAAATGCTTGAAAGTCCTCTATTTCATTGAAAGAGCATTTTTCTCCTTAAGTATTATACTCAGTTTTGCTGGGTAGGTGATTCTTGGTTTTAGTCCTATTCCCTTTGACTTTTGGAATATCCTATTCCACACCTTTCGATCCCTTAATTTAGAAGCTGTTACATCTTGTGTTATCCTGATTATATTTCCACAATACTGGAATTGTTTCTTTCTAGCTGCTTGCAATATTTTCTCCTTGACCTGGGAATTCTAGAATTTGGCCACAATGTTCCTAGGAGTTTCTCTTTTTGGATCTCTTTCAGGTGGTGATCTTTGGATTCCTTGAATACTTATTTTGTCCTCTGGTTCTAGAATATCAGAGCAGATTTCCTTGATAATTTCATGAAAGATGATGTCTAGGCTATTTTTTTGATCATGGCTTTCAGGTAGACCCATAATTTTTAAATTGTCTCTCCTGTATCTATTTTCCAGGTCAGTTGTTTTTCCAATAAGATATTTCACATTCTCTTCCATTTTTTCATTCTTTTGGTTTTGGTTTGTGATTTCTTGGTTCCTCATAAAGTCATTAGCCTCCATCTGTTCCATTCTAATTTTGAGAGAACTATTTTTTTCAGTGAGCTTTTGAAACTTCTTTTCCATTTGGCTTACTCTGATTTTGAAAGCATTCTTCTCCTCATTGGCTTTTTGAACCTCTTTTGCCAATTGAGTTAGCTATTTTTCAAGGTGTTATTTTCTTCAGCATTTTTTGGGGTCTCCTTTAGCAAGGTATTGACCCATTTTTCATGCTTTTCTTGCATATCTCTCATTTCTCTTCCCAGTTTTTTCTCCACCTGTCTAACGATTTTCAAAATCCTTTTTGAACTCTTCCATGGTCTGATCCCATTGAATATCTATTTCAGATGTTTGGAATACAGAGGCCTTGACTTCTATGTCTTTCCCTGATGGTAAGCATTATTCTTCCTCATCAAAAAGAAAAGGAGGAAATATCTGTTCACCAAGAAAGTAACCTTCTATGGTCTTATTTTTTTCCCCCTTTTCTGGGCATCCACCCAGTCAGTTACTTGACTTCAGAGATTCTTCTCCACCCCCGCCTCACACCCAGATCTACCAAGCTAGTGCTTGGGGTCTGAGATTCAAATGCTGCTTCCCAGCCTCAGGGCTTTCAGTGGGGGGCAGGGCTGGTATTCAGTTCCCTCAGGGGGTTTATGCAGAGATCTTCAACAATGGACCCGAGCTCCTGCCTGTTTTGGGAGCTCCTGTCTGCTGCTTCCCCCGCTGCTGCCTCCCGAGGGGGCCTGAGTTATGGAGACACCCCGCTCCCATCTCAGCTAGTCCAGAAGGCTCTCTCACTGACCTTTACGCCTGTGGGTTGAGGGATCTTCGAGGCTGCTGGAGATTCCGTCTCTGAATCCTGCTCGGATCTCCTCCTCTCGGGGCCACACAGCCAAGGCAGGGCTGGGCTCTGCTCCAGATCTGGTTCATGATGGACTTTTGGTGTCGGTTTTTCAGAGCTCCCTGGAACAGAAATCTCCTCCACTTCGTTGTTTTGGGGCTTCCACTGCTCCAGAATTTATTGGGAGTTCCTCTTTACAGGTAATTTACGGGCTGTGTATTCGGAACTAGCATATGTGAATCTTTCTACTTTGCCATCTTGGCTCCTCCCCCCTTTCCTTTTTTTCTTAATTTAGAATTTTATTTTTCCAAGTTACCTGAAAAAATTATTTTAACATTAGTTTTTAAATCTTTGATTTCCAAATTCTCTCCCCTCCTAGCTCTCCATCCCACTCCCTCCCTATTGAGAAGGTATGTGTGTAGTCATGTAAACCATATCCACAATAGTCATGTTGTGAAATAAAACATAGAGAAAATAATTCAAAAAAGTAAAAAAAAATGCTTCAGTCTATATTTATACATCATCAATTCATTGAAGATGATATTATTTTTTATCTTAAATCCTTCAGAGTTTTCCTGTATATATATATATATATATATATATATATATATATATATACATATATATATGTATATATATATATATATAAGAATAGTTGAATAATTCACAACTGATCATATTACAATATTGCTATTTTTTTTCACAAAATGCATTTTACTTGTATCAGCTCATGTATGACTTTCTAGGTTCTTCTGAGAATCGTGCTAATTGTTTCTTATAGTCCAGTATTATTCCACCATAATTGCATCCACAAACTTCTTCAACTATTTCCCAATTGCTCAAAGTCCCCTGGATTTCTAATTCTTTGTTTCTAGAAAGGGGATGCTATAATTATTTTGAACATATAGATCTTTTTTGCTTAAAAATTTTCTCTTTTGGGATACATATTTAGTAGTGGTATTTCTAGGTCAAACGGTATGCAGGTATTATAGCCTTTTGGGCATGATTCTAAATGGTTCTACAGAATGGTTGAATCTGTATACAACTTGACCAACAGTACATTAAATGTCTATTTTTTCCCCATATCTCCACCAACATTTGTCCTTTACCTTTCTGTCTCATTAGTCAATCAAATAGGTATAAGGCAGCACTTCAGAATTGTTTTTTTCAATCGAATAAAATAAATTTAATAATAACATCTATTACAGAGAGCTTTATAATAATCATTGCATGTGGGCCCCACAAGAAATCTGAGGTAGGCAATAGGAGGATTATCATTCGTCTTAAAAAAGGAGGCTTAGAAAGGGCAAGTCATTTTTCCATGGTCATTTTGCTGATAAAGTGTAGAATTAGGATATGAAACCAGCTTGCCTGATTTTAAGTGTTGGGCGCTTTATCATTTTTTTAACTTTACATTCTTTTTGTTATTTTTCTGCTCATTGTTGTTGTTGTAATATATCCACACATATACATATATCCACACATATATGTATGTATATATATATATATATATGTTCATAATAAACATATTTTCAAATTAGTCATGTTGTAAAGAAGACTTAGAACCAATGGGAAGAACCACATGAAAGAAAAAATAAGCAAACAAACAAAAAAAAAAGTGAGCAAACACTGTGCTTCAATCTTCATTCAGTTTCCATAGAACATTTTCTGAATTTGGATTACATTTTCCATTACTGGTCTTTTGGAGTTCTTTTACATCCTTGCATTGTTGAGAAGAGCTCTCCATCAAAGTTAGTCATCACACAATGTGACTGTTCCTATGTACAATGTTCTACTGGTTCTGCTCTCCTAACTCAGCATAATTCCATATTCCATTTTACAGGTTTTTCTGAAGTCTGTCTGTTCATCATATGTTATATTGCACAATAGTATTCCATTACATTCACATACCACAACTTGTTTAGTCATTCACAGTGGATGGGGGTCCCCTAAATTTCCATTTGTTTGCCACCACAAAAAAGTTGCTAAAAATATTTTGCACAGGGGGATCATTTTCCAATTTTTATGACTCTTTGGAATACAGGCCTAGAAGTTGTATTGTTAGGTCAAATTATATGCACACAGTTATACCACTTTGGGCATAGTTCCAGATTACCCTCCAGAATGACTGGTTCAGTTCACAACTCCACAAACAATGCATTAGTGTTCCAATTTATCCACATTTTCTCCAATATTTATCATTTTCCTAAATAAACTTTTTTTTATTTTCTAGATATTTAAGAAACATTTACTGAATGAAGAAATATATGTATGAGAGATTATTGATAATCTCTTGGATTTCTTTTATTTTTTACTTTATTAACATATTTTTGGTTTTCAACATCGACTCCCAAAAGATTTTGAGTTCCAAATTTTGTACCCATCTCTCCTCTTTCTCCACTCTTAGACAGTGACTCTATTTCCCCATTCTGCCCTTCCTTCTATCATCCCCTCCCCCTTCTCCTATACCCTTCCCTTGTACCTTTCTGCAGGGCAAGACAGATTTCTATACCCAACTCCCTGTATATCTTTTTTCCATTTGCATGGAAAAACAATTTTTAATATTCATTTTTAAAATTTTGAGTTTCACATTCACTTCCTTTCTCCATCTCCACCCACCCTCATTGAGAAGACAAGCAATTATATATATATATATATATATATATATATATATATATATATATATATATATATATATATATATATTATGGATGTGTAGTCATGCAAAACACTTTTATAACAGTCATGTTGTGAAAGATTAACTAAATTTCCTTCCATTCTGTCCCGATGTTCATTTATTATATTCTCTCCTTTGACTCTGCCCCTCCTCAAAAGATTTTGTTTCTGATTACCCCAACCCTCTATCTGCCATCCCTTCTGTTACCTCATCTCTTATCCCCTTCCCCTGTACTAAGATAGGGTAAGATAGATGCTCACACCAAATTGAGTGTTTATATCATTTCCTCCTTGAGCCAAATATGCTGAAAGTAAGGTTTACTTATTCCCTCTCAAAACCTCCTTCTTCCCCTCCATTGTAAACGTTTTGTTTTTTCTTGTCTCTGTTATGTGAAATTATTTGCTTCATTCTACCTCTCTCTTTCTCCTTCTCCCAGTATATTCCTCACTCATATCTTAATTTTTTTTAAAATGTCATCCCTTCATAGTCTGTGTATATTTGATCCAAATACTCTAATATTGAGAAAAGTCTCATGAGTTACAAATACCATCTTTTCATGTAGGAATGTAAGCATTTTAACTTTTATGATTTCTCTTTCCTGTTTTTCCTTTTCATATTTTTCTTCATTCTTGTATTTGAAAGTCAATTATTCTATTCAACTCTGGTCTTTTCAAGAAGAATGCTTGAAAGTTCTTGATTTCATTGAAATTCCATTTTTCACTTGAAGTATTATACGCAGTTTTTCTGGGTAGGTGATTTTTGGAATTAATCTTGTCTCTTTTGACCTTGATAATATCATATCCCATGCCCTTTGATCCCTTAATGAAGAAGCTGATATATCCTGTGTTATCTTTATTGTATTTCCACAATTCTTGAATTGTTTCTTTCTGGCTGCTTATAATATTTTCTCCTTGTCCTAGGAACTCTGGAATTTGGCTACATCTAAAGTTAGATTCCATCTCCAGGTGCCAAGATGGCAGAGTAAGAAGTAAGTTGCTCACACTCTCCCTTACTGAACTTGGAAAGCCCAGAAATATCAGCCCTGGAGAAACCCTGAAACAGGCAATTTTAACAAAGACTGGGAACAAGTCTTGTAGCCCAAGAATCCCAAGAAGCCTGATTAACAGGCAAGGACCCTCCTTCTTTGATGTAGGGATAGCAGTATAGGACAGGTGGTATTCTCAGCAAGACAATGCAAAACCCACCTCAGTGAGCCAAGGGGAGTTTCTGAGCTTCATGGTAGTGAAGCAGTCAAGCACTAACCCCAGGAGCCCTCTCCTCACTCCCCCAGTGTCTCAGCATAGGCAGTGGAAGTGGTAGATGCCAGCTCAGAGAACCCCTACTAGTATTATTACTCTCCAGCAGTTAAATACCCTGGTTCTTCAGTGTAATTCCAGAAAGCACATCTCCAGGAATCACAGCCCCAGACTGTCAGATATCCTCTATCAGCTAAACATTCAAGTACTTTAAAGAAACCTGGGTGAGCATATATCCTCCAAGGCCAGACTCTCTGCCTCCACCCTATGTGCTCCAGTATTGCTGACCTTAGTTCAGTGCCAGATAAACTGGTACATTTTACAGACTTCTAAATTATCTCCCTTCTACCGTCCCCACTCATCCTCATTGTGAAGGCAAGCAATTCAATATCGATTACTGATGGGTAGTAATGTAAAACATTTCCATAACAGTCATATTGTAACAAACTAATTATATTCCCCTCCATCCTATTTCACTCCCCCATTTACTCTATTCTCTTCTTTGACCCTGTTTCTTTTCAAAAGTAATTACTTCCAATGACCACCATCCCCAATCTGTGCTCCATTTGATCAGCACCCCGCCTAATCTTCCTTTATAAGATACCCTTTAATTAAGTGTGAGTATTTTTCTCTCCTTAAGCCAAATCCAATGAGAGTAAGGTTCACTCATTCTCTTTCACCTTTCCCCTCTTCCACTCCATTATAAAAGCTATTTCTTACCTCTTTTATGTGAGACAATTTACCCCATTCTTTCTCTACTTTTATCCTCCTCCCAACACATTACTCTCTCACCCCTTAATTTCTAGATTTTTCATAACATTATTAGCTTTCAATTACTCAATTCTAACATTTTAGGAATTATTTTCTTCAGTGAGTTTTTAGAGCTTCTTTTTCTTTGGCCAATTCTGCTTTTTTCTTTTAAGGCAATTTTCCCTTAATTGACTTTTTGGAGCTCTTTTGTCATTTGGGTTAGTCAATTTTTAAGTTGTCATTTTCTTTGGTATTTTTTTGGGATCTCCTGTAGCAAGATATTGACTCATTTTCATGATTTTCTTGCATCACTTTCAATTCTTTTCCCACTTCCCCCCATCACCTGTCCTATTTGATTTTCAAAATACTTTTGAACAATGTAGGATGGAGGGCAATATAGTTGGTCTTATACCACATGACTATTATTGAGCTCTTTTGCAAAATGACACATATATAGCCTATATTGAATTGCTTGCCTTCTTAGTAAGGATGGGTGGAAGGCAGGGAGGGAAAGAAATTGTAATTCAAAGTATTAGAAACGAATGTCGAGAGCTACTATAGCATATAACCGCGAAATAAGAAATACAGATAATGGGATATAGAAATTTATATTGCCCTACAAGAAAAGAGAGATGATGGGGATAAGGGAAGGGTGGACACATTGAGAAAAGGGGCAATCAGAATGTAAGATATTATGGTGTGTAGTTGGGTAGGGAGAAATGAGGAGAAAAATTGCAAGTCAAAATTTTGTGGAAATAAATGTTGAAATCTGAAAATAAATAAATAAGACTACTAAAAAGTAAAAAGGAAAAAAAAAAGAGATTCAAGACATTGAAGTCAGTTGTCCAGAGAAATTTTTTGCCCCAGGTCCATTAGTCTTTCTACTTATATGCATTCCTGCTAGTTTTCTGTATATGTCCACTCTCTTCCACAAATACTGGGTTCCTTGGTAGGAGAGTTTGATCCAGATTTATATGGGGATAAATATATTTTTTCTTATCTCTGTTTGGTGTTGTCTATTGATCAAATGTAATCATTATTCCTCCTCTTACTTTCTACTGATTAATGCCATAATTATTCTTCCTTTTTCTTTACCATTTAGTAAATGTTTCAAGTTTGAGTCAAAAGATGCGTTCTGAGTTCTTCAATGGAAGATCAATTCATCTTTTTTCTTGGAGGCCTTGGATGCAGGAGCTATGCCTTTTTAGTCTTCTGAGTGTGTGTTTTAACCTTCCTTGTCACCACTGTAACTTTCTGTAGTGAGAGTATTACTTGACTTTTAATTCTTTGTGATACTAGGGATCTGCTTCCACAGTGGCAGGCATACTGTACCAAGCTTCAAGGGCTTTTTCTTTCTGTTTTCAGAGATAACTCTATGAACCTGTACGCTTTCATTTCTTCCAAGTCCTACCCTCCAAGGACAGGTACTACTCTCCTGTCTGTGTTATGGTCTGTGAATGACCATAAATATTCTTTTTTGTCCAAAAACCATGAGGGGATTCCTTCCTCTATTGTTGCCCCAACCTCTGCCATTCTAGTACCCTTTCATGCCCTGGGATTCCCACTAAGAACAGTGACCTGGATATAAGTAGGGGCAAAGTAATAGAGTACTGCCTCAGTGCTAGCAAAAAGGTCTTTGTGATCTCCTTCTGTCCAATTGTTCAACCCCCTTACTATCTGTACACTGAGAGCTCTGGAATCAACCTATGCATCTGCTCATTCAGTCACTCCAAAGGCCTGCTCCTGATTTGCTATGTAAGGGCTGTGCTGCTTCACCCTGCACTGGATTGTGCTCCATTCTCACCCTGGAATGACCTTTCCTACTGACCTTCTAAAGTTCTCTTTGTTCTTCTGTGAGCAGAGAGGTTCAGAAACTATACTGCCACCAGTATACTGCTCCAGGTTTACTCAGAAATGGTATACACTGAGGAGGCCTGCACTGGCCTAAGCTCCTCTCTCACCTTGGTTCTACAGACCTTTACTTCTGACCTTCCAAGTTGACTCCAGTTGAAAATTTATTTCACTGATACCCATGTAGAATACAGTTCCTCGAGTGTGGAGCCAAAATGGCAGAATGAGAGCAACTACTCCTTCAGATACCTCTAAAAAGAGAATCTGAATAAATTTTGGAGCTGCAGAATTCAATAGGAGACAGACTGTGGCAGACCAGTATAAACTAGAAGGTCGACAGAAAGGATCTGTTACATGAGGGTGGAGGACTACACAAAACATAGGGCAGCCCCTCACTGCTGGGTTAGGGCCAAGCGGGAAAGCCCTGGGGAGGCCTGAGTCAATGGTAGCATGGCCGAATAGCAGCCAGTGGAGATAAGTGAGTGAGAGACGGGGAGCCCCAGTTATCAGCAGCAACTGCTCCTGAGATGATCAGACTCCACATTAAATGTCTGTAAGTCATCTAGTTGAACTTCGGGAACCAAAATGATGAAGTGATCAGTAAATACTCACTCCTCCCCTTGTTGACCTTGAAAGAACCAAAAAAAATATTTTCCCCAGAAATATCCAGGAACAGTGGGATCAGAAGAAGGGGCAAACAGTCTCATAGCACATGAGGCTAGGAAAATTGCTAAGAGAGATTTCCCTTACTGTAGCAGAGGGCCAGAGCTGTCTCAGACAGTCCCACCTTTCAGAACCAGGAAGAGATATGGAACTCCGGGATTGGGGAGTGAGTGGAGCCTGCAACCAACAACACAAGGAGCCCAGGTATGCCTCAGCACTTCAGTGAAAACCAGAAGATAATAGGGCAGGGGGGATCACTAACAGCTGAGCTTACCTTTGCTCTAGCTCAGCTGAGGAGATCTCCACTGACCAGATCACCTCTCCCTCACACTTAATAATCTGGTTTCAGGGAAAATCCAGGGAAATATAAAAAGAGAGAATCCACCTGGCCTGGACTTTCTCACAACAACTAGCTCAGTGCCAGGTGATTGAGTTTCTAGGTGAAAGAATCAGAGACTACAATACACAAAGCATCATCAATATGAGTAAGAAGAATCAAAGCAAGAAGGAAAAGACCATAGAATCTCTCTATGGGAGCAATGACCAAAACATGAGTAACAAAGAGATCAGTATTGAGACTGTACTCCCATCTGAAACTTCCCTTAAAACGGAGACTTATAGCAGAAAGGATTAAAAGCCATAATCGAAAAACATCTTGTTTAAAAGAAACACATCTGAAACAGGGGATACAACCAGGGTAAAGGTAAAAGGCTGTAACAGAATATATTGTGTTTCAGCTGATGTAAGAAAAGCAGGGATAGCAATCCTAATCTCAGACGAAGCAAAAGTAGAAATATAACTAATCAAAAGAGATAAGAAAGGAAACTATATCCTGCTAAAAGGCACCATAGACAAAAAGCAATATCATTACTAAACATCTATGCTCCAAATAGCATACCATTCAAATCCTTATAGGAGAGGTTAATGGAGTTATAGGAAGAAATAGACAGCAAAATTATACTAATGAGGGACCTCAACTTCTCCCTCTCTGAACTTGATAAATCTAATCTTAAAATAAAGAAGAAAGAAGTTAAGGAGGTGAATTAAATTCAATTATTTTTATCTGACTTTATTTGTGTGAAAAGGGTTTTGTAACTGTTCACTGAGAAAAAGGTATATTCCTTTCTATCACCATTCATTTTTTTTTCCAGAGGTCTATTATATTTAAATTTTCTAAAATTCTGCTCACCTTAACTTCTTTCTTATGTTTTCGTTAGATTTAACTAGTTCCGAGATGGGGAGATTATGGTCCTCGACTAGTATTTTTCTGTCTGTTTCTTCCTGTAACTCACTTAATTTCCCTTCTAAGAATTTGGATACTGTACCACTTGCTGTATATGTTTAGTATTTATATTACTTCATTGTTTATGGTACATTTTAGCGAGATGTAGTTTCCTTATTTATTTTAATTAGATCTATTTTTGCTTTTGTTTTGTCTCAAATTAGAATTATTATGCCATTTTTTAAAAATTTCAGGTGATTCATTATAGTTTCTGCTCCAGTACCATACACTTGTTCTTTGTGTATCTTTTTGCTTCTAATATGTTTCCTGTGAGATATTATAGAATTCCAATTTTTATCCACTCTACTATCAGATTCGGTTTTACAGGATAATTCATCCCATTCTCATCCACATTTATAGTTAATAATTACATATTTTCCCATCTTCCTATTTATCTGCCTGTTTATACTTTTGCCTTACTGTTAAAAATCCCTCCTCACCAGAGATTTGCTTCTGATCACTACCTCCTTCACTGTGTCCTCCCTTATATTAGCCCTCATTTTCTTTCCCTTTTCTCCCTATGTCTGCATTCCCTTCTGCCCTCCCTTCTGTCAGTGTACTTTTTCTCCTTTTATTTCCCCTTTCACCTACTTCCCTGAATGGCAAGGTAAATTTCTACACCCAACTGAGCATGAATGCTTTTCCCCTTTGAGCCAAAACAATGAGATTAAAGTTCAAACAATGATCAAACCCTTTCTTGGCTCCCTCTGTTTTAGTCCAATATTTTTTTCTTCCCTACTTACCTTCTTTTTTTTGCTTCTCTTAAGTTGTATATTTGAAGACAGAATTTTCTGTCTAGCTCTAGTCTTTTCTTCAACAAAGTTTCAAAGTCCCCTATTTCATTGAATATCCATCTTTTCCTCCGAAAGACTGTACTCAATTTTACTCAGTAATGCTAGCTCCTTTGCCTTCTGGAATATAATATTCCAAGCCTTTCAATCCTTTAATGTAGAAGTTGCAAGTCCTCTGTATTCTTGACTGTGGCTGTTTGATTTTTTCAAATATTTCTTTCTGGTTGCTTGTCTTGATTTCACCTAGACCACTTAATTCTGGAATTTACCCACAATATTTTCTGGAGTTTTCATTTAGGCATTGCTTTCAGGAGGTGTTCAATAGATTCTTTCAATGACTATTTTACCTTCTGATTCTAGGATATTAGGGATATATAGGCTTTTTTAAAATCATGGCCTTGAATTTGTCCAATAGTTCTGAAATTATCTCTCCTGTATCTATTTTCCAGATTAATTGCTTTTCCAGTGAGGTATTTTGAATTTCCTTCTGCTTTTTATTCTTTTGATTTCATTAGATTGATTCTTGATATCTGAAAGAGTCATTAGCTTCCACTTGCCTTACTATAATTTTTAAGGATTTATTTTCTTCAATTAGCTTTTGTTCCTCCCTTTCCATTTTGCCTCTTTTACTTTTAAAGCAGTTGCTTTCTTTGGTGAACTTTTTTCCTCATTTAGTCAATTCTATTTTTTAAGGACTTTTTTTCTTCAGTAAATTTTTGTGCTTCTTTTCCCATAATGTTGACTCTTTTTTCATAATTCTCTTTCCTAACTCTCATTTCTTTTGCAATTGTTCCCCTACTTCTCCTACTAGATTTGAAAATCTTTTTGGAACTCTTCCAAGTGGACTTTTTGAGTTTGAGATCAATTCATAATACCCTTTGGAGTTTCATATCAGGTAGCATGATGTTGTTTTCCTCTTCTGAGTTTGTGTTTTGATCTTCCCTGTAACTATGGTAGCTTTCTATGGTCAGGGCTATCTTCTGTTTCTTACTTATTTTTCATCCTATTTCGTAACTGTCAAAGTTGAGCTTTTCTCCTGGGGCACAGGAGGAATTATCCCATGCTTCTCATTCTGGGTGCCAGGGATCTGGTCACAGATTTTCCATGCCATGCCAGGGTTTCAATTGCTTGCAGTTTTTCCAGTGCACTAGTTGCAGCCTGACCTATTTGCCCCATTTGTGCCAAGGTTCCGTGGATTACAATTTGCCTTTTTCACTGAGGCTAAAGGAATCATTACTAAGACAGGACTGAAATTCATGTGTTGCTGTTCTGTGGTGTGGCTAAGAGCCTCACACTGGCTTCCTGGAAGCTGTCTACCTTCAGCTGCACTCCCCTTTTGCCTAATGAATTAGAACTTTCCTGAAGTCCTTGTAAGTTATTTTAAGCTAGAAAATTGTTTCACTCCATCTTTTTGTGCGTTCTGTATCTTCAGGATCCATTGAGACACTTGATTTAAGATTGTTTCCAGTGAAAACTCAGGGGAGCTCAGAAAACTTTCTAGCTTCTCTCCACCGTTTTGGTTCTGCCTCCCAATTATACTTTTTATGGAGTTGTTTTCTTGAGTACATTTTTATATTGCTTTTTCCATTTGACTAATTCTACTTTTTAAAGCAGTTTTATCTTTTCAAGCCATTGACTCTTTTTTTTACATAATCCCCTTGCACTGTTCTCATTTCTTTTCCCAGTTTGTCTTTTACCTTTCTTAATTTATTTTAAACTTCATTTGGAGGCACATGGGGAGAGGGTCCCTAATGTTGGCATTTGTGTGTGCCACTGAACTGGGGATCAGGATCTCCCACTGGTGTGCTGAGGTGGGGCTTACTGCTGGCTTGATGGGATGTTTTCTGCCCAAGACTGTTCTTCACTTTTACCACAGTGAGACAGATCTTCAAAGTTTTTAGGCTAAAATGTTATTTCACCCCATCTTTTCAGTGGTTCTTCTATTTGAGAATTTGATTTGGCTTGGTATTTTATGGTTATTTGAAAGTTAATATGGGAGCATTATGGATTTGAATGGGAAGAACAGACTTTGAGGATGGAAGAAAGGAAATTATTTATTAAAGCCTTTTCCATATGTTACACACTGAAGATATCCATAAATATAATAACATTTGAGTATTTTTTAAGTCATCATAATTGAGTTGGAGAGGGAGAAGTTCAGTTTCTAAAAAGTCAATCAGCAAGTATTTATTCTGCATCTACTATATGCTAGGCATTTCCTGAAAAGACAAAGAAAAAGCAAAAATACAGTCTTTATATACAGTGGAAGTAGGAGGTAACCTCACAAGAAAGGTACTGTAGTAAAAGGGGAGGAACCAGACTTTTAGCCATCTTGGTCCTAGTCTAGAGTATTAGGATTTAGGAGTGAGAAAGTAAGACATTTTAAACCTAAGTGATAAAAAGGAACAATTAAGAGACAGAAGAGCAAGGGGGACAGTGTCACTAAATTCCAGAATAAGTGGAGGGAAGTAAAGTTTAACAAGACTACGAAGATAGGAAGGGACCAGGTTGTGAAAACTTTGAAAGTCAAAGAGAAGTTTTCTATTTGATCCTGAAAAGTAATGGGAGCTGTTGTAGTAGTTCCCTTGAGTAAAGGGAATGCATAGTCAGAAAGGCTTTTGGAAGACCATTTTGGCAGTGGAGTTAAGGATGAATTGGAGTGGGAAAAGATTTGAGGCAGGTACAAGAAAGAACCGATTATTGTAGGAATATAGACATGCAGTAATGGGAGTCTTCTGTGTGAAGGAGGAGGAGCAGGAGATGTATTGAAGTTAGAAAGGACAAGATTTGGGAAGAGATTGAATATGTGAGTTGATTAGACTTCTGTGCTGTCCTCAGGAGCAGAAAAGGGTGCATGCTGGAAATGATCCATGACTAGTGGTGATGAGTTATGACTGGTGAAAAAAAAAATCAAAAAGTCATGAATGTTACTGAGGGTTGTGGTTCATGACATAGCTGCCTTTCATTATTATTTATGTTACATTTTTGAGCTACATTAACAACAGCCAATATACTTTTTGTTTTCCTTTTCCTTTCATTTTGGATGACAAGAGCCCAGGCAAGAGTCAAAATATCAGTGAAAGAAAATAAGAACAGACATCAGTTTTAGCAGTTCTTTTTTAGCCTAGCTTTGCTTTAAAAAAAAAAAAACTGAGGAGATGGGGAAACTTTTCTTCTCTCTACTTCCCCGAGAGAGGCAGAGACCTGAAGGGTACGTCTTTTTCAATGTGACTGTGAGAGAAAAATAACACTTCATGAAAAATCATCTCCTTGACCAATTGTCAGACAGTTCACTCATTTAAAAGTACTGAACTACTGAAAATGTTATTTTTTAATGTTAGTTAATAAATGTATATATTTAGAAAGCATTAGTTTATTGAAACAAAAATAAGAACACTAATCTGATCATCATCATCTCAGCACCGATGCTACACCCTGTTGCATTTAAAGGAGCACAGAGACAGGGCAAGAGCATTATTATAGCTATGACTCCAATTTAAATTGGCAGATCCAGATCAGTTAGTTTATCCTGCTTTGCCTATTGTCAACAGCTAATTTACTTCCTAAGAATTTAAATAAAATAAATTCATTCTGATTCAGGGGACGAGTATTTTCAGAGGGGTAAATGAATTTTTGTGCATATCAATAAAATGTTTATCATGTGAAATGATTTTCTTAAAAGATTAATGAAAATAACATTGGTTGTTAATATGTCAAAATGCTATATTATAAACAGTGAGTGCATTTTCCCCTAGGCAGACAAGGGGACCAGTATGATGGCTCCCTGGGCAGAAGAGAAAAGAATCATTCTTTCTTGGTGCACTTTGGTAATACTGCTATTCTGTCCTTATCGATCACACGGTGAGGCATGATGTAGCAGGACTTTCATGATTATTTTGTTGATGATGTTAAGGAGTGTTTTATTTTTGTTATTGTATCTGTGATGTCCACCAAGATGTTTTGCATAAGTCAGACATTTAATATGTATGTAAAATGGACTTGAATGTGTACAGGTAGCATTGCATAGTGGGAAATCAAAGCTGAATCAAAGGAGTGCTGAGTTCCTGTCTTTGTCACTTGTTATCTGAGCAATCATAGATTAGTCACTTAATCTAGTTGAGGTTCATATTCTTATTCCACAAAATGGAGATATTGATAACAATTAGCTATTATGTGTGTTTTGAAGGTTGCATAAAATGATTTATAAGCATTTGCTTTAATGCAAAATATATAAAAAGTCTTAATGAAGTTTAAGTACTTTAAAATTACATAAATTGTATACTTTGGGTATACCCATTATCTACTTTATTTTCAAAACTAAGAAATATTCCATAAATGTGATATATATACTATATATGTGTGTGAATATATACACATATGTATGTGTGTACATGTAAATATATGTGCATACACATATGTGTATACACATACATATGCATATATACATTTATATAGTTAGGAAAATTATAAAATAGATATATTATCATAAATATTATTAGCGTTGATTTTGTTGATGTATTGTTGTATTTTTAGGTAATCCTAAACTTGAAAATTCATTAGTTCAGACTTGAAAACTACCTTAGGAAAGAAAAGATTTCCTCAATAATGTGTTTATTGGAGAAAGTAGACAATCACCAATGTGGCCTCTATAGCTGAAAGTCTAATGTCACATCACTGGGAGTTGTGAGAGAAGAGATCAGGACCTTGACATATTCCCACCATAATGATGATAATGATGACTTACTAAGATGGTACAGGTCCAAAGAAAAGGCAACTTTTTTTTTTTCTCTAGTCCTTATGCTGTATGGGACTCGATAATGTTCTGATAAAGAAGAATTCATGGAAATGTAAAAAAAAAAAAAAAAGTTGACCTGAGACCAGCTCCATGTTTGGTTCTTTTCCAGAGTAAGTTAATGAACAGTTCAAGTAATTTACCTATTTTTGCACATTTCTGCGGGATTTGGGGACTTTTGTGCATTCTCTAATCATGTTAATGTGTTTAAAAGAAGCAAACCAAGAACTATTACATGACCAGTATTTTCTTGTTACCTTGAGTACTTCTATGCTATTAACCTTACTATCTACCTTTGGAGTACCTACACAAGAGTACTATTATAAGCATATGAATATATTAGGAGTTTTTCTTGGATTGACACCAGGTAGTGGTGGAGAGTGAAGGAGAAAGGTAACAATTCCATTAGGGTTTAGTCCCCAAGATAAAATTAAGACCATGTAATCCTTGACTCTGTGGGTAGGAGAGAGGTAGTACAGGTTGAATGAAGGGTGGCATGCCTGACCTCAAAAAACTTATTACAACCAATTTTCTAATTGACTAGGTCTGCCACCTCAAAAATATCCCTACTTCTTCATTCTTCCTCATTATAGCTCTTTTCTAATTAGCTGTCCAGTTTTGTTGATTCTAAATACACAACATCCCTCATATTTCCCCTCTGCTCTATATGTACATTACTACTAAGTAGATTCCTGATCACTTCCCTACTCTCTATCTCTCTGTCACCCATCTTCCACTCAGCTCTCAAACTGAAAAGTAACACTTAAGTACAAGTCCCACCATGTCATTCCCCTATCCAAAAGGTTCTAGAGAGGACTTATTGCATTTTAAATAAGATAAAAACCTTTCCATTTGGTATTTAACACTATACACATTCTGCCTTCAATCCTCTTTCCAGATGGAATTCACATTAGTAGCCCATATGCTTGCTGCAATCCAATCACAGTAGTCAACTACTTGTATATGCTATGCTATCTTCTGTATCTGTGCCTTTGCACAAACTGTACTTTTTGATTCCAGTGTCTCCATGCCCTCCTTCATTTCTTCCAATTGGACTCTCCAATTGTATTCAAGTCTCAGCTCGAGTGCTAAACTTTATACACAAAGTCTTTCCTTTTTATCTCTAGGTTTTAGTGCTCTCTATCTCCTGCTTTCAAAAAGAAAATACTTTTTATGTGTTTCATTTATTGAGTATGCATTTCTTTTCAGAAGAATGGAAACTCTTTGATGGAAGGGACTAATTAAAGCACACAAGGAATACCATAGCTCCTTAACAAATACTTATTGAATTGAATTTATGAAAACAACTCACTTTTCTTTTTTCCTCAAATCAAATATCATTACAGAAACATGCATATATATGGACATACATATATGTCTATGTAATATGTTGTTAGTTATTTTTCAGTCACCTCCCTATTTTAGACTTTCTCGGCAAAGAAACCAGACTATTTTGCAGATGGGAAACTGAAGAAAACAGGATTAGTGATATGCCTAGGGTAACAGAGTTAATAGGTTTCTGAGGCCAGATGTAACTCAGGGAGATGAGTCTTCCTAATTCCAAGCCTGGCATTCTATCCATTGTGCCACCTGGCTTCCCACAAATAGTAAATACACATTTACATATAATGCCCACAAATATAATATATATGTGTATGAATGTACGTCTGTGTATGTACACATATATATACACATAATATTCAACTATACATATATATCCATATGTGCATGTGTATATATAAACATACATATATGATATATATACACATATGTGTGTATATGTCTGTGTTCATCCTTCATTTCCAAGAAGATCATGACATCAGAGGAACATATATATGTATATATACACACATACATATATGTATATCTACATATATATGTATATATGTATGTATACACACATATTTAGCTTCTAGAAACTTGTTTTAACTTGTTACTATTTTCATTTTCTGACCTTTTGATTTTTTTATGCTAAATTATTTTATTTGTTTTCAGTTTTCTACATTCACTACCATGTATCTTAGATTTTTCTCTCCTTGCCCTTCCTTCCCATTCCCTCCCTGAGATGGCATGCAATCTTATATAGATTCTACACATACATTCCTATTAAATATATTTTCACCTTAGTCATATTCATAGAAGAATTAAAATGAATGAGAGAAACCATAAAACAAAACAAAACACAAGAGAAAATGATCTGCTTCATTCTGTGATCCAGTTCCACAGTGCTTTGTCTGGATGTGGAAGGCATTTTACCTCAGGAGTTAATGGGGAATTTTTTAGGTCCTTGCATTGCTATGAAGGACTAAGTCTACCAGAATAATTCCTGGCACACTGTGGTTGTTGCTGTGTACAAAATTCTCCTGATACAGTTCCTTTCATTCACTGTCAGTGCATGTAAATCCTTCCAGGCTTCTCCCAAGTCTTCCTGTTCATCATTTCTTATAGTTCAAAAGTATTCCATTATATTCATATACCACAGCTTATTCAGTCATTCTTCAATTGATGGACATCACCTTGATTTCCAGTTTTGAGCCACCATAGAGTGGTGATATAAATATATATATATATATATATATATATATATATATATATATATATATATATATATATATATATATATATATATTTTACATGTGGGACCTTTTCCCATTTTTATGTCCTCTTGGGGATATAGTCCTAGAAATGGTGTTTCTGGGTCAAAGGGTGTACACATTTTTGTAGCCTTTTGGATATAGTTCCAAATCATTGTCCAGACTGGTTGGATCAGCTCAGAGCTCTGCCAACAATTAATTAGTGCTCCAACTCTCCCACATCTTCTCCAACATTTATCATCTTCCTGTTTTGTCATGTTAGTCAATCTGATTGGTGTGATGCAGTACCTGGAAGTGGCTTCGATTTTTATCTCTCTAATCAATAGTGATTTACAACATTTTATCATGTGACTATACATAGCTTTAATTTCCTCCTCTGGAAGCTGCCTGTTCATATACTATGACTATTTTTTAATTGAGGAATGACTTGCAGTCTTGTAAATTTGACTCAATTCTCTATATATTTTAGAAATGAAGCCTTTATTGCAGACAGTAGTTGCAAAAATTCTTTCCCAGTTTTCTGCTTCCCTCGCAATCTTGTTTGCATTGGTTTTGTTTGTGCAAAAACTTAATTTAATGGAATCAAAATCATTCATTTTACACTTCATAATGTTCTCTATCTCTGGTTTGGACAAAAATTCCACCATAAATCTGAGCACTATTTCTTACTCCCCCATCTTGTTATCAGCCTTTATACCTTGAAAATGTATCCATTTAGACTTTATCGTTCTGTATGGTATCAGGCATTGGTCTTTTGCAGAATTTGCACTACACTATTGTCTAGTTTTTCCAGCAATTTTTGTTAAACAGTGAGTTCTTATCCTAAAAGCTGGGATTCTCGGGTTTATCAAATAGTAGATTGCTATATTCCTTGATTACTGTGTCTTCAGTACTTAACCTATTCCACTGGTCTACCAATCCTTTTCTTAGTCATTGCCAAATGGTTTTGATGATTTGCTGCTTTACAATACAATTGGAGATCTGGTAAGGCTAGACCACCTTCCCTAGAATTTCTTTTCATTAGTTGTCTTGATATTCTAGGCACTTCTTTCTTCCAGATGAATTTTGATATTAATTTTTCTAACTCTAGAAAATAATAATCTCATGGTTTGATTGGTATGGCACTAAATAAGTAAATTAATTCAGGGAGAATTGTCATTTTTATTATATCAATATGGCCTACCATATTTGTATCATAAAAAAAAATTGGTAGGATTCCTTCATCATCAGTTTAACCAAATAGCCTATGTAGAATTGGAATAAATTGGGTCTTTCAATGTTTGATAGATTTCACTTGTAATTGCATCTGGCCCTGGAGATTTTTTCCTACAGAGTTCACTGATGACTTGTTCAATTTCTTTTTCTGAGATGGTTATTTAAACATTTAAATTCCTCTTCTGATAATCTGGGCAGTTTATATGTTTTTTAAAATATTCATTCATCTTATTTAGGTAGTGGAATTTAAGGGTCTACCATTGGGTAAAGTAATTTCTAATTATGCTTTAATTTCCTAATAGGAGGTCGGTTCACTCTTTTCATTTTTGATACTGGTAATTTGTTTTTTTTTTCTTTTTTTTTAATCAACTTGACCAAAGATTTATCTATTTTATTGTTGTTGTTGTTTTTTTTATAAAACCAACCCTTAGTTTTATTTGTTAGTTCAATCATTTTCTTAATTTCAATTTTATTAATATCTCCTTTGATTTTCAGTAGTTCTAGTTTGGTATTTACTTGGGGATTTTCAATTTGTTCATTTTCCAGCTGTTTTGGTTGCATGCCCAATTCATTGGTCTCCTCTTTCTCTATTTTATTCATGCAGGCATCAAAGATAAAATTTCCCCTAAAACTCTTTTGCAGTTTTCCATAGGATTTGGCAGATTGTCTCATTAATGTCATTCTCCTAAATGACGTTGTTGATTGTTTCTATGATTTGTAGTCTAACCTACTCATTCTTTAGGATTAGGTTATTTATTTTCCAATTAATTTTTGGTTTGTCATTCAATGGCATATTATTGCATATAATTTTAATTGCATTATGATCTGACCAGTATGCATTGACTATCTCTGCCTTCCTGCCCTCAACTGTGAGGTTTTTATTGTCCCAGAACATGATCATTTTTTGTGTATGTGCCATGTACCTCTGAGAAAAAAAAGGTATATTCCTTTTTTATATAATTTTTGAATCCATTCATTTGTAGCTTTCAACATTCATTTCCACAAGATTTTGAGTTCCAAATTTTCCTCACATCTCTCCCCTTTCCCCACCCCAAGACACCCTGCATTCTGATTACCCCTTTTCCCAATATGTCTTCCATTTTATCACACTTCTCCGCATCTCTACTCTTTTCTTGTAGGGCAAGGTAAATTCTACACTCTATTATTTGTGTTTCTTATAATATGCAAAATAAAAATTCTTAACAGTCATTGCTAAAACTGCAAGTTCCAACTTCTCTCCCTTCCTCCCTCCCCATCCATCCTCACTGAGAAGTCTTGCAATTCAATATAGACTACACATGTGTAGCTTTGCAAAAGGCTTCCATAACAATCATGTTATGAAGCACTAACTGTATATCTCTCCATTCTTTCCTGCCCCTAATTTATTCTATTCTCTGTTTTGACCTTTTCCCTCCCCCAAAGTGTTTACTTCTAATTTCTCCCTCCTCCTCTTTGCTCTCCCTTCTATCATTTCCCCACACCCCATTTATCTCCTTCTCCTCTCCTATAGTTTCAGATAGATTTTCATACGAAATTATGTGTGCATGTTATTCCCTCCTTAAGCCAAATATAATGAAAGTAAGCTTCACCTTTTCCCTCTCACCTCCCCCTTTTTCCCATCCATTGAAAAAGCTTTTCCTTTCCTCTTTTATGAGACATAATTTGTCCCATTCCATTTCTGCCTTTCTCCACCCAATATATTCCTCTCTCACTCCTAAATTTTAGTTTTTTAGGTATCTTCTTTTGCTATTCAACTCACCCTGAGCTCTCTGTGTACATATATGTATATGTATATATACATATATGTACACACAGACATATATGTACACTGTGTGTGTGTTGTTTGTATAATCCCTCCAAATACCCAGATACTGAGAAAATTTTCAAGAGTTACAAATATTATCTTTCCATACAGGAATGTAAACAGTTGAACTTAATAAATCCCTTATGATTTCTCTTTCCTGTTTACCTTTTCATGCTTCTCTTGATTCTTGTGTTTGAAAATCTATTTCATTTAATGACTATTTTTCTCCTGAAGTATTATACTCAGTTTTGCTAGGTAGGTGACTGTTGGTTTTAATCCTAGTTCCTTTGACTTCTGGAATATCATATTTCAAGTCCTTTGATCCCTTAATGGAGAAGCTGCTATATCCTGTGTTATCTGATTGCATTTTCACAATACTTGACTTTTGTTCTTTCTTGCTGTTTGCAATATTTTCCCCTTGACTTGGGAACTCTGAAATCTGGCTACAATATTCCTAGGAGTTTCACTTATGGGATCTCTTTCAGGATGTGATCTGTGCAGTTTTCCTTGATAGTTTTGTAAAAGATGATGACGAGGTTCCTTTTTTTTATCATGCCTTTCAGGTAGTGACTTTATTTTTAAATTTTCTCTCCTCGATATGTTTTCCAGGTCAGTTGTTTTTCCAATGAGATATTTCATATTATCTTCGATTTTTTTCATTCTTTTGCTTTTGTTTTGTAATTTTTTTGCTTTCTCCTAAAGTCCTTAACTTCCATCTGTTCCATTCTAATTTTTAAAGAACTATTGTCTTCAGTGAGCTTTTGAAACTCCTTTTCCATTTGGCTACTTCTGCTTTTGAAAGCATTCTTCTTCTCATTGGCTTTTTAGACCTCTTTTACAAATTGAGTTATGCTATTTTACAGATGTTATTTTCCTCAGTATTTTCTAGTTCTCCTTTAGCAGACTGTTGACTCACTTTTCATGATTTTCTTGCATTGCTCTCATTTCTCTTCCCAACTTTTCCTCCACCTCTCTTATTGATTTTCAAAATTCTTTTTGAACTCTTCCATGTTCTGAGACCATTGCATATTTGTTTTGGAGGATTTGGATGCAGAAAATCTGACTTTTAGGTCTTCCTCTTATGTGTTCATTGTTCTTCCTCTTTCAAAAGAATGGAAGAAAATGCCTGTTCACCAGGAAAGTAACCTTTTATAGTCTTATTTTTTCCCTATTTTGTGCACTTTCCCAGCCAAGTATTTGACATTTGAGTCCTTTGTCAAGAGTATCATATACTCTAGGGGCCTGCAAGTTCTCAGTTCCTCTAAGGTGGTGCAATCAAGGGAGAGGCGTCTACTCCTCTCCTGGCCTGCACTCTGCTCTGTGAGCAAACACGGTCACTCTGTTCTGCCCAGGATCTGCCTGCAGGATTCCCTCTCTAAAACTTCCACCAGCTCAGCTGCCAGCACTCTTCCTCAACCCAGGAAAGCCACTTAGGGATGAGATACATATCAGTGGCTCAATTCCCCTAGGGTCTTTAGGCAAAGGGCTCCAAAAATGGATGCTGCCACTGTAGTGGCTGCTGCTGGGTGGTCCAGATGATGTTCCCTTCTCACTCAAGTTAATGGGCTTTCTCACTGACTTTTGAAACTGTCTTTGGAATTTGTGGCTTGATCATTCTGGGAAGTCTTGCTGTCAGTGGTGCCTTGAAGCCTGTTCCAGTTCCTATCCCTGCTGTGCAACAGGATGCATGGTAGTCTGGGCTCCTGCCTGGGGTGATAGACCTTTTCTGTTACCCTTACAGGCTGTCTTGGGCTGGAAATGTCTTTCACTCTGTCATTTTGTGGCTTCTGCTGCTATAGGATTCTTTTAGAGCCATTTTTTTACATGTATTTGGAGGGCCTTAGGAGACAGCTCAGGGAAATTCTTGCTTTTACTTGGCCTTCTTGGCTCCATTCCCAAATTTTACTCTTATTTACTTGAATCAATATCATTTAAAATTGTCTTATATTTTATTAACAATTTCAAGTAACATAGAAGTACAATTAAGAATTTTAAGAAATACTTTGGTTTTTTCCAGGAGGTATCAATTACTAAATCAATGGGGATGGAATCCTTTTTTTTTTTTTTTTTTTTTTTTTTTGCTTCTCCCTCCACCTGCTTACTGGTGAAATGGATAAAGGAAAACTGGGAAATCCAGGAAAACATGTTCATTAGGTAGGTGGAGTGGTAGTACTATATCTACTTACCTAGTAGAGAGTAGATCTGACTACCCAGGAGGAGGAGATAGTGGGAACTTTGGAAATGAATGAGTTCACCAAGGGAAAAAGAATGGGAAAATAAGTGAGACATGGACAAAATACTTAGGGATGGGCAACAGGTGGAGAGGAGGAAAGAAGGAGAGACATTAAAATAAGCTGAGGTGGATTAACCAAAGGTACAGGAGGAAAAGCAGGGCAAAAATAAAGGAATGTGATAAGGTTAAGGAGAAGGAAAACTGAGAAAAGATGATTGGATTTAAAATCTTTTGGTGAGCAAATGTGTTTTGGTGGCAGAAATCCAATTGCATGGTGATAAAGGACAGTCTGAGTGAATTTTCGGGAAATGGTGGTCCATCATACCAACTACTTGTGGTAGTAGAATACTTGTAGGTAACTACAGGTAGACAACTTCTTTGAGAAACTGTGCAAGGAGAAGAAAAGACATGATAGAGGGGGTTGTTAAAGCAGAAATAAAAATGATTAATTGAAGAGAAATAATAATGTAAGAACCATTGACTCTAATTAATCATTCAAAATTCCAGAGATTCAGGACAGTGTTTATTCAAGGGTAGACAGTAGAAGATTAGTTAAGATGCTGAGGTGTAGGTGTCGAGAAGCTATTTTTCTCCAAATAGTTTTATTTTCTATAACAAAATAGGAAAAAAAAGTCAAAGACGTGAGGAAAAGGTGAATGAAGATAATATTAGAGGTACAAGGGGAATCAGTAAACATTAGAAGACATGAATTAGGCAGTACAAATGCATAATGAGATATACAGAGACAAATAAGCAATTATATGCTTGTGTAAATGCAATCACCTACATTGAAAAGTTTTGCCCCTTCTCTGGAGACCCCTATATCCTAGCAAGGTTTTCCTTCACTTTGTCCTTACTATCTTGATATTGTACTACACAGAAAACAAAAACATAATGTCAGGGACAGGCATAGAATTCACAACACATTCCGTCTTCCAAGGGAATAAATTGGATCTACTGGACCGTGCTGTGGGGCTGGCATCAAAATTTTCATCCTTCTGCTCAGAGATGTCATATCATTTATTTAATAATGAATATTGACATTTGCGTAGTGCTCTAGGATGTGAAAAGTATTTTACACATATTATCTAATTTGAGCCTTTCAACAGCTCTTTGCAGTCACAGGTATAAGCATTGTTTTTACCATTTTGTGAATGGTAAGACTGAGGAAAACAATGTGACCTTTCCATGACTAGGCAAGAAGTAAGGGTTGGGAGCTTGATTCAAAATTGAATTTCTCTTGATTTGACTATAGTTGACTCTATGTTTTATACAGATCTTTCCCTCCATCCTCTAAGTCAGATTTATTGTTTTATTTGTTTCCTTGTTTGCTTATATTCTTTGGTGAAGGTAAACCTGGAACTGTGATTCACGTGGTGAAGAGAATACCTAAATGGAAATTTCTTGACTAATGCACTTTGGAAACTTTTCTGTCACTTACAGTTTTCAAGAATTGCTTGAGGATATGAAGTAGCTGAGTGAGTTTCCCAAGGATGATAATACCATGGAGTTAGTATTATGAAAAAATAGAGGACCAAACTTGTTAAAATAACTCCCCAGAGTGTTAGAACTATTTAGTGACACATCAAGTATCAGAAGCCAAGTCTCCTAACTTTGAGTTGAGTGTTCTTTGTACTACATCATGCACAGAACATTTTAAAATAGGAAAATAATAAATATTTGAAAAGATGTGGGAAAATTGATATATTAATGCCTTTTGAGTGGAGTTATGAACTGATGCAACCATTCTGGAGAGCAATTTGAAAATTGCCCAAAGAGCAATCAAACTGTGCATATCCTTTGATCCAACAAAAACTTTATAAGATCTATACTCAAAAGAGACACTTAAAAAGAGAAAAGGACTTACATGGATAAAAATATTTACAGGAGTTATTTTTGTGGTGGCCAAGAATCGGAAATTGAGAGGATGCCCATCAATTTGGGAATGACTGAACAAGTTGTGGTATATGAATATATTGGAATACTATTGTGCTATAAGAAATGATGAGCAGACAGATGTCAGAAAAACCTGGAAACTTATGCTGGGTGAAGGGAGCAAAACAAGGAGGACATTGTGCACCATAACAGCAACATTGGCATGATGATTAACTATGAATGAATTAGCTCTTTTCAACAATACATTGTTCCAAGACCAGTCCAAAAGACTCATGATGGAAAATGATATTCACATCCAGAAAAAAAGAACTATGGAGTCTGAATACAGGTCAAAGTATGTTACTTTCACTTTTTTGTTTTTGTTTTTCTTTCTGCATCTTTTTTTCCTTTTGTTCTGTTTTTTTTTTCACATGACAAATGAAAAATGTTTGCATGATTGCACATTTATAATGTATATTAAATTGTTTTCCTTCTTGGGAATGGGAGGTAGGGAAAAACTGAAAATCAAAATTTTATAAAAATGAATGTTGAAAAATATCTTTATATGCAATTGGAAAAATAATATTTATCCCACCCCAAAGAACAAAAAGTAAATTTTAATAGAACATATACATGTGGAAAGAAATGAATAGATTGATATTATTGGTGTAATTCATCTGAGCTATGAGATAAATAGATGGAGTGATAGTCATTTTACAAAAACAAGATTGCTTTTGTGTAAAAATGAAGCATTCATATATTTATTTTCCTCTCTAGAAAATGTCCATAAAACAAACAGGACTTCCAAGAAATAATGAAACATTTTGGAAATTTTAAAAACAACTTTGCAAGCTTTCTTTAGGTCTTTGATACTTCATAGGGCGCTTTACTAAAAAAAAAAGTCACAGTCTTGCACTTCTTAACAAGGCTGACAGCTTACAAAATGTAAGCAGAAGAATAAATCTTCTCAAATGATCTGGAAATTTTTGGTCTAGTGGTTATTTGTGGTGTTATAATGAGGATGACAAGGGTGGTAGAATCAAATAAAATTATTTTCAGCAGAGAAACTATAGGAAACAAAAGATCTGTGTGAAAAATACTGACTTATTTTTAATTCTTGTCTTATATAGAAAGACATTTCTTAGCATAAGTGAATTCTTTGGATTGAAAATCAATTGGGTCTGCCATAGACAGAGGTTAACAAAAAAGAGAAATTTATAAGTGTTCCTTTTTTCTAATTTGAAGTTTTCTTTTTCCTCTACCAAAATAGTACTATACAACAATAAAAAAAAACATATTATCTAATCCAGGTTTTTCAATGATATTTGCTTCTTTAAGTGGAGTTGGATAAAATGAATGAAATTTGGACAAATCTCAAATTATATTTCTTGTAAATATATTCAATGGGTATGGTGCATTAATAGGTTACCTCCAATTACCCCGAAGCTGCTCTCTGAAACAAATTGATATCATTTTTCTTTAAAACATCAATGTTCAACTTTTAATACTACATAGCACTAAGACATGGGATGACACAGTTTCTAAAGAGTCAAATTTAAATGTCACCCAAAGGACAACGGAAAGACATATGGTGAGCATATCCAGGCTGTTTTACATCACAAATCAAGAACTGTGCAGTAGAAATGGTATAAATAATGTCATCAGAGAGACTTATGGATGTAAAATAAATGTGGGCCAATCACATAGAAATTGAAGATATGGTCACTCCACTGAAACCCAATGTCAAGAGAATGAGATAAAGATTCTGAGCACATGAAGTGAATCTTTTATGGAGGACATATGGAAAAGGATGGATAAGATTTGCATAGGATGGTCAGGAATTTCAGATGAGTGGTGAATTCCTCAAAGTATAGATATCTCTTAAACAGAAGAGGAGATATCACATATATATCTTAAAAGAAGAAGCAACCTCATGGTAGATAGAGCCCTGGATTTTGAGTCAGAAAGAACTGAGCTGAAATCTTGCTTCAAATGCTTGCTGATTTTTTGACTGTAGTAATGATTAGCAGATATATATATATATATATATATATATATATATATATATATATATATATATATATCACTTTAAGTTTACAAAGCACTTGACTTGCATTATCTCATTTGATCCTCACAACAACCCTGTGAAATGCATACTGCTATTATCCTTATTTAGCACTTAAAGAAATTGAAGCCAATAAAAATAATTTAAGTCACTTGCACAATGTAACAGAAAGTAAATAGCTGAAGCATAATTTGAAGTCATCTCTATTTGACTGCACCTTTTAAATTCTATCCACTGTATTAAATAGTTGCCACAAGTAAATAACTTAGCTCTTTTCAACTTCCAGTATTTTTGTATGATTGCTAGTTAAAGATGGATTATCATCTATCTCAGTGCTGATTTCCCAAACCACTTAAGTTACAGACCCTTGACATATCATAAATGGGAATCAAGTGCACATAAAATCCAGAATATTAATTTTTATGCAGAAACATGTTCTCTAAGTTAACAAAGTTGCATAAGGGATGTTTAAATTTATTTGCTGCCTTACCATTAAAAATGATCTCATTATAAATGATCCTCACAATAAATCTCTGATGTAAATAACTCGAGAATTCTCATCTCCATTTTACTAATGAGAACACTCCAGTTCAAGAGGTTAATTCACTTGCCCAATGTCACATAAATAGTAATGGATGTTGAAGTCTCCTGACTCCAGTTCCATTGATTTCCCCAATGTATCTCACTGACAATGCTCATTTGTTAAAAAAAAAAAAAAATGTTGAGATTATGGTAAGAGATGATGGTTTTATGATTTTTTTGTGTGATCTTATACACAAAATCTGTCAAAACAATATCATCATTTGAAATGCAATTTGTAAAGTAATTAAGACTGAAACCTGGCTTAAATTAAGTATTATCTCTACAGTAACCTTTAAACTAAAAAAAAAAAAAACTTTAACAGAGTTTCCCTTACATGAAAATACAATTTTAGTAAGTTTGTACATTATTGAAATGCTACCTTAAGAACAAGATCACTTTTATTTAATTAGCTTTAAATACAATATTACCAAACAAACATGTCTCTGAAAGGAAATGCTTTGTAAAATGATTAGGAAAAGAACAAAGAAGATCAATTTCTCTTTTGGTGATAAACTATACAATATATTTTAAGTTTGAATGGAAGGGGTTAATGAAGTGTAAGCTTTTCAGTATGTAGACGTGTGAATATTATCTCTAAAAGAGTTCAGGACGGGGCAGGGTCAAGATGGTGGAGTGAGAACAACTACTCTCCTAAGTTCTAAGACAAACTCCTTCAGATACCTCAAAAAAGCAACTCTGAGCAAATTTTAGAGTGGCAGAATCCAATAGAAGACAAACTGTGGCAGATTTCAAAAGTAGGACAGACTGGAAGATCAATGGGACGGATCTGTTGCACTGGGCTGGGGGAGCACATAGTACACAGAGCATAGGCTGTACCAACGTGGTCCCTGCCAAAGCCAAGCAGGAAGCCCTTGGATATCTGAAGCAGCAGCCTCAGTGAAGAATCTCAAACATATCAACCCAGAAGAGGAGTGGAACTGAGACAGTGAAAACCACAGAAACCCAGGTAACTGCAGCAGTGGCATCTGAAACTATCAGTCGGCAGATTAAAAGTCTGTAAGTCATCTACTTGAACTTCCAGGAGCCAAGATGGTGGAGTGATCAGTAAATTATCTACCCCTCCCCTTGTTGACCTTGAAAACTCATAGCCTATTTCCGCAGGAAAAATCCTGGAACAGATAAAGGGGCAGTCTCTTAGCTCTTGTGGCTGAAGGGGACTTGTACAGGACTGGAGCTGTCCCAGAAAGCTCTTCCTCAGGGAATGGAGAGGAGATCCTGAGCCCCAGGGAGGTGGAGCCCTGCAATTGTCAACACCAGGATTCCAGGCATTCCTCAGCAAGGCCAGGAGAATAGGAAGAAGACACGAGTTCACCAACAACTGAGCCTACCTGTGCTCAAGAGAGGAGAACTCTTGTGGCCAGACCACCTCTCCCCACACTTATTGCAACTTTCAAACACAAGAATCAAGAGAAGCATGAAAAGGTAAACAGGAAAGAAAAATCACATTCCTACATGGAAAGATAACATTTTAACTCTTGAGACTTTTTTTCAGTACTTGGGTATTTGAAGGGATTAGATACACATAGACAAAGAGCACAGGGTGAGTTGATAAGAAGGGATGATATTAAAAAAAAAAACAAAATTAAGGGGTGAGGGAGGAATTTACTGGGAGGAGAAAGGGAGAAATGGAATGGGGCAAATTATCTCTCATAAAAGAGGCAAGAAAAAGCTTTTTAATGGAGGGAAGAAGAAGGAAGGTTAGAAGGAAAAAGTGAAGCTTACTCATCATATTTGACTCAAGGAGGGAATAACTGTGCAGTCAATTTGGTATGAAAATCTATCATACACTACAGGAAATTAGGGGAGAAGGGGATAAGTGGGGTGGGGAGATGATAGAAGAGAGGGCAACTGGGACGAAGGAGTAATTAGAAGTAAACACTTTTGGGGAGAGACAAGGTTGAAAGAGTGAATAGAATGAGTGAGGGGCAGAATAGGATGGAGGGAAATAGAGTTAGTCTTTCACAACATCCATATTTTGAAAGTCTTTTGCATAACTACACGTGTGTAACCTGTATTTCATGGCTTTCCTTATCAGTGGGGATGAGTGGGGAGGGAAGAAGGGAGAGAAGTTGGAATTCAAAGTTTTAGGATCTAATGTTGAGAATTATTTTTTCACGGAACTGGGAAATAAGAAATACAGGTAATGGCATATAGAAATCTATCTTTCCCTATACGAAAAGAGAGAAGATGGGGATAAGGGAAGAGTGGGGTGTGATAGAAGGGAAGGCAGATTAGGGGAAGGGGTAATCAGAATGCCCAGTGTCTTGGAGTGGGGGAGAGGAGAGACGGGGAGAAAATTTTGAATTAAAACTCTTGTGGAAATGAATGTTGAAAACTAGACATAAATAAATTTAAAAAACAATGCAAAGGGAAAGAGTCAGAATAGAACAACTGAGGGGTGGCAGGATAAGATGGAAGGAAATATAGTCTTTTACAACATGACTATTATGGAGATGTTTTGCGTAACTACACATGAATTACTATATCGCCTATATTGAATTACTCGCATTTATAATGAAGGGTGGGATGGGGAGGGAAGAAGGGAAAGAATTTGGAACTCAAAATTTAAATTTAAAAACAAATGTTAGAAATTTATTTTTACATGCAACTGGGAAATAAGATATATAGGAAATGAGATATAGAAATCTATCTTGCCCTTCAAGAAAGTAAAAAAGAAGGGGATAAGAGGAGGGGATGATAAAAGTTAGGGCAGATAGGGGTAAAGGGTAATCAAAATGTATGCCATCATGGTGTGGGAGAGGGGAATGATGGGGAGAAAGTTTGGAACTCAAAATGTTATGAAAATGAATGTTGAAAACTAAAAATAGATAGATAGATAGATAGATAGATAGATAGATAGATAGATTGATAGATGAATGCGTGAATGAATGAACAAATAAATAAATTTATATCTTTAAAAGTGTGAAGTTTGAGAGTAAGAAGGAGGGATTTATCAGAGAAAGAGAGAGAGAGAGAGAGACAGAGACAGAGACAGAGAGAGACAGACAGACAGAGACAGACAGAGACAGAGACAGAGATAGAGAAAGAGAGGAGCTCAACTCAAGCAAAGGTTGGAGAGAAGTCAATTGGGGCAGAAGTTCTGCAAAATTTTCCCTTAAATTTCCCAAGTTTTTCCTTCAAAAGTAGCAACCTTTCTTTCTTTATTTTCATCTCTTTTACAGGTTACCCCACATAGCCTGTTCTCTAAGATTCATCATTGTGCTCTATATTTCTCAGTGAAATGAAAGTTTTATATCTATTTTCCCAAGAAAAAAAAGATCATTCATCAACATATTAATAATATTAACTATTTGAGGACATCTAAAAACAATATTCAAATCCCTAGGCTAATTTCACAGCTTCTCAGAGTTAGGTCATTCCTTACAGGCATATGAAAAAACAGAAGAAATTTTTTTCTGGAAAAAATAATTCTATAATGAAACAATTGGAGGAATTTACTGTGAAAAAAGTTCATATGAGCAGGGAATGCTGAATATACTCTATTTTGGGAAACTGTAATAAGGAGAAAATGTGATAATCACCAATTCAGCCTAGAAGAGTTATCTAGGCTAGTTAAAAATTCATAATATTTAATGTACTAAATAAAAACTGACAATGATAAAGTATAACTAGGAATAGTAAGGTACTAACAAGTAAGTAGTTTTAGGAGGGAAATACATTGATCAAATTGAAACACAAGTGCTTCTGATATATTAATGAAGTATAATGAAGTTGAGATCTCTTGCTGATCTGAAAAGGTTGGTATAGAAACCAAATTTAGCAACTGCCAAATTGTGTAGGAAGAGATGGAAATATCAAATACTAGAAATTTAGAGATAAAAGAGATTTTTGTGATTATTTAAAGCATAGAATTCTTAAGCTCTTTTTTTGTATCATGAACTCCTTTGAAAATAAGGTGAAACTTATGAATTCTGCTCAGAATAAAATTTTAAAAGCATAAAATGCAAATAACTGCACATTATGTTGAAATAATTTATTTTTAGTAGATTTATTTTATATATTTATATGCAACTTTATTTTTTAATATATTTTAAAAGTTTATTATAAGAAACGGGAAAGAGATATTGTTTTCACAAGAGATTTTAAATAGAGGAAGGGGTATTATTTTCTAAAAGAATCCCCAGCTCCAGATAGTAAATAGGAGAAGGGGTAATGTTTTCTACGCGGGCCACAAACGCCAGATTAACTGAAACCAGGTAGAACTAATACTGGGTTTAGGACATCTGAAGGTGAGTCAAGTTACCGCTAAAAGGCAGAGCTCAGGCTTAATGATCTTGTCAATATCATTCTCTCCACCGCAAGCCAAGACTTTATTTGAATGTACCTATAATTTATGTACAGGGGAGGCGGACATGTTAGGGGGGTTCATAAGAAAAAGACAGATAGAAAATCTGTGCACCTCTGAGTACCAATCAATGTGAAAAGAGAGAGGGACCTTGCACCCAGAACAGGAAAAAAATTACCATAGTTCACCACCAAGGATGTATATCTTTGTAGAACACCCGGGCTTGCAGTCTCCCCTTAAAAATTAAAAGCTTTACTGGCTTTTACATTGAGTGTTGTTCTTCTTTTTGTTTGTTTTTGTTTTCGTTTTATCTAAACAAGCTTGCTTCTCGCATTATGAGCAGGTCAAGGACCCTCAATTTTGTCCACATTCCTTACTTTCAAAAAAGTTTTATTGTAGTCCTTTGTCTTTTCAGACTAGTCATTTCCTAGTCCCCATTCCACATTAAAGCTATCCTTGTGACAGCAAAATGTCAATCAAAACCATGAAGGCTCTATGGGAATATATAGAACATATTTTACTAATCAACCCGTGTGTCTCAGCCACGAGGGAAATGTCACATATTATGCCTTCTTTAGTTTCTTCTCTGATTTTTCCATTACTTATTTTTCAATTTCCTTTCAGTCATTTGCAACTGTGGTTAGGAATGTTTTTTTCTCTTGGTTTTGCTTATTTCACCCTGCATCGGTTCATATAAATCTTTTCATCACTCCAAAGTCTCCATATTCTTTTTTTTCTTACTGAATGATAATATGACACTATTCATATAAATAGTTTCTTTTTATCTACTACCCAATTGATGAATCAAATTCCCAATTTTTACAAACAATTAAAATAAGACTCAGAGAGACAAAGTGATTTGTTCATGTTCATATAACTAATAGTAAATCATAAGTAAATGATATAGTCATTTCAGTTTCTATTAACTATTATAAATATTTTTGCAATCAGGAATAAAATGAGAAACAAGAAACTTCATTTCAACTAAGCCTACCTGTATCATGTATTATTATATAATAGACACTGTCCTTGTCTGGGGCCTATAAAGATGCAAAATAATTTGACTGGCCTCAAGGAGTTTATATTCTTAAGAAGTACATACATAATAATTGAGATTCAAGAAGAAGCATGAGAAAAAAAATTTAAAGATGTAGCCAAACGCTCTAGGAAGGTTTTAGCAATGAGAAATCACTTTGAGCTGGGGGATGAGAGAGAGGTAAGTAAGATGGTACCTGGGTTGGACCTTGAAAGAAAGCAAAGCAAGGCAAGGAATATTTTAAATGCCTACTATGAAACAGGCACTGTATTAAGCAGAGAAGACAAAAGTGCATTATTTTTTACAAAAAGAGAAATCTTGTGTAAATTCCAGGAAGTAAGAGATTATGGGTAAGGAACTGGAACTTCTTCAGTAGTTCAATTTGGTTGGAAATGACATAAATAACAGAGAGAAATATGAAAGAAGATCAGAATAGCTAGAAGAAACTGATAAATAAAGATGGAGGGAAATTCCTATCCATATATAAAGCAAAATTGAAAAGTTATTTCCTAAACTATAAAATTTGAATTGTTCTGATTTATTAACAACCTCTATTGACATTAACTGTTGATGAACACCAAGGATTTAGAGCTGGGGAAAAAAGAACTTTGAAGTCATTGGACCAGTCTTCTAGTTTATTAAGTCTAGACTATTATTCCAATTTACACAACACTGAGACTGAGAGATAAAATGATTAGTCTAGGTTCATTCTGACAGTAATTAACTAAACCAATAAGTGAACCCAGGCATTGTCTTCAAATCCAGTCTTCTTTATATTATATCATTATGTGTCCTTTAAACAGAGTGAAATTTTTTTGTACACTTAAATATTTAAAGTAAATCCGGAAACATTCTTCATAGCAACTATGACACTATTTTAATACCATATATCTAATATGACTTATTCCTTTGAGAAAATTGCTGACCTTGAACATAACAGACATATTTTTAATCACTTTGTGTCATACCTAACTTATCCAAGAATTTCTGTTACCATTTTATTCTTTATCTAAATATCATCATGTGAGGGCAAAGCCAAGATGGTGGAATAAAAAGACACACATACTCTAACTCTTCCCTCATAGCCCATAAAATACCTATAAAGAAAGACTCTCAACAAATTCTAGAGAAGCAGAAGCCGCAGAACAATGGAGTGGAGGTGATTGCCAGCCCAGGATGACCTGGAAGGGAAACAGGAAAGGTCTGTCCTACTGGACGTGGAACAAAGCCCAGTCTAACCTTGGATGTGAGACTCCAGGAGGAGCAGGACCAGAGAAAGCCTTGGAGGCAGAATCCCCAGCAGCAGCAGAGATTTTCAGATCCCTCAATCCACAGGTTCCAAAGGCAGTTTCAAAGGTCAGTGAGAGGGTTTTTTTTACCTTGGTTACAAGGGAGCAAGGCCCAAGTGCTGGTGGCGATGGTGGGAGTAGAGGCAGCAGCAGCAGGTGATGTTGGCCGGGGCAGGGAGCAGCCAGCTTCTGTTGTTGCATAAAGTTCCTGGGGGAAATGAGCAGCTGATCTGAACCTCAGCTGCATGCCAGGTCAGGAAGTAAACACCTCTCCCTTGATTGTGCTGCCTTGGAGTCACTGAGAACTTACAGGTCCACAGAGTATATGCTACTCTTGACAAAGGACCTAAAAGTCAAACAATTGGCTGGGCAAATGTCCAAAACAGGAAAAAAAAAATAAGAGTATAGAGGGTTACTTTCTTGATGAACAGTTATTCTCTGCTATCCTTTAGATGAGGAAGAACAATGTTTTCCATCAGGGGAAGACATAAAAGTCAAGTTTTCTGCATCCAAAAAGTCCAAAATAAATATGCAATAGCCCCAGGTCATGCAAGAGCTCAAAAAGAATTGTGAAAATCAAGTAAGAGTGGTAGAGGAAAAAATGGGAAGAGAAAAGAGAGTGATGCAAGAAAATCATGAATAGCAAGTCAACAGCTTACTAAAGGAGACCCAAAAAAACGCTGAAGAAAATAATGCCTTTAAAAATAGGCTAAATCAATTGGCAAAAGAGGTCCAAAAAGCCAATGAGGAGAAGAATCCTTTAAAAATCAGAATTAGCCAAATGGAAAAAGTGATTATAAAGCTCACTGAAGGAAATAGTTCTCTAAAAATTAGAATGGAATAGATTGAAATTAATGGTTTTCTGAGAAACCAAGAAGTTAAAAAAACAAAACCAAAAGAATGAGAAAATGGAAGATAATGTAAAATATCTCATTGGAAAAACAACTGGCTACGAAAATAGATCAAGGAGAGGCCATTTAAAAATTGTGGGACTACCTGAAAGCCACGATCAAACAAAGAGCCTAGACATCATCTTTCATGAAATTATCAAGGACAACTGCTCTGATAGTCTAGAACCAGAGGAGAAAATAAATATTGAAAAGAATCCACCAATCACCTCCTGAAAGAGATCCAAAAAGATAAACTCCTAGGAACATTGTAACCAAATTTCAGAGTTCTCAGGTCAAAGACACAATTAGAGTATTGTGGAAATATAATCAGGATAAACAAGATCTAGCACTTTCTACATTAAAGAATTGATGGGTTTGGAATATAATATTCCAGATGTCAAAGAAACTAGGATTAAAACCAAGAATCACATAGCCAGCAAAACTGAGTATATACTTCAGGGAAAAAATGGTCATTCAATGAAATAGAGGACTTTCAAGCATTCTTGATGAAAAGACCAGAGCTGAAAAGAAAAATTGACTTTAAAACACAAGAATCAAGAGAAGCATGGAACGGTAAACAGGAAAGAGAAATCAGAAGGAACTTACTGAATTTGAACTGTTTACATCCCTACATGGAAAGATAATATTTGTAATTCTTGAAACTTTTCTCAGTATCTCGGTATTTGGAGGGATTTCACACACACCCACCCACACACCCACCCACACGCATACACACACACACACACACACACACACACACACATATATATATATATATATATATGGAGAGAGAGAGACAGAGACAGAGAGACAGAGAGACAGACACAGAGAGTGAGTACAGGATGAGTTCAATAGGAAGACATTATAATTAAACAATACAAGTAAGGCATGAGTGAAGAATATATTGAGAGGAGAAAGGGAGAAATGGAATGGGACAAATCATGTGTCATAGAAGAGGCAAGAAAAAACTTTTCCTATGGAAGGGAAAAAACAGGAGGTGAGAGGGAAGAAGTGAAGCTTACTCTTATCACATTTGACTCAAAGAAGGAATAGCATGAACACTCAATTTGGTGTGAAAGTCTATCATATAATAAAGGAAAATTAGGGGAGAAGGGGATAAGCAGGGTAGGGAGATGGTGGAAGAGAGAGAAAATGGGAGGAGAGAGTAATTATAAGTAAACACTCTTGAGTAGGGACAAGGTCAAAAAGAGAGAATAAAAGAAATGGGGGCAGGATAAGATGGAGGTAATTATATTTAGTCTTACCCAACATGACCGTTATGGAAGTCATTTGCAAAACTACACATATAAGGCCTTTATTGAATTGCTTGTCATCTCACTGGGGATGGCTGGGGAGGCAGGAAGGAAGAGAAGTTGGAACTCGAAGTTCTAGGGAAAAATGTTGAGAATTGTTTTTGCATACAACTGGGAAATAAGAAATACAGGTAATGGGGTGTAGAAATTTATCTTGCCCTATAGGACAAGAGAGAAGATGGGGATAAAGGAAGGGATTGGTGTTAGAAGGGAGGGCACATTGGTGGAAGGGGAAGTCAGAATGAACGGCATTTCGGGGGGGGAGGGGAGAGATGGGGAGAAAACTTGGAACTCAAAATGTTGTGGAAATGAATGTTGAAAACCTAAAATAAAGAAATAAATAAAATTTAAAAATATCATCATGATCATAGTCATCATAAGATATTATTTGGCTTTTTGGTGCGCTTTTTTCTTCATATTCAATCTGTCAACAAATCCTGCTTCCTCTTCAGGTATGTACTTCTCCAACCTCAAAGATTTTGTTAAAATGTTTTTCAATATGTGTTGTCCTCTCATTATCAATAATTAATTTTCTTAATGTCACTTCCTTTATCTAATTAAACCACATGTTTCCCGAAATCTTCCAGTGACTTTTCCAAATTCAATAGCTTAGCTATGATATTTTCATTATCATCCTGAAGATTTCCTCCTCCCCTATCATATTGGTAGCCTATAGAAATCTCATTTTACATGACATATTTATCTAAGTGTAGCCATAGTTGCCTTGGGGGCCAGAACATCTTAACTTACAATATAGTAGGTTTTAAGACTTTTCATCAAACTGGGCAGGTATATAATTTTAGTTATAAAGGTTTTCTTTAGTCTGACATAGGATCATAGACCGAGAGCAGGAAGACAACTCAGAGACCTCTCATTTTAGAGAGGAGGAAACATGGACTCCAGGACATGAGCTACATTGCTCAATGTCTCATATTCAATTGGCAAAAGTCATGAAGCCAAATCTTGTGACCAGAGAATTAGTGCTCTTCCCCATAATAGAACATAATACTGTAGCATCTCCATAATAGAAAGTCCTAGGTAAATTAATAGGTCTTAGGATCCTAACAAATGAAAGAACTATATGAGACAGTTTGGTGGTGTAAAGGATACAGCATTGGGTTTAGAGTCAGGAGATTCTGAGAATCAGACTCTTTCAAACTCAAATTAATTTATTCAAACCCAGGATCAGACACTTATTAGCTGTGTGATATTGGGTGTATCACTTAATCTCTGTTTCCCTCAGTTTCTTCAATTGTAAAATGTGAATATAAATAGTACCTACCTCTCTGGGTTATTGTGAGGATCAAATGAGTTAATAGTTCTAAAATGCTTAACACAATGTCCGGCACATATTTACTATTTATTGTTGCTGTTGTTGCCATAGATTAACAACTATTTACATAGTTTGAAAAGTATTTTAAGTAAATTATCTCATTTGGACCTCATCTTATCCCTATGAAGTTGGTACCTGGGGTATTATCATACCAATTTTATAGATTAGGAAACAGACTCAAGGATTTTGATGTACTTGCCCTTGTACGAATTTCTTTTATTTTCTTTTTAATTTATTTATTTAACTTTTAGCATTTATTTTCACAAAATTTTGGGTTCTAAATTTTCTCCCCAATTGTCCACTTCCCCCACCCCAATACACCGAGCATTCTAATTTTCCCTATCACCAATCTGCCCTCTCTTCTATCATCCCTCCCTTCCCTTGTCCCCAACTTCCTTTTTGTCCTGTACGGCCAGACAAATTTCTATACCCCATTAACTGTATTTCTTATTTCCTAGTAGCAAGAACAGTACTGGACAGTTGTTCCTAAAACTTTGAGTTCCAACTTCTCTTCATCCCTCCCTCCCCAACCATTTCCTTTGGGAAGGCAAGCAATTCAATATAAGCCATATCTGTGTAGTTTTGCAAATGACTTCCATAATACTCGTGTTGTGTAAGACTAACTATATTTCCCTCCATCCTATCCTGCCCCCATTACTACTATTCTCTCTTTTGATTCTGTCCCTCCCCAAGAGGGTTGAATTCAAATTGCTCCCTCCTTCCACTGCCTTCCCTTCCATTACCCCCCCCCACCCTGCTTATCCCCTTCTCCCCCACTTTCCTATATTGCAAGATAGGTTTTCATAGAAAAATGAATGTGGATTTTATTCCTTCCTTTAGTCGAATGTGATGAGAGTAAACTTCATGCTTTTCTCTCACCTCCCCTCTTTTTCCCTCCACTAAAAAGTCTTTTGCTTGCCTCTTTTATGAGAGATAATTTGGGCCATTCCATCTCTCCCTTTCTCCTCCTAATATATTTCTCTCTCACTGGTAAATTAAATTTTTTAAGATATGATCCCATCGTATTCAATTCACTCTGTGCTCTGTGTGTGTGCGCGTGTGTGTGTGTGTGTGTGTGTGTGTGTGTGTGTGTGTGTTTTATCCCACCAACTACTCAGATACTGAAAAGTTTCAAGAGTTATAAATACTGTCCCTCCATGTAGGAATGTAAACAGCTCAACTTTAGTAAGTCGCTTATGACTTCTCTTTGCTGTTTACCTTTCCATGCTTCTCTTCTTTCTTGTGCTTGAAGGTCAAATTTTCTTTTCAGCTCTGGTCTTTTCATCAAGAATGCTTGAAAGTCTTCTATTTCATTGAAAGACCATTTTTTCCCCTGAAGTATCGTACTCAGTTTTGCTGGGTAGGTGATTCTTGGTTTTTATCCTTGTTCCTTTGACTTCTGGAATATCCTATTCCATACCCTTCGATCCCTTAATGTAGAAGCTGCTAGGTCTTGTGTTCTCCTGATTGTATTTCCACAATACTGGAATTGTTTCTTGCTAGCTGCTTGCAATATTTTCTCCTTGACCAGGGAACTCTTAAATTTGACCAAAATATTCCTAGGTGTTTCTTTTTTGGATTTCTTTCAGGAGGGGATCAGTGGATTCTTTCAGTATTTATTTTGCCCTCTGGTTCTAGAATATCAAGGCAGTTTTCCTTGATAATTTTATGAAATATGATGTCTAGGCTTTTTTTTTGATCATGACTTTCATGTAGTCCCATAATTTTTAAATTATCTCCCCTGGATCTATTTTCCGAACCAGTTGTTTTTCCAATGAGATATTTCACATTATCTTCCATTTTTGATTTCGTGGTTTCTCATAAAATTATTAGCCTCCATCTGTTCCATTCTAATTTTGAAAGAACTATTTTCTTCAGTGAGCTTTTGGACCTCCTTTCCCACTTGGCTAATTCTGCTTTTTAAAACATTCTTCTCCTCATTGGCTTTTTGAACCTCTTTTGCCAATTGATTTAGACTATTTTTCAAGGTGTTATTTTCTTCAGCATGTTTTGGGGGTCTCTTTTAGCAAGGTGTTGACCTGCTTTTCATGCTTTTCTTGCATCTCTCTCATTTCTCTTCCCAGTTTTTCCTCTACCTGTCTAACTTGATTTTCAAAATCCTTTTTGAGCTCTCCATGGCCGGAGTCCATTGAATATTTATTTTTGATGTTTGGGATACAGAAGCCTTGACTTTTATGTCTTTGCCTGATGATAAGCATTGTTCTTCCTCATCTGAAAACATGGGAGGGAATATCTGTTCACCAAGGAAGTCACCTTCTATGGTTTTATTTTTTTTTCCTTTTCTGGGCATTTTCCCAGCCATTTACTTGACTTCTGAGTTTCCTCTCCATACTCACCTAACTTCCAGTTTGGCCCAGCCAGTGCTTGGTGTCTGAGATTCAAATGTTGCTTCCCAGCCTCTGGGCTTTCAGAGTGGTCCGGGCTGCTATTCAGTATGAGATTAAGTTCTGGTGCTTGGGTGGCCTGAGTTATGGAGACACACCTCTCCCCTCTTGGCAGGCTGAAAAGATCCTCTCAGTGCACTTTGGTGCCTGTGGGTGGAGGGACCTGTGAGGCCACTGGAGATTTTTGTCCAAGATGAAATAACCATTAAGAATCTGAGGCCGGAGAGAAACCAAGATGGCAGAGTAGAAAGAAGCACCCATGCTTGGCTCTTACCCCACAGCCCATAAAACACCTGTCATGAAGGACTCTCAACAAATTCTAAAGCAGGACTCTAAATGGAGTGGAGGAGATTTCTGTTCCAGAGAGACCTGAAAAATGACAGGAAAGGTCTGTCGCAGGCAGGGAGCTGGGAGCAGAACCCAGCTCTGCCTTGACCATGTGGTACCGAGAGGAGGAGATCTGAATAAGCTTCAGAGAAAGAATCTCCAATGACAGTGAGGTCCCTCAATTCAGAAGTGCCAAAAGTCAGTGAGAAAGTCTTTTCAACTGGCCGAGAGAGGAGTGGGGTGTCCTCATAACTCAGACACACTCAGGAGGCAGCAGTAGAGGTGATAGTGGACAGGAGTTTCCAAAGCTGGCAGTACCCCACATCCATTGTTGAAGGTCTCCTCATAAACTCCTTGAGGGAACTGAGCTTTGTGTGGCAGCCTTATCCCCACCTGAGCAGTTGAACTTAATCTCACACTGAATAGCATCCCTGGCCCCAAAGGGGAGAGGGGGAAAAATAAAACTACTCTCCCCACATGTGGCTGAAAGAGGGAGTAACCTGCTCACTAAATTTGTTATGAAAATTTATATACACCACAGGAAAGTAGGAGAGGAGGCAACAAGTGGAGCAAGGGGAATGTTAGAAGGGCGGGCAAATGGGAGAGGGGAGTTACTAGAAATAAACACTTTTGAGAATGCACAAGGTCAATTTTAGGAGGGGAAAATAAGGGGGAATAGGGTAGGTCAGAGGGCAGTATAATTAGTATTACACAACATGATTATTATGGAAGTCTTTTGCAGAACAACACATATTTAGTCTGTATTGAATTGCTTGTCTTCTCAGTAGGGCTGGGGAGGGAGAGGGGGAGGGAGAGAAGTTGGAATTCAAAGTATTAGAAACGAATGTTGAGAATTTTTATTGCATATAAACGGGAAATAAGAACTACAGTAATAGGGGCATGGAAATTTATCTTGCCCTGCAAGAAAAGAGAGAAGATGGGGATAGGAGAGGGGTGGGGTTGATGGAGGGGAGAGTTCATTGAGGGAAGGAGTAATCAGAATACAAAGTATTAGGAAGTGGGGGGAAAGGAGTGATGATGAGAAAAATTGGAGATGTTACAAAGTGAGGCAAAAGCAATTAGTATTAAAACAATAGATTGAATTAATTACTGAGAATAAATCAATGACATCTTTAGTTTGGAGAAAAGAATTTCAGTCTAAATTTCCTAGAGGAAGATAACCCTGGGTAAAATTTGGCATTGATGGAAAAGTCAAGGTTTTAATGGTAAATTTGATTATATGATTGCCATTTAATCAGGAATTAGAAAATGTATAGAAAGGAATGTAAGCCACTTAAGACTTACCTCAAAAGATGTTCCTTAGCCAAAGTGAAACTATAACCATATTTGAAACCTGGTTATTGGAACTTGCCATATCTAGATGCTATGTGACTGTTGTTCAGAGTCTAAGTCCAGGTATGGGTAGAAAGAAAGGCAATCTAAGCCTCCAATCCATGACGCCAGTAAGCTGATGAGATGCTGGTATGAACTGCAACAATTCAGGAGAATCCCATCTCATCCCACGCTGAACAGCTGCTCCTGACTCAATTCTCCTGACTCAATTTCCCCAGTGACACCTGACAGACTTTAAGCCTGACTGAATGTAAGTGGATAATCTAATCCTTCCTGAAATGGACGTGAAGTTGGAGAGATATTGTATCCCTGCAATGTCCTTACTATTGGTGGCAATTTCCTATAACCAAAAGGTTTGTAAGCTTAATACCAGATATATTCAATTATAGATTATGGGTAGGAGAACATCCGAGGTTGTCTAAAATTAAGCTATTAGGCATAGGACTTTAGACCAACAACAATAAGTTAGTGACCTTTAATTCTTAGTAATACTGTGGAGGCAATTAGGTCAAGAGCTTGTGAAGTTAGCAACATAAATATTATTTGTGTCTCAGTTGGTTAATGTTTAAAAAAAATTCTTTTGTGGTCCATATTGTGAATGCTTTAAAAGGAAGTATCACCTGACCAAAAGTTTCAATTGCTTTATCTGTTGTACACTTTGTTAAAAACAATAAAAAAAAAAAAAAAGAATCTGAGGCCAGATTTGAACTCAGGTCTTCCTGACTCTAGACCTGGTACTCTATTCATCATATCCCCTAACTACTTCTATCTCATGGCTATCTATCAACTGAAAATCTAACTAAATATCAAACAATATAAAATTTAAAGAGCCTAGAAGGGGTATTCTCTCATATAAAAGGGTTTATATGATAAAATGAAAATTATCATAAATGACCTATTTAATGATAGTTTCTGTAGCCCACACCCTTGAAACAGAGGAATTTTTATTTTATAAGGGAGAAAAATTAAGCAAATTGTATTATTTTGTTCCCTTGAATTAAGTGTTTGAGATTCAAAACTGTAAATGAATGTAAAAGAATAATCATTACATTATGTTAAATATACCAATTCTGCCAGTGCTTAAGAAAGGATGACTGATCTCTGATTATATGGAGAGGAGAAGGTTCTACTTCTCAGCATGATGATAAATATGCAAATTTTAATTTTAAGAGCTCTAATATTTCACCAACTTTTTATAATCTAGAGATTACTCAGAAAGTGGTTGTGATCTACAATAAATTGTAGAATGTCATATAAACTCTTAAATAGCTGCTGCTAATTTGAAGCAAATAGTATTAGTTTCTTCTCTTCCTGACAATACATTTTCCCTCTCATTTAGTTTGGATTGTTATGTTTACAAATTTGGTCTAAGTGGCAGAGGGTTTGGACAACATGATGATTGTTTTCTTTTCATCCCCTTCCTCCTCTTTTCCTCCTCCTCCTTCTCTTCCTAAGGCATATTCTGAACATTTATTGGCATAGCAATTTAATTTTAGAAGACTGCATAGAGAGATTTCAAATCTATTTCTCTTCCTTACGTCACCCCTCCAAACCAGTCTTTTTAACTTTTTACCCTTTGCTTCCAGTGTTTATTACACCTAGGAAATATTCTTTCACTCTATATGGCCCCGTAAATTTCCATTCATCTGTCACAGTATAGAAAGAATTTCACCTCCACCAAGTAAAAGGCAATTCTCACTCTAATCATAGTACAGTAGAAAGAATATCAGCTTTTTATTCAGATATGGGTTCAAACCTTGCCAGTGCTCCCTTATTACCAATTTGCCTTTTAGAAAATCATGTGGTGTACCTGTATTTCATTTTCTTCATCTACAAAATGATGAAATGATCTCTGAAATACCTTTCATTTCTATGACATCTCACATTAATTTACCAATAACTTTTATGAACATTCACATTCTTCTCTGTATGCTAGTTTTTAATTAATGTTTAATCTCTCTCCCTCCTCCTGCCCAACAAGACTGAGCTTTCAGAAAATGGGGAGAAAGGCAGACATTAGGATGAAGAAGTAGGAGCAAAGGACTTCTTTGAGAGACACTTGAGAGAACACCCTGATAACATTCTGCCCGTCAAATTGATGCTTCTATCCAGGTTTACTAAGGCCAAGGAATTTCAGAGAAATAGACTCAAAGAAATATAGACAAAGCTGGTCTTGTACTTCTTCAGTGTGCAGAGAAATTAAATGTGAGGAGAGAGGGAGACGAACTAGGGGAAGTTATTAGGCATGGAGGGGAGAGAATCATTATAGTCAGTGTCCCTAGGGTATCCATTGTTTATGCAAACCATTGATTGGATGTTTCTCTTATAGACAGCAGTCAGGGGAGTTGGTGTGTATGTCATTGGTCTCTTATGTGCCTGCATGTAATCAGGACACTATATGAATAATTTATTGAAGTGAAAGGTTACATATGAAAATTGAGTCCCATTTTAGCAGCTCTTGAAATACTGAGAAAATAATCCTGATGAAAAGCCTTGCCAGGTTCAACTGAATAAGGACCTTAACATTCAAAAACCATGGGATCCTAACACAAAGTAGGCCTTGAGCTATTCATTCTTGTACTGTTTTCAGAACCTAATATAATGCAAACCATTTAATATGTTCTCGAATAGTCTTTTTTCTTAATAAATATAATGGAGGGAGAAGCCAAGATGGAGGAGTAGAAAGATTCACATATGCTAGCTCCTAGCCCATAAATTACTTGTAAAAAGAACTCCCAAAAAATTCTGGAGCAGTGGAAACTGCGCAGCAACGGAGTGGAGGAGATTTCTGTTCCAGAGAGCCCTGAAAAACCGACCTCAAAGGTCCATCGTGCACCTGACCCAGAGTGGAGCCCAGCCCTGCTTTGGCCGCAGCCCCGAGAGGAGCAGATCCAAGCAGGCTTCAGGGATGGAATCTCTGGTGGCCTCGAAAGTCCCTCAAACCACAGGCGCTACAGGTCAGTGAAAGAGCATTCTGAACTGGCTGAGAGGGGAGTGGGGTGCCTCCATAACCCAGGCCCCTTTGGTAGGAAGTGGAGGGGAAGCAGCAGCCAGGAACTCCCGAAGAGGCAGGAGCTCCATGTTGAAAGTCTCTGCATAAACCTCCTGAGGGAACTGAGCCTGGGAGACAGCCCTGCCCCCATGTGACAAACTGAACTTAATTTTTCACATTGAATAGCAGTCCCACGCGTGGCTGAAAGTCCTGAGGCTGGGAAGCAGCATTTGTATATCAGACACCAAGCACTAGTGAGGTGGGGGGGCGGAGAGGAACCTCAGAAATCAAATAACTGGCTGGGAATATGGCCAGAAAAGGGGAAAAAAAATAAGACCGTAGAAGGTTACTTTCTTGGTGAACAGATATTTCCTCCTTTCCTTTCTGATGAGGAAGAACAATGCTTAACATCAGGGAAAGATATAGAAGCCAAGGCCTCTGTATCCCAAACATCCAAAATAGATATCCAATGGGCTCAGGCCATGGAAGAGCTAAAAAAGGATTTTGAAAATCAAGTTAGATAGGTGGAGGAAAAATTGGGAAGAGAAATGAGAGACATGCAAGAAAAGCATGAAAAATGGGTCAATACCTTGCTAAAGGAGACCAAAAGAATGCTGAAGAAAATAACACCTTGAAAAATAGGCTAGCTCAGTTGGCAAAAGAGGTTCAATAAGCCAATGAGGAGAAGAATGTTTTAAAAAGCAGAAAAAGAGGTTCAAAAGCTCACTTAAGAAAATAGTTCTCTCTATGTTAGAATGGAACAGATGGAGGCTAATGACTTTATGAGAAACCACGAAATCACAAAACAAAACTAAAAGAAGGAAAAAATGGAAGAGAATGTGAACTATCTGATTGGAAAAACAACTGACCTGGAAAATAGATCCAGGAGAGACAATTTAAAAATTATGGGACTACCTGAAAGCCATGATCAAAAAAAGAGCCTAGACATCATCTTTCATGAAATTATCTTTTTCTTAAATATAAATTTACTTATTTAACTTTTTACATTCATTTTCACAAAATTTTGGGTTCCAAATTTTCTCCCCATTTATTCCCTCCCTCACCCCAATAAACCGAGCATTCTAATTTTCCCTATCACCAATCTGCCCTCTCTTCTATCTTGTCCCCATCTTCTCTTTTGTCCTGTAGGGCCAGATGACTTTCTATTCCCCATTAACTGTATTTCTTATTTCCTAGTAGCAACAAAAATACTCGACAGTTGTTTCTAAAACTTTGAGTTCCAAATTCTCCCCATCCCTCCCGCCCCACCTGTTTCCTTTGGGAAGGCAGGCAATTCAATATAGGCTATATTTTTGTAGTTTTGCAAATGATTTCGATAACAGTCGGAATGTACAAGACTAACTGTATTTCCCTCCATCCTATCCTGCCCCCCATTGCTTCTATTCTGTCTTTTGATCCTGTCTCTCCCCAAGTGTTGACTTCAAATTGCTCCCTCCTCCCATTGCCCTCCCTTCCATCATCCCTCCCTCCCTGCTTACCTCCTTCTCCCCCACTTTCCTGTATTGTAAGATAAGTTTTCAGACCAAAATGAGTGTGCATTTTACTCCTTCCTTTAGTCGAATGTGATGAGGGTAAACTTCATGTTTTTTTCTCAGCTCTCCTCTTTTTCCCTCCACTAAAAATTCTCCTGCTTGCCTCTTGAATGAGATATAATTTACTCCATTCCATTTCACCCTCTCTCCTCCCACTACATTTCTATCTCACCATTTACCTTAATTTCTTTTAAGCTATGGTCCCATCCTATTCATTTCACTCCATGCTCTCTGTCTCTGTGTGTGCATGCATGTGTGTATGTGTGTGTGCATGCATGCATGTACACCTGTGTGTGTGTGCATGTGTGTGAGTGTACGTCTGTGCGTGATCCCACCAACTACCCAGATACTGAAAAGTTTTAAGAGTTACAAATACTGTCTTTACATGTAGGAGTGTAAACAGTTCACCTTTGGTAAGTCTCTTATGACTTCTCTTTGCTGTTTACTTTTTCATGCTTCTTCTCATTCTTGTGTTTGAAAGTCAAATTTTCTTTTCAGCTCTGTTTTTTTTCATCAAGAATGCTTGAAAGTCCTCTGTTTCATTGAAAGACCATATTTTCCCCTGAAGTATTATACTCAGTTTTGCTGGGTAGGTGATTCTTGCTTTGAGTTCTAGCTCCTTAGACTTCTGGGATATTCTATTCCATGCCCTTCGATCCCTTAATGTAGAAGCTGCTAGATCTTGAGTTATTCTGATTTTATTTCCACAATACTCAAATTGTTTCTTTCTAGCTGCTTGAAATATTTACTCCTTGACCTGGGAACTCTGGAATTTGGCCACAATGTTTCTAGGAGTTTCTCTTTTTGGATCTCTTTCAGGTGGTGATTGGTGGATTCCTTGAATACTTATTTTGCCCTCTGGTTCTAGAGTATCAGGGCAGTTTTCCTTGATAATTTCATGAAAGATGATGTCTAGGCTCTTCTTTTGATCATGGCTTTCAGGTAGTCCCACAATTTTTAAATTGTCTCTCCTGGATCTATTTTCCAGGTCAGTTGTTTTTCCCATGAGATATTTCACGTTCTCTTCCATTTTTTCATTCTTTTGGTTTTGTTTTATGATTTCATGGTTTCTCAGAAAGTCATTAGACTCCATCTGTTCCATTCTAATCTTGAGAGAACTATTTTCTTAAGTGAACTTTTGAACCTCTTTTTCCATTTGGCTCATTCTGCTTTTGAAAGCATTCTTGTCCTCATTGGCTTTTTGAACCTCTTTTGCCAATTGAGTGACCCTATTTTTCAAGGTGTTATTTTCTTTGGCATTTTTTGGGTCCTCTTTAGCAAGGTATTGACCCGATTTTCATGCTTTTCTTGCATCTCTCTCATTTCTCTTCTCAGTTTTTCTTCCACCTGTCTAACTTGATTTTCAAAATCCTTTTTGAGCTCTTCCATACCCTGAGCCCACCGGATATCCACCTGGGATGTCTGGGAAACAGAGGCCCCGATCTCCATGTCTTTCCCTGATGCCAAGCACTGTACTTCCTCATCAGAAATGAAAGGAAGAAGGAACATCTCTTCCTCAAGAAAATAGCTCTCTATGGTCTTATTTTGCTTCCTTTTTCTGGGCATTTTCCCAGCCAGTTACTTGCCTTCTGAGATTCCTCCCCACCCCTGCCTAGATCTGCCCAGCTAGTGCTTGGGGTCTGAGATTCAAATGCTGCTTCCTAGCCTCAGGGCTTCCCACGGAGGGAGCGGCTACTATTCAATGTGACCTTAAGTTCTGGTGCTCAGTTGGGGGCAGGGCCGCCTCCCAGGCTCAGTTCCCTCAAGGGGTTTATGCGGAGACCTTTTGTAATTGCCCTGAACTCCTGCCTGCTGCTCTGGGAGTTCGGGCTGCCATTGCCTCTGCCGCTGCCTCTGCTGTTAACTCCCAAGGTGGCCCGAGTCACGGAGACATGCCGCTCCCCTCTCGGCCAGCCCAGAAGTCTCTCTCACTGACCTGTAGCGCTTGTGGGTGGAGGGACCTTCACGGCTGCTGGAGGTTCCATCCCTGAAGCCTGCTCTGATGTGGTCCTCTGGGGCCATGCAGCCAGGGCAGCTCAGGGGTGGGCTCCACTGTCTGGAGTGTGATGAACCCCTGGGGACAGCTTTCCAGGGCTCTCTGGAACAGAAATCTCTTTTACTGCATTGGTGAATGGCTTGCAGTACTCTAGAATTTGTGGGGAGTTGTTTTTACAGGAATTTTATGGGATGTGGATTCAGAGCTAGCATACATGAGCCTTTCTACTCTCCCATCTTGGCTCCTCCCCCTATTGCTTCAGTTTGAAAAGCTGTAAAATGGAGATAATAACAGCACCTACTTTCAGGGATTATTCCTTTCATGAAATTATCAAGGAAAACTGCCTTGATATTCTAGAACCAGAGGGCAAAATAAGTATTGAAGGAATCAATCGATCACCACCTGAAAGAGATCCAAAAAGAGAAACTCTTAGGAACATTGTGGCCAAATTCCAGAATTCCCAGGTCAAGGAGAAAATATTGCAAGCAACTAGAAAGGAACAATTCCAGTATTGTGGAAATACAATCAGGATAACACAAGATCTAGCAGCTTCTATATTAAGGGATCGAAGGTCATGTAATAGGATATTCCAGAAGTCAAAGGAACTAGGACTACAACCAAGAATCATATACCCAGCAAAACTGAGTAGAATACTTCAAGGGAAAATATGGTGATTTGCAAAACCACACAGATATGGCCTATATTGAATTGCCTGCCTTCACAAAGGAAATGGGTGGGGAGGGAGGGATGAAGAGATGTTGGAACTCAAAGTTTTAGGAACAACTGTTGAGTATTGTACTTGCTACTAGGAAATAAGGAATACAGGTAATGGGAAATAGAAAATTCCCTGGCCCTACAGGACAAAAGAGAAGATGGGGTCATGGGAAGGGAAGGATAATAGAAGAGAGGGCAGAGTGGCGATAAAGGAAATTAGAATGCTCGTTGTATTGGGGTGGGGACAGGGGACGTATGGAGAGAAAATTTGGAACCCACAATTTTGTGAAAATAAATGTAAAAAGATTAATAAATAAGTTTATAATCTAAATAAATAAATATAATGTATGCATATGTGCTATATATTTAATAAATGCTTTATAACATACCATATATTTGTTGTTGTTTTTCAGCCACTTATGACTCTTTCTAACCCCATTTGGAATTTAGTGTCAAGGATACTCAATAGGTTTGACATTTCCATCTCCATTTTATTTCACAGTTGAGAAAACTGAGGCAAATGGGGTTAAATGACTAGTCCAAAGTCACACAGCTATTAAGTGTCTGAACTTGGGAAAACAAATCTTCTTAATTTCAGACCTGTCAGTCTATCTACTCTGCCACCAAGCTGCCCAGAATAAATATATACTAGGTAGTTAAATGTACTATATACTTACATATAATATATAATTAATAAATATTCTTAGTATATTCATAATAAATCTTTTTAAGTAAAATACATATAGCAGTAATAGCAGCAACCTTCTGTAGTATAAAGGACATTTGTGAACAAAAATGAAAGTAAGTTAGTCATCTGGTTAGAAGAGGCACAATAGAATATTAGTCATCCCAAGGACTGTATTAAATAATAAAGAGCTACAGAAGTTCTTCTAGTGTCTTGTTTTGATACTTGACACAAGATTGATAGAAAGAGAAAAGACTTGTAGATAATGATAAGACACAGATGGGTTGCACAAGAGGGAAGAGATACACTTGACTAAGTTATTATGGATCCATCAAAAATTAAAGTCATTATCCTTTCCATCTGTGTAGTGCTTCTGTTGGGGAAGTACTTTCACCGAGCTTCACCAGATGGGCAGATAAATAGAATAAAAGTGGCGTATGAAAACAAAATTCTTTGTGCATACATCTATTATATTCAGCATACTGTTTGAGTTATTGGATCTTCATATTTAGAAAGGGCAGGGCTGAGTAATATCAACTATTTTTATTAGATCTGGAAGGAAGCCTTCTTGAAGGAAACAAAATTTCATGAACTCTTCTCACTTAATTTTGTTTTACTTCTAATGCAAAGGAAGACTTTTCAAGTTAAATAGAGGATGTGTATGAGATATTCAATTGAGCAAATATTGATAAGTAATTTAAGCCATACTGCTGCTGCTGCTGCTACTGCTACTACTACTACTACTACTACTACTACTACTACTACTACTACTACTACTACCACTACTACTACTACTCCTATTCCTACTCCTACTACTCCTCTACATCTAATTCTGCTGTTATTTCTAGTTGGTATTTATATAATGCTTTAAGATTTACAAAAACCCTTAACAAGCTCTGTTATTTGATAGTCACTTCCAAAACAAAACACCTAGGACATAGGTAGTTTCAATTTACAGCTGTGATTTTTGTCATTATGAACTCTCCCTTCACTACTGCAAGTTGTGACTCATCTGCAACTCTGTAGATGATCTCTGAGAGCTTTTTATGGTCCCAAACTTCATTATTCTGTGACCAACTCATTAATGGGTCCTCTATACCATGTGCCAGCATCATCTTACCCTAAGAGAAGCTTCCTTTCCCCCTCTGTCTGTCTCCCCTAATTGGTGAGTTCCTCCCAAAACTTCCATGTTATGAAAATGGTCAAAATTATTCATTCCTCCACTAGTCTTCTGGTCTCATATTTCTCCATTGTACCCTTGCAAGGATATGTTCTCAACCTCTGCCTCTTGCTATTCATGACCTGTTTATAACTACTTCCTCTGATTAGACGGTTTTTTGTGGGTAGTAAATGTCACCTTTTTGTTTGCACTTACATTCTTAGCCCTTTGCATAGTGCCTGGCACAGATTAGATTTAATATATGCTTGTTGACTTGCTTTGAATCTCCCTTTTGAATCAAACTAGCCTGGGTATGCAAGAGTTGATCAGTACCTGTTAGAGTTCATGTTTTATTGGAATAGGTTTTGAGACTCCAGAGACGCAACCATGCCTTAAGTAAACATCAGAAGTGAACTTTAGCGGAGAAGGTACATAGAACAGATAGAATTTTCTCCTATTTTATAGAGAAAATGAACTCATAGGCTAAATGACTTTCCTCTAAGTGCAAAGAACTGGGTTGGTCACGGTAGGAGATCAAAAGTTAAAATATCACCTCAGTAAACTGTGAGCTTCTAGAAAACCGGGTCACTGTTATTATTACATTCTATTCCTAGCACTTAATTCGGTATTTTCAAGTAGTAAGGGCTTAATGATTTCTTTTTTTCATTTATTCAGTCATTCATTCTTTACATATTGTTTATATATTCTCCATTAATTTATAAGTGCATAGAATTATTAATTATAATTTATTTTTTCTTATATTATTTATTTTATATTTTATCTATTCTGTGTATTAAAATTGCTAAGTGCATGGAATCTCAGAGTTAGAAAGGACTTCAAGACAACTAGTTTAGATCAAGAAACTCTCCTCATTGTACCAGAACAAGAGGCCTCACTTCAACATATTTAGCAAGCAATCATCCAATCTTTGAAGACCTCCAATGTTAGGGAACCGCAGGGCTTTGTTGTAAATATCAAATAAAATAATATGTGCAAAGTTTTTTACAAACCGTGTCAACTTGTACAATAATTACTTTTTTTATTGTTATCTGCAGAAGAAGCCCATTTCCCTTTCAGGTAGTCCTAATTATTGGCAAGTTTTTCTTTAAATTAAGACTCAATTTGCTTCTTTCCTACTTGCACTTTCTTTGTTTATTTTTTCCCAATTTAATAGTATTTTATTTTTTCCAATTACATGCAGATATAATTTTCAATATTCACCTTATAAGATCTTGAGTTCTGATTTTTTTTCTCCCTTCCTTCTGTCCTCACTCTGCAAGGCAGTATGCAATCTAAGATAGGCTATACATATAGAATCATAATAAACATATTTTCACATTAATCATGTTTTGAAAGAAGACTCAGAAGAAAAGAGAAAAAGCATTAGAAAAAAAATATGAAAATAGTATGCTTCAATTTCCATTCAGACTTCATAGTTCTTTCTCTGGATGTTGACAGCATTTTCCTACATGGGTCCCTAGGAACTATCTTAGATTACTGCCTTGCTGAGAAAAGCTAAGTCTATTACAGTTGGTCATCTCTTTCTCCTGGTTCTGCTCACTTCACTCAGTTCATGGAAGATTATCCAGTTTGTTTTGTGTTTTCTGAAATCTGCCTATTCATCATTTCTTATAGGACAATAATATTCTATTATATTTACATACCACAACTTGTTCACCCATTCCCAAACTGATGGGCATCCCCTCAATTTTCAGTTCTTGGCCACCACAAAAAGATGCTATAAATATTTCCCTTTTTGACTATCTCTTTGTGATACAGATTTAGTAGTTCTATTATTGTTCAATGCACATGCATACTTTGGTTGCCCTTTGGGCATAGCTCCAAAATGCTCTCCAGAATGGTTGGATCAGTTCACAACTGCATTAACAATGTGCAGGTGTTTTAATTTTTCCCAATCTTCTCCAATATTTATTCTGTTTTTCTGTCATATTAGTCGATCTGATAGTAGCAACGTGGTACCTCAGATCTTTTTAATTTGTTTTTTTCTTAATCAACACTAATTGAGAGCATTTTTTAATATGACTATAGATAATTTTAATCTCATCTTAAAACTGCTGCTCATATCCACTTATCAATTAGGAAAAGTATTCTATTCTTTACAATTCTATAAGAATTGTATTCTTATAAATTTGACTCAGTTCAGTATATAATTTAGAAATGAATTCTTTATCAGAGATCCCAGTTATAAAAATTGTTTCCCAGCTTTCTGCTTCACTGCTAATCTTAGTTGTGTTGGTTTTATTTGTGCAAAATCTTTTTAATTTAATGTAATCAGAATTATCCATTTTGCATTTTGTAACATTCTCTACTTCTTGTTTGGTCATAAATCCTTCCCATCACCATAGATCTGACAGGAAAACTATTGCTTGCTCTCCTAATTTGCATATAGTTCCACCTTTTATATCTCAATCTTTTATCTATTTTCACTTCATCTTGTCATATGGTGTAAGATAGTATCTATGCCTAGTTTCTGTCATACTATTTTCCAGTTTTCTCAGCAATTTTTTTCAAATAATGACTTCTTATCCCAGAATCTGGAGTCTTTGGGTTTATCAAATAGCAGATTGCTATAGTCGTTGTCTACTGTGTTTTACATACCTATCAAATTCCACTGATCCACCATATTATTTCATAGCCAATACCAGATAGCTTCAACAATTGCTGCTTTAGATTTGATACAGTTAAGTCACCTTCCCTTGTATTTTGCTTAATTAGTTTCCTTGTTATTCTTGACCTTTTGTTACAGATGAATTTTGTTATTATTTTTTCTGTATCAATAAAATACATTTTTGATAGTTTGACTGATGTGGCACTGAATAGGTAAAATTAATTTAGGTAGGCATGAAGTTTTCCTGGCAAAGATATTTCCTTCTCCAGTTCATTTTACAGATAAAGAAACTGAGGCAGAGTTAAATAAATTGCCTGGGGTCACACAGCTCGTAACTTCTCTGAGGCCAGATTTGAAGCCAGGAATGTCTTCTTGACTCCAGACCTGGCCCTCTATCCACTGTCCTACCTACCTGACCCAGTTGTATAATCCTAGTCAAGTCATATTTAACCTTTGTCTTCCTCAGATTCTTCATTTGTACAATAGAAATAGTACTATAATTGTCTTAGAAAAATAGAATTGTTATTCTGCCTCTTAGGGTTATTTCTTTCTTCAAACCTTCCAAAATGCAAAATGTAGAGATTAGCTTTGAGAGCATCTGACATAATTCCCGCTCTGTGATCTTATGATTTTAACTCGTATGTCTCAATAGGTCTCATAGGGCCAAAGTAAACATAAACTATGTGTCCAGCAGTGCCACAGGAAGACTTTTACATTCCTGAGGCAGATAATGGGGATAATGTGGCATTTGAGGTATTTTATGTTTCATTTGTTGGGTATTCCTCCGAATTTGTGTGTGTTTTTCAAAGTAATTTTTGTGATGGTGGGGGGAAATACCTCTTATATCTGACATCTGTATTATATGCTGAATTCCTTTGGAGAAGCAACTTTATTATCCATTTTTGGAAAACACTGGTCATAAGTTACACCAAAGCTTTGTTTTACATATTTCCCCGCAATTACTCCATGATGGAGTTAATGATAGAGAGAAATTGAGGAAGAAACCAGATGTTCCTTGGGGATCAGGTCTCCTAGGATAGATCAAATTATGCGCAAGTCTGAGAAATAAAGTCCTTGTGGGAGGGGGCCATCTGGATCTCAAGTATCATATGTATGCATCTATAGAAGGTAGTATAGGGGCTAGTATGATGGCTTTGGAGTTCAGAAAAGCTGAGTTCAATTTCCTCTGAAACTTACTAGCAGCATGACCGTAGGCAAACCTCTCAACTTATATGTGCCTCAGACAACTCAACAGGAGTTATAAAGGATTTTGGAAAGGGTAATTGACAATCTAAGCAGATAGGTAGAGGAACTTCTTATGTTGAGAGTTTCCCATGCTGACAAAATCGTTGATCCTTGTAGAACATGCTTCTATTATGCTGAAGCATTATGTTGTTCTTGTTTTCAATGCTCCATTTTGCACCCTCAATGCTATGTATTATGTGAATGCCAAATAATTTTCTGCCTTTGTCAGCCTTAGACTGGAATCTACAAGTGGCAATGAGACAAAAAAGAAAAGGAATAAGTAAATCAATATTTACACAAGCATCATCTCTTTATAGCTAGGAAAATTGTTTTGAAGTTTAGATTTCCCTTTTGAGTAGTAAGGATGTCTGTACTAGAGAAGATTGAATTGCTAGATTAAAAATTGTAAGTAGCTTCAAGTACTTAGAATCTGGGCTATGTACTGCCAAGACCAGATGGGTATGACGATTCATAGTGCACCCTGAAGGCCTTAATAGCAATTTAATGATTTAAAGAAAATTAAAGACTCTTTGTTATTTTTAAATAAAGCCCTCTAGGTCAACTTCTGATCTCATTTGGACCCCATCCCTTTCCTGTCTCTGGGTATTAGATGGACCAGGGTTGAAAACAACCAAAAAACTGGGACTAATTTATCCAAGTTATTGCATGCTATTTTTTGAAACTGACAGAATTTTCTATTTTTATGCTATAAACTCCATCAAAAGCATACTTTTGAAGATTGTAAGCACATTCACAAAAGGATATATATCACTCAACTTTTTATAGAGTTTCTATATTGGGCAAAGTATTATCTGTAAACAGTGCAGTTTAACTCAGTAGATATTCCCTATCTCATCAATCTCCTTTCTGTCTCTGAAGAATTTTATGCTAGCAAAATTACCCTTTATTCATGGAGTGTCTGTTCTGTTCTGTAGTGAATCAGATAGGAAAAGGACTGGGATGACATTTCCTTAAAATGCCTTCTGTCTAAGTCAACTTTGAAATGACCTAGATAATTCAGAAGACTGGTTGTGTAATTTATAATCTTATAGGTAGTAATGATCCAAAGAAAATACCTAAACTGCAGATGTCTCCACAATGGCATATTCATAGTTGAATTGTGGGTATCTTGGGTATGCTTTATGACTTCAAACATTCCCCAGACATAAGTGCTGGCCATTTTAAATAGTGTCCTTAAATGATAATATGCTTTTTATCTATGTATCCTATTATAACATTAAGTAAAGCTGATGATCTTCAGAGGTCTTGTTATTCTTTTGAACAAAACTTTTAGACCATCAATCTTCATATTTCACTTTTCCCATCCCTTGAGATAATGTAGCTATTTGAAGGGGAAATATGAAAGTTTTCTTCTGTATGCTATTTCTCCATATTTTCCAACAATTAAAATATTCTTCATGAAAGAATTTGTGGAAATATTGTTTAGGAATATTTTAAATTTTAGGAAAGAAGGAAAATATCTTAAAGTTAAAGAATAGATTGTAGGAGATTGCTTAAATGTTCACATTCACCAAGGTTGTTTTAGATTTGGTATTTGGTCTCTGTCTCTGTTATTCTGTGTGTCTCTTTCTCTCTACCTTTCCCTCTGTGCTTTGCTCTCTTTGTGTCATTATGTCTCTGTCTTCCTACATTTCTGTTTCTTTCTCTCTGTCTCTCTCCATCTTCATTTCTTTGTCTGTCTTTGCCTAGTTCTTCTTATCTCTGCTTCTGACCCTCTCTGTCTTTGTCTGTCTCTCTGTATTTGTCTCTCTGTGTGTCTCAGTCTTGCTCTGTCTCTGTCTCTGACATCGGTTTCTGTCTGTCTCTGCTTCTCTCTGTCTCTCTCTCTCTCTCTCTCTCTCTCTCTCTCTCTCTCTCTCTGTCTCCCTCTCTCTCTCTCTCTCTCTCTCTCTCTCTCTCTCTCTCTCTCTCTCTCTCTCTCTCATACTTCCAAGTACATTTGGGGTATTTGCATTTGGATATTGAACTTGAGGTGGTACAGTACATGCCTGACTTATCTGACTGACTCTAATCTCTACCTCATTCAATCTATCATCCAAATTATGGCTGAAGCGATTTTTCTAAATCTCTAATCACATCACTAACATCCTAAAAAGTTGTTGGTGGCTCTCTACTGGCTACTAAATAAAATATAAAATGTACCTACCTTTTAAGGTCTTCTATATTTTCCGCAATTTTTTTCAATTTTATATGCTCCTACTCCTCTAGACATTGCTGAACCTACATTGAGAACTATATTTTTTACAGTGCCAATTTAAATGACTATTTTCACCTGTCAAAATAAAAATAAACAAAATATCTTTTATCCAATGAAGTGTTCTCTAATCACTTTAGACAGTACTGATCCCTCTGTTCCCCAAGTTCTCATTGTATTTCTTTAAATACTTTCATTCTTTGCCTTATAATTCAATTTTGTGTATCCCTCTCTTATTCTGTTGCTACTAATGGCAAGTGGTTGTACAGTATGTTAAGGCTTGCAATCTTCTCAACCACCCTGAGATGGAGGTGCTATTATTATCCTCATCTTACAGTTAAGCAAACTGAAGCAGAGGCTAAATGGCTTGCCCAGGATCACATAGCTAGCCAGTAAGCTGGATTTGACTCCAGGTCCAATGCCGTATGCATTACACCATTACACTATTGCCTTTGCTTACCTGCCTAAAGTAAACTCCCTGAAGTTAACAACTATGTCTTATTTGTCTTTTCAAGCCCTACAGCAGCAAATATAGTCTTTGTAGGCAAATTCTCAATAACTTTGTTGGTTGAATGAATGATTCACATGATTTACAAGCTTCATATGTCTTTTATCTTCTTTAAAAAATAGTTTGTTATTTTTCTTTCCAACTCATGGGGAGTCTGTTGTTAACGGCAGAGAGTCTGAAGTTTGGAGGTGTGTTTGGCAGTTCTTGGACAGGCCCCCAGCCATCAATAAGCTGTAGAACTAATCCATAGAGCTACACTAAAAACATCATGGCTACCATTTGAATTACCGTGAGAAAAAGAGAAAGAAGGAAAGCTGAGAGCCACAAGAATGTTCAAAGAAAGCAAAGAAAATGACTCTACCATAAAACAACGTTGTACTGAGAAGATTCTGATGAGTCTGTCAAGATGCATGAAAACAGAAATATGAAATGAAAGAATGATGAAAAAACTCCCCGAGGAGCAGTATCCGTGTATGTGCTGAACAGAGAGGGGCAATCCTGAGCCAAAGTCCTTTCCAATATGATTAAACAGAAATGAAAGAGAAAGTTGATAAATTAGAAGTGCTCTTGCCAATAGTTCATGTCCAGGGAGAAGGAGAAGTGTTAAAGGTTGTTTATACAGAAAGAAAAGGAAAGAAAAAGAAAAACCACCAAATATGAAAGATTTATTAGGCCAATGGTTTATGTTTTAGGAAAGCTCTGTAACTCATCCTAAACTGAAAACCATTTTTTGCCTACCCATACTTGGTGTGAAGAAAAATCCCACCTTCCTACTATATACGACTTTAGGAGTTTTTTTTTTAAGTGAATGTGAGTGAGCTGGGCCTTGTCAGACAAGGAGGTTAAGTTATCTGGGGAAAATATGCACAGGTTACTAACAATTTGGAAAATGATGGATGCATAAATTCTGTCTTGCTTGATCGAGTGATTGAAGTTCTACATCTTTGACAATTATTAAAGACTCTGAAATATATCAAGAAAACCATAATAGTTACTATGTTGAACAGTCACAAAACAAAATCAAAGACACAATTCTACACATTGGTTGTTTTGATTTAAGATTAACTTGGTAAAGAGATGAGACACTATTTTCTATTATTTTATGAGATTTTTCCCATTTTGGAGTGGCAATAAAATGAAACTTGTAGCTCCATTGGAAAAAAAAATTAAAAATAATTTGCTGGTGTTAAAGTCACTATAAATTTAAATTGAACAGTTTCCACAGAAGATTTATATTTTCTTCATCAATCTACTCATTTGAGGAAAGTTGGAAAACTGCCATAATGCCTCTTCAAGAGTCGAACAAATTCCTCCCCTTTGGTGGCCAACAAGATTAAGATGCACATATGAATTTTCTGACTGTGTTTATATGAAAAGAAACAACAATTTTGATTAGGAACTAGTAAACCCATGTGATAGTTGATACACCACTCACAATTACTCTATGAGATACTAATCTTATCATCATTAAAAAAAAAAAAAGAGTTGGAGGAGGTGGAACCAAGATGGAAGAGTGAGAGTAACTACTCATCTAAGCTCTTAGACAAACTTCTTCAGACACCTCTAAAAAGAGAGTCTGACCAAATTTTGGAGGTGTAGAATCCAATAGGAAACAGAGTGTGTCAGATTCATAGCTTAGGACAGACTGAAAGATCAACAGGAAGAATCTCTTCCACGGGGGTGGAGGACCACAGAGCACACGGCACAGTCAAAAACTTTTCCCACATCTTTGAGATAATCTTATGATTTCGTTAAGTCTATTGTTAATATGATCAATTATGTTGACAGTTTTCCTAATGTTGAACCAGCCCTGCATTTCTGGTACAGATTCTACCTGATCAAAGTGTATTATTCACATGATAAATTGCTGGATTTTCTTTCATAATATTTTGTTTAAAATTTGTGCATCTCCATTCATTAGGGAAATTGTTCTATATTTTTCTTTCTCTGTTTTTCAGGAAGTGATCAGTGGATTCTTTCAATGTTTATTTTGTCCTATATTTCTGAAATATCAGGGCAGTTTTCCTCAATAATTTCATTAAAGATGATGTCTAGGCCCTTTTTTTTGATCATGGCTTTAAGGCAGTCTCATAATTTTTTAAATTATCTCTACTGAATCTGTTTTCCAGGTCAGTTGTTTTTTCCAAGGACATATTTCACATGTTCTTCATTTTTTTATTCTTTTGGTTATTTTTGTAATTTCTTGGTTTTCCATAAAGTCCTTAGCTTCCATCTGCTCCATTCTAATTTTTTAAGAACTATTTTCTTCATTAAGCTTTTGAACCTCCTTTTGCATTTGGCTAATTCTGCTTTTTAAAGCATTCTCCTCCTAATTGACTTTTTTGCATCTCTTTTGCCAATTGAGTTAGCCTATTTTTAAAGTTATGATTTTCTTCAGCATTTTTTGGGTCTCTATTAGCAAGCTTTTATCTCACTTTTCATGATTTTCTTGCATTGCTCTCATTTCTTTTCCCATTTTTTCCTCCATCTCTCTTACTTGATTTTTGAGCTCTTCCATGGACTGAGACGACTGCGTATTTATTGTGGAAGTTCTCAATGCAGAAGCCTTGACTTTCTCTGATGTTATGCATTGTTCTTCCTCATATGAAAAGATGGACGAAAATACTTGTTCACCAAGAAAGTAGCCTTTTATAGTATTATTTCTTTTTCCATTTTTGGGGCACTTTCCCACCCAGTTACTTGACTTTTGTGTCCTTTGTCAAGAGGACAGTATACTCTGGGGACGTGTAAGTTCTCAGTTCCTCTATGGTGACACAATCAAGGGAGAGGAGTTTACTCCTCTCCTGGCCTGCACACTGGTCTGGGAGCAAGCAAAAAATTTATGCCCAGAATCTGGGAGTAGAATTCCCTCTCCATTACTACCTCCAGTTCCACCATACCAGTACTCCTTCTCACCCCAGTGCCACACTCAGGGCTGAGATTCAGATCAGCAGTTCAATTCTCCCAGGGCCTTTAGGTGGAGGCCTCCAAAAAGGGATGCTGCCACTGCAGTGTCTGCTGCCAGTGGTCCAGACCACATTCCCTTCTCTTAGGTGAAGGAGCTTTCTCACTGGTCTTTGAGGCTGTCTTTGGCATTTGTGGGTTGAGCAGTCTGGGAACTGATGCTACTGGTTGCTCCCTGAAGGTTATTCTGAGTCCTGTCCCTGCTGTGCTGCAAGGCCCATGCTGGGCTGCACTCTGCTTGCACTTGATGTGATAGATCTTTCCTGTCAGCCTTCAAGGCTGTTTTGGACTGCAAATCTCTTTTGCTCTGCTCTTTTGTGGCTTCTGCTGCTGTTGAATTTGTTTAGAGTCATTTTTTACAGGTATTTTATGGACTCTGTGGGGGACCTTCTACAGGTGTGTCTTTCTACCCTGCCATCTTGTCTCCACCCTTAAACATTCTAAATATTATATTAGCATTAGGGTTAGTATGCACAATAATACATATTTGTCATTCTTGAAACTTTTCTCAGTATGTGGGTAGTTGGATGGATTATATATGCAAATATACCATTAGAATATTGTAAATATTTTAAAATTATATTCTACGACTAAATTCTTTCTGACTGACTTTATGATTAATTCTTTCTATTCTGAGAGGGGAAAGGCATGGTCTCCTACTAGTATAGTTTTACTATTCATTTCATTCTTTAATTCATTTAACTTTTCCTTTAAAAATTTGTATACTTGACCCAGCAATATCACTTCTAATACTGTATCCCCAAAAGATCATAAAAATGGGAAAGGGTCTCACATAAACAAAAAAATATTTATAGCAGCACTTTTTGTGGTGGTCAAAAACTGGAAATCAAATAGATACCCATCAATTGGGGGAATGCCTGAATAAATTATGGCATACAAATATAATGGAATACAATTGTGCTATAAGAATCAATGAACAGGAAGACTTCAGAGAAACTGGGGAAGATTTATATGATCTGATGCTGAGTGAAAGGAGAAGAATCAGGAGAACTTTGTACATAGCAATGACTGCAGCATGTGAGTTTTTTTCTGGTAGACTTGGAACTTCATTGCAATGCAAGGACTTAAAAAAATTCTCAGTGGTCTTTTAAGGCAAAATGCCTTCCACATCCAGAGAAAGAACTATGGAATTCATTCGCCAAATGCAGCAGATCATTTTCTTTTGTGTTACATTTTGGTTTGTTATAGGATTTCTCCAATTCATTTTAATTCTTATACACAACATGTCTGTGATGAAAATGTATTTAATAGGAATGACTGTGTAGAACCTATGTAAAATTGTATGCCAACTCCGGGAAGGAGCAGGGAGGAAAAGGAAAAAAAAAAATCTAACATATGATAGTATTTGTAGGAAACTGAAAATAAATTGAAAACAATAAAATGTGAAAAAAAAATAAAAATTTGTATACTATGTAATTTGGTGCTTTTTTTGTTCACTTCCCTCCCCCACTTAGTAGTATTTAATATCTTCAATTACATGTAAACATAGTTTCCACATTCATTTCCATAAGATTTTGAGTTCTGATGGAGCCAAGATTGCAAAGAAATTACCTGAACTATCCCCAGTTTTTCCCGGAAACAACATTAAACCAAGTTTCAAAATGGATTCTAGAGTGATATAACCTACAAAAGGACAGAGTGAAACAATTTTCCAATTTTAAGTAACTTAGAAGGACTTCACTTGGGTAAAAGGGAAGAGCAACCTAGTGCAGACAGTGTCCAGGCAAGCCAGTGGGAGGATCTTACCAACACAACACATATCAGCAATGAAAGACCATCAGTCCTGGATCAGCAGGCATTAACCAAATTAAGAGCTATTGTGCCCAAATGTATGCCAATAAATCTGACAATCTAAGTGAAATGGATAAATATTTACAAAGACACAAAGTACCCATATTAACTGAATGGAAAGGAAAATACATAAATTACTCAGTTTTAGAAAAAGAAATTAAACAAACCATCAATGAACAAAAAATCTCCAGGGCAGATGGATTTAAAAACTAAATTCACCAAACTTCTAAAGAACAACTAATTCCAATGCTATATAAATTATTGGGAAAATAGGCTGACTGATTTCCATCAACATTTCTTTATGATAAAATATGGTTATGATACCTAAAACAGGAAGAGCCAAAACAGAGAAAGAAAATTATAGACCAATTTTTCTAAGGAATATTATTTATGCAGAAATTTTAAATAAAGTGTTAGCAAAGAGATTATAGAAATTTATTATCTGGCTAATACACTATGATCTGGTGGAATTTGTACTAGCAATGAAGGACTGGTTCAGGATTAGGAAAACTATTAGGATAATAGATTTTCTCAATAACAAAATGAACAGAAATTACATGGTTATCTTAGTAGATGCAGAAAAACTTGTGACAAAACACAGCACCCATTTCTTTTTTTAAATTAATTTATTTACAAAAATTGACCATGTACTAGGACATAAAAATCTCAAAATCCAGTGCAGAAAGGCAGAGATAATCAGTGCATCCTTCTCAGATCATAATGCAATAAAAATTATATGTAATAAAAGGCCATGGAAAGATAAAGCAAAAATCAGTTGGAAACTAAATAATTTAATCCTAAAGAAGGAATGGGTTAAAGAAGAAATCATAGAAACAATCAACAACTTCATTCAAGAGAATGACAATAATGAGACAACCTACCAAATCTTATGGGATACTGCAAAAGCAGTTCTTAGGGGAAGTTTTATATCTTTGAATGCCTACATAAATAAAATAGAGAAAGAGGAGAGCAATGACTTGGGTATGCAGCTGAAAAAGCTAGAAAAAGAACAAATTGAAAATCCCCAAGAAAATACCAAATTAGAAATACTGAAAAGCAAAGGAGAGATTAATAAAATTGAAATTAAGAAAACTATTGAATTAATAAATAAAACCAATAGTTGGTTTTATGAAAAAACTAATAAAATTGATAAACCTTTGGTCAATTTGATTAAAAAAGAAAGAAGAAAATCATATCACTAATATTAAAAATGAAAGGGGTGAACTCACCTCCAATGAGGAGGAAATTAAAACAATAATTACAAATTATTTTGCCCAACTTTATGCCCACAAATTCGATAATCTAAATGAGATGGATGAATATTTTAAAAAATACGAATTGCCCAGATTAACAGAAGAGGAAATTGAATACTTAAACAACCCAATCTGAGAAAAAGAAATTGAACAAGCCATCAATGAACTCCCTAGGAAAAAATCTCCAGGACCAGATGGATTCACAAGTGAATTCTATCAAACCTTTAAAGAACAGTTAATTCCAATACTATATAGACTATTTTTGAAATTTGGGGAAGGATGAGTCCTGCCAAATTCTTTCTGTGATACAAATATGGTTTTGATACCCAAGCCAGGAAGAGACAAAAGAGAAAAAGAAAATTATAGACGAATTTCTCTAATGTATACAGATGCAAAAATTTTCAACAAGATTTTAGCAAAACGAATACAGCATCTTATCATGAGAATAATACATTATGATCAGGTAGGTTTCATACCAGGAATGCAGGGCTGGTTCAATATTAGGAAAACTATTAGCATTATTAATCATATCAACAACAAAACTAACAAAAACCACATGATTATCTCAATTGATGCAGAAAAAGCTTTCGACAAAATACAACACCCATTCCTATTAAAAACACTGGAGAAGATAGGAATAAAGGGAACTTTCCATAAAATAATAAGCAGTATCTACCTAAAGCCTTCAGCAAGCATTATATGCAATGGAGATAAGCTAGAGGCATTTCCAATAAGGTCAGGGGTGAAACAAGGATGCCCATTGTCACCATTATTATTCAATATGGTACTAGAAATATTAGCGGTAGCAATTAGGCAAGATAAAGAAATTGAAGGAATAAAAATAGCCAAAGAAGAAACTAAGTTATCACTCTTTGCAGATGATATGATTATATATTTAGAGAATCCCAGAGATTCAAGTAAAAAACTACTTGAAATAATAAACAACTTTGGCAAATTTGCAGGTTACAAAATAAACCCACACAAATCTTCTGCATTCCTATATATTAGCAACAAAGTCCAACGGCAAGAGATAGAAAGAGAAATCCCATTTAAAGCTAGGGTAGACACTATAAAATACTTATGAGTTTACCTGCCAAAACAAACCCAGGGATTATATGAACACAATTACAAAACACTTTTTGCACAAATAAAGTCAGATTTAAGTAAGTGGAAAATCATCAGTTGTTCATGGGTAGGCCGAGCTAATATAATAAAAATGACAATTCTACCTAAATTAATCTACTTATTTAGTGCCATACCAATTAAACTATCAGATAATTATTTTCCAGAGCTGGATGAAATCATATCAAAATTCATTTGGAAAAACAAAAGGTCCAGAATATCAAAGGAACTAATGAAAAGAAATGCTTGGGAAGGTGGCCTAGCGCTACCAGACCTCAAATTGTATTATAAAGCAGCAATTATCAAAACCACTTGGTATTGGCTAAGAAACAGAGGGGTAGACAAATGGAAAGGACTCGGCACTCAAGACACAGTAGGCAAGGAATATAGCAACCTCTTGTTTGATAAACCCAAAGATCCCAGCTTCTGGGATAAGAACTCAGTGTTCTACAAAAATTTCTGGGAAAACTGGTTAACTATGTGGCGGAAATTAGGCATAGACCCATACCTGACACCGTACACAAGAGTAAAGTCCAAATGGGTACATGATTTAGGTATAAAGATTGATACCATGAATAAACTGGAGAAGCAAGGTATAGTGTATTTATCAGATTTATGGAGAGGGGAAGAATTTTTTTCTAAAGAAACGATAGAAAGCATTATGAAATGCAAGATGGGTAATTTTGATTACTTTAAACTGAAAAGTTTTTGCACAACCAAATCCAATGCAACCAAAATTCGGAGGGAGGTAGTAAACTGAGAAAAAATTTTTACAGCTAAGCTCGGGGATAAAGGCCTCATTTCTAGAATATATAGAGAACTGACTCAAATATATAACCATCCAAGTCATTCCCCAATTGATAAATGGTCAAAGGATATGAACAAGCAATTTTCAGGGGAAGAAATCAAAGATATCTATAATCATATGAAAAAGTGCTCTAAATCACTATTGATAAGAGAGATGCAAATCAAAACAACTCTGAGGTACCACATCACACCTGTAAGATTGGCAAACAAGAACAGAACAAGAAACATGATAGAACAAGACAGACAAGAACAAGAAAATGATAAATGCTGGAGAGGATGTGGGAGAGTTGGAACACTAATTCATTGTTGGTGGAGCTGTGAGATCATCCAACCCTTCTGGAGAACGGTTTGGAACTATGCCCAAAGGGCTACAAAAATATGCATACCCTTTGACCCAGAAATATCGCTACTAGGATTGTATCCCCAAGAGATTATAAAAACGGGAAAGGGTCCCACATGTACAAAAATATTTATAGCAGCACTCTTTGTGGTAGCCAAAAACTGGAAGTCAAGGGGATGCCCATCAATTGGGGAATGGCTGAATAAATTATGGTATATGAATGTAATGGAGTACTATTGTGCTATAAGAAATGATGAACAAGAAGACTTCAGGGAGGCCTGGAAGGACTTATATGATCTGATGCTGAGCGAAAGGAGCAGAACCAGGAGAACTTTCTGCACAGAAACGACCACAGTGTGCGAGAGTTTTTCTGGTAGACTTGAAACTTTGTAATAACACAAGAACTTACTGAGAAAAAAAAAAATCCTAATGTCGGTATTCTAAGGCAAAATGCCTTCCACACTCAGAGAAAGAAATGTGGAAGTCATTTACAGAATGTAGCAGATCATGTTTGCGTGTGGGTGGGTTTCAGTGTATTATGTGTTGATTTGTTATATGATTTCTTCCATTTATTTTAGTTTGACTACGTAGCATGAATATAGTGAAAATGTGCTCAATAGGAAAGTATATGTAGAACCTAAACAGAATTGTATGCTGTCATGAGGAGGGAGGGGGGTATTGGGGGAAGGGTGGGGGGGAAAAAATCTTAACTTTAAGGAAATGATTGTAAAACATTAAAAAAATAAAATATATAAAAAAATTAATTTGTTTTCAGTTTTCAACAATAACTTCTGTAAGTCTATAAATTTTCTCCCATCCCTCCTCCCCCCCTCTCTGAGATAGTGTGCAATCTCATATGAGTTCTACACATGCATTTTTATTTATTAAACACATTTTCACACTAGTCATGTTGCATAAAAGAATTAAAAAGAATGGGAGAAACCATGAGAAAAACCAAAAGAAAACAAAACAACACAAGAGAAAATATTCTACTTCATTCTGTGTTCTAATTCCATAGTTCTTTCTCTGAACATGGATGGGATTTTGCTTCAAGAGTGCTTTGGGGATGTTTTATGTTCCTGCATTGCTGTGAAGGTCTATGTCTATCAGAAATATTCCTTGCACATTGTGACTGTTACTATGTACAATACTTTTCTCATTTCACTCAGCATCAGTTCATATAAGTCTTTCCAGGGTCTTCTGAAGTCTTTCTGTTTGTCATTTCTTATAGCACAATAGTATTCCATTATATTCATATATATATATATATATATATATTATATTCATATACCACGACTTGTTCAGACATTCCCCAGTTGATGGGCATTCCCCTGATTTCCAGTTCTTGCCCACCACAAAGAGAGCTGCCACAAACATTTTTGTAAATGTGGGACTTTTTCCCCTTTTTATGATCTATTTGAGACACAGTCCTAGAAGAAATATTGCTGGGTCAGAGGGGATAGACATTTTTTTTGTTGCTCACCAGAGTGGTTGGATCAGCTCACAGGTCCACCAACATTGAACTAGTGTTCCAACTCACCCCCATTTTCTCCAACAATTATCTTCCTGTTTTGTCATGTTAGCCAGTCAGATAGGTGTGATGTGGTACCTCAGAATTGTTTTGATTTGCATCTCTCTAATCCATAGTGATTTAGAGCATTTTTTATATAAGTAGCTATAATTTCTTCCTCTGAAAACTGTCTATTCATATAATTTTTCAATTGGGGAAGTACTTGCATTCTTGTAAGTTTGACTCGGTTCTCTGTATACAGGAATTTAGAAACGAGACCTTTATCAGAGACGCTAGTTGTTTCTGCTTCCCTCCTAATCTTGGTTGCATCAGCTTTCTTTGTGCAAAAACTTTTCAATTTGATGTAATAAAAATTTTCCATCTTGCACTGTGTAATGTTCTCTACCTCTTTTTTTGTCATAAATATCTCCATCCTCCATAAACCTGACAAATACACTATTCCTTTCTCCCCTAAATTTTCCATAGTATCAGTCTTTATACCTGGATCATGTACCCCTTTGAACTTTATTCTTGTGTACAGTGTCAGGCATTGGTCTATGCCCAGTTTCTGCCACACTATATGGCTTAAGGTGATAATAATATGTTCACTCAATTTGATATCTTATCCTACAGGAAAGTAGGGGGAAGGTGACAAGGGAAGGGAAGTGGTAGAAGTGAAGAAAATTTGGGATAAGAAGTAGTCAGAAGCAAACACTTTAGAAAAGGGACAGGGTCAAAGAAGAAAATAAAATAATTGGGGGGCAATATAGGATGGAGGGAAATATAGTCTTTTGCAACATGACAATTATGGAGGTGTTTTCCATAATTATAATGTATAACCTGTATCGAATTGCTTGTCTTCTCAATGGGGGTGGGTAGGGAGAGAAGAAGCAAGAGAGTTTGGAATTCAAAAAGTTTTAAAAACAAATGCTAAAAAATCATTTTTACATGCAGTTGGGAAATAAGATATGCACTCTAACCCTAACCCTAAAATTCAAAAACAAAGTAGAATACTGTTGGGTCACTTGAGACTGGGAAGTAGCAGGTGCCCTCTAGGTCCTCAGGTGTGGCCCTATGGCTGAATCCTTACTTCACAGGACTAAAAGCTTTCCAAAAAGGAACAGTGGTGAAACAATGATGTTCATCATCACTAGTGTTATTTAATATTGCAATAGAAATGTGATCTTTAGCAATAGAGAAGAAAAAGAAATTGAAAGAATTAGAATAGGCAAAGAACAAAACCAAAGCTATCCCTCTTTGCAGATAATATGTTGGTGTACTTGGAGAATCAAGTAAAAATATTTGAAATAATTACCATCCTTAGCATAGTTGCAGGACAAAAAATGAATCCACAACATTTCCAAAGGACTCCTGATGCAAAATACCATCCACATCCAAAGAAGGAGCTATGAAGTAGAAACACAGAATGAAGCCAATTATTTTTTATTTTGTTATGTTTTGCTTTGGTGTGGTTTTTCTCATGATTTCTCCCATTCATTTTAATTCTTCTCTGCAACGTGACGGATGTGAAAATTAATGTATGTGTAGAACACCTATAAGATCCCATCATGGGGAGGGAGAGGGAGAAAAATTTTAAACTTCTGATAGTGATTGTTGAACACTGAAAGCAAATTAGTTATATGAAGAGTTGTATATTATAAAAACTCTTCCTTGCAGGTCTTTTTTTATGTGAAATAATTTTCCTCATTCTTCCCCCTTCCAACTTCTCCCATTGCATTCTTCTTTCTTTTACCTTAATTTTTGAGGTGATTATCCTATCATAATCAAGTCACACCCTGTATCACAAAGGCAATATCCACAGCACCGATGTTGACAATGACTATGCCAGTGTATTTCTGCATTGCAAAGTTCAACAGACTCTCCATATAGAAGGCCGAAGAAAAATATTTATTCAGACATCATAAAACCAAATCCTAAAACTAGAAAGCCAAATCCATCATAGTAACCAAGAAGTCAATACACATTAGCACTGCAGAGGAAAAAGTCATGCCCAAGCTTTCCCCCTTCACTCCACACTTGGGCCTTCCCACAAACAAATAATCCCAAGACTAGTTATGCCTGCCTGTGCCCTCTCTCCCTTCACCAACTTCCCCCCAGTTCTGCTCCACCCTTCCTATTCTAGCTGTTCAGGATGCTTCTCCCACCACATGTGACTTAGACTTCCATGTCATTTAAGCTGATCTCAAGGGTCTACTAATAAATGCGAACAATCTTCCCATTTAAATTACCATTGCATTTCGATTCAAGATCTTTCCTATTCATTACAGAGTTTGTGGGGAGACTTGTATCAACAGAACTGTAACAGAGATAACAGAAAATAAGTATATTAAACAATATCTTAGACAACTGGTATCAACCGAACTTTACAAGAATATAACAAGGATCACGCGAAATAAACACATAAAGCAATATCTTACGGTGGGACTTGAGAACAAGCACTCCATCATTCCAATATCGAAGGAATGGTGCCTAAAATCTTGGAATAAGGTGAAAGGTCCCTTCTATAGGTACTTCCTGTTGAAGTTGGATGTAGACCTATCCCTGTCCCAAGAGGTCCCATTCAAGAGGTTAGTTCTTTAACTTACATCCAGAACTTGGTAGAGGCCAGGTTCAGGGGTGACACATCACTGTCTTGGACAGGGGTTGACATCTCTCTTAAGAGATCAGGCATCTGCAGGTGGAGGGTACTAACCCTGCAGGAAACACAAGTAGCAAACAAGTTCAACAGGCAAAAAGCCTAAGCGACACAAGGAGACATTAACCACAAGCAGGGTAGGTAGTGGTAGCCATGCTTCTGAAGTCCTTGAACCCACTATCTCTGTCCCGTTCACAGTAGAATATATGAGTTAAGGGTACAATTTGGTAATCATCTTCTCCTGAATAAACAGCAGTTATGGTATTATTTTTTCCTCATGCTATAATTTCTGTAGCCTTTTGAATATCATCTGACTTCTGTTTTATCCATACTTTAGTTCCCAATTTTATTCTATCAGTAGAAATGATCCTTCAGCTTCTCTGCTAGTTAATTTGGAAGGAGGGTCAGTTTTCACAAAGTGTATTGTTTCACGAGGAGTAACAATCACTTGAACTTTTTTGAGTGATTTTGGGTCATTTTTGCACAACTGTAGGGGTGCTTGATCTAAATTTTGGAATATCTCAATAATTTCTCCTTGATGATCATAATATATTACTCCAGTCAATACATTAATTCCTTCAGCTGCTAATCCTGATTTATATAGTTATCTATTCAAAGTCATTTTTAGGGATTCTCACACATACTCCAGTCAAGATTTTTCATATTTCTTTTCTATCCAGTCAAAAGTCCTTAAAACAATGTAAATCATATCCTACTGAACCAGGTGTTCCTGGATATAAGGCTGGGCCATCTGGCCTCACAGTCCAATATTCATTATTTGTGATCTTATGTGTTTTTTGTTTTCTAATTTGTAGATTTGGGATCATCGTTCTGGCTACAGGTGTACTTCCTCTCAATGGTCTACTATTCAAATTACATAAAGCAAGGAGCAAATTATCTTTCCAATATTGATAAGAATTATTAGAACTTAACTTCCTTAACTGTTCTTTCAATAATGCACTCATTTTTTCAATTAACCCAGAGGGTTGTGGATAATATGGAATATGATATATCCATTCTATATTGTTGAATACACAATATTTCTTCATTTTATTACCTTTGAAAAGGAATCCAATGTCACTTTGGATCTGCATCGGGGTTCCATAATATAGACTTAAAATATCTAGAATTTTACAGGTGTATTTCTGACTTACATTATTAATAAGGACAAGCACTAGGATACCTGAATATGTGTCCACACAAGTACAAATAAGTTTGCATCTTGGGGTAATTTATTTGCCAAATTTGGGCTGCTACTTTTCCCATTGCTATCTCTCTAGTTACCACTCGAGGAACAAGTTGTTCTTTTACAGTTGACACATACAACATTCCTCTGCTACTTGTTTTAACAATGAATGAGAGATACTAATATCATGGTCTTGTGTCCACTGGTGTGTGGTCTAGATGGTGTCATAGTGAGGACAACATATTGAGTAGCAATGTTTGCAAGTCAATCAGCATGTGCATTGTTCTCATGTTCTGGCATGGTGAAGGCCACGTGAGCAACTACATGAAAAATTAACAAATTAGTAACCAAAGACATGTCCCATAATTCCTTGTCCCAGAATTGTTTCCATGCATTTCCCAATTTTGATTTTTCTGCATGGTCATCTAGGTAGTTAAACCATGGATGGGTGAATATGTGACACTGTCCTCCATCTGTTTTGATACCTTGATGTACTGCCATAAATTCAGCAAACTGAGAGCTTCAATCTTGTCCAGTAGTTTCCAAAGTCCACTTAGTACATTGATTAGAGGTTATCACTTTCCAATGTCTTTTCTGGCCCAAAGTTTTGCTTTCCCATCAGTAAACGGTGCATATCTCTTTTGTTCTTCATTTAATCCATCATATCCCTCATTCCATTTTACCAAGGCCTATCACAACTGCTGCTTTGGCTTAGGGGGTGTATCATTCCCCTCAGTATCCATATATGCTATAGATTCATGTAAAGCAGAAACTCTATTTTTACCTGCTTTAGATCTATTTTGAAAATAACATTTCATTTAATTATGCCAGCCTCTTGCTCATGTTCTATTATGTGAGAAGCTGGGGTACTCATTATTCAAGTCATAATGAGGATTCCAGGCTTTAATATTAATTAATTAATATTCCATGGCCCAAAGTCAGTTGTTCAGTCTCTATGAAAGCTCACCTACAAGCTATAGATTCCTTTCTTTTAACAAACCATTGCCCCAGGGATAATTAGGGAGTAAAGCTAGCCAGCATTCCCTCTCTTGCTGACCTGGCTATATCCCTAAGTTTAACGAAGTGAAAAAATGGGAGTTTTTTGACTGAGACTGTGAAATGTGTACATTGCAAAAAAAAAAAAAAGATCAGTTACTAATTAAGAAGCACAGGGAAATGGTAGCTAAAGATGGATGGGATAGGCTAAAGTTTGTCTATGAAGGCAAAATTGCATTTAAATCCTATGTAGCACATCCCACTTCACAGAGGACTGGGGTGCTTTAGGAGACAATGTCAAAACAATCTCAATGAGTTGCATCTCTTCCTTTGTAGTCTTCACAGACCCTAGTACAAGACAACTGTACACAGCAAGCAGGAATTTTTTGAAGTAGTATAGTATTTCCCTAAACCTTAGTGAGAGCTATGGCTACCATCACTACTTTGACTACTTTGACTACCCATGCACACAGACAAGGAAAGAAGGAAGGATGGAAGGAAGGAAGGAAAGAAGGAAGGAAGGAAGGAAGGAAGGAAGGAAGGAAGGAAGGAAGGAAGGAAGGAAGGAAGGAAGGAAGGAAGGAAGGGAGGGAGGGAGGAAAGAAGGAAAGAAAACTGCCATGAGTGATTTGGGATATCCCTTGGGGCAATGTCTTCCTAAATAAGATCTTTTCTTCTAATTCATACTTTATCAACTTGGTGTACAGAGGTAGAGTCTCCCTCCATTTGTCTGAGGCCATGACGTGATTCATTTACAGCAAATTTTTAAGCTATGAAAGGAGGAGAAATATTTTTCACTTTATTATCTGAAAAAGGGTGGGGGGTACTTTTATTGCCCAGATGTTATCTTAGCCATGGATTGTTTCAAGCTGAGCACAGAATGCAAGAGTTGTTTATTACCAGAACCCTAAAATAGTAATCATTCTGAATCAGTTGTCATGAAATTCTGATGTGTGACATGCTTTCCTCTGATAATTTGTAAGATAATTTTCAAATTGCTGTACTGTGTGTGACTACTGTCTTCGTTAAAGAATAGATTCAAATTGCTGAGAAGATGACTGTAATTACAGGAAGTTTATAAAGTCAGTTTGTCCTATTCCTTGATTTTAATAATCATTTACTGGAATGTCAGCATTTAAGGCTTATATAACAAATCCATCTGTAAACAATAATACCGCAGAGATGGAAAGCAGGAATCCTATTGAAAAATTAAATATATGCCAACAAACACAGCATTGGAGGATAAGTATGAAAAATGGAATTAACTCATGCCAACAGATTTACAATAATGTCCCTAGTCATCATGAGTAACTGTTTCTTTTAAGTCATCTGAACTGACAGAAATACAATGATTGTTATTTTTTCTCCCTAGGAAGTCACCAAAGTCATAAATGCTTGCCTTATATACAAAATGTATGTGCTACACTAAAGTAGAACAAGTTCTTCTTTTCCTCTCTTAGAGGGAAATACATCCTCTTGTCATTGTTTAGAATTCCATGCTGGGTGATCATTTTTCTCTTTCTTTTGTCCTTCCTATTTTTCTTTGTCAACAAATCATCTCCAAATAGAACAGCAGGGTGTGTGTGCATGCATGTGTGTGTGCATGTGTATGTACACGTGTGTGAGGGTGTGCAAAAAATATGTCCTAGGTATTTATAGTTATTTCCACTGAGCAATGTATTATAAAATACACACAGGTTTGACATGTATTTACACTTCAGAACTTACCTTTTCCTTAAAGTGTCAATACTCAATGCCTAGAATAATGATTATAGAACAGTACCATCAATTTTCAGTCTGGACTATCTTAGCACCCCAATAATTGGCCCCTCCTCCCATTTGCCCTCCATTCTATCATCCCCCCACTCCACTTATCCCTTTCTTTCCTACTTTCCTGTAATGTAAGATCGATTTTCATACCAAATTGAGTGTGCGTTATTCGTTCCTTGAGCCAAATGTGATGAGAGTAAGCTTCACTTTTTCCCTCTCTCCTCCCCTCTTTTCCTCCCAAGGACTTTGTATTCTATTTTGACATATCTTTTGATGACTTTCATTAAAGAGAAAGGTGATGATGTATAAATGGCATACCATTTAGGTTTCATTGCTCTCTTCTGTTCTAATTTTCTATTGGTTTTAGATTATTGTCACCAACCCCAAATCTAAGAACATTGTTATGGTAACCATGCTAATTATTGCTGGTATTTTTAAAGTCTTGTGAACGGCATAAATTTTCCAGAAGTTCTGTGTGTTATTTCTGAGCAGTGGCATCCCTTTGCAGTTTGCTCACACTCAAGTATCCTCATGTTTCCTCCCATTTGTTCTAATTCTGCTATACAACATGGGTAATGTGAAAACATGTTTAATAGAAATGCACATGTAGAGCTTATATCAGGTTGCATGTTGTCTTGGGGAGAAAGGAGGGGATGGGGGGGTGGGAATTTAAAGTTTTGGAAGTGAATGATGAAAACTATGAATAAATTAACTTAAAAAAACAAAATAGTCATACTATATTTAGTTCTTAGACTTATGATGAGGCAAGGGAATTAGCATTCTTTAAGCATATGTCAAGCACTATACTAAGTGCTTTACTAATATTATCTGATTTGTTCCTCACAACAACCCTGGAAGATAGGTGTTAACCCTATTTTGCAGTTGAGGAAACTGAGACAGATGGAGATTAAGTGACTTGCCCAGCTGGCAAGGACTTAAGGACATTCTGATTATAGTCCCAACATTCTTTCCACCCTCCACCTATCTGTCAGATAATGTACCAAGCATTAGCAATGAATAAACACTATTATTGATTATATCCTATATTCCAGGCATTATGCTAAGTGATAGGACACGAAGGGGGAAATATGATTTCTGCATTCCTTGAGTTCTCATTTGAATGAGGGTGACAACATGCAAAAGATAAAGTAGACAGGTAAGATATGCATATGAGAAAAAAATCTCAGGGGAAAATAATAGAAGAAAAATTCTTGAAGAAGGTGGGAACTGGACAAGTTTTAAAGGAAGCTAGGGAATCCAGGAGGGAAATATGAGAGAAAATATTCTAGGCACGGGAGAAAGCTAGTAAAAAGACAGAATTCGGAGAAGAATTTTTATGTGAGAGGAAGATTCCCACACCTTCATACACTAAGAAACTTTTCTAAATATTAGCTCTAATCTCTAATACTTCAAAACATTTCATCATAATTAGAATTTTAAGTGTAACAAATGACATCTGAAATATTAAGCTATTTTAAAATCTCCTGTTGTCTAAAGATGGTGCTGAATTTATGGAAATGTGTGTGTGTGTGTGTGTGTGTGTGTGTGTTCATCCTTCATTGCTGAAGAAGACCATGCCATCTGGGACACACGACTTGTACTTGACTTTGTTTTGAGTGAGGGAGGACTGTGCAGGTCACCAGCCTCACTTCTCCAATGAATAAGTATTTATTATGTACCTATTGTAAGCAACATACTAGGCATAAAAAGACAAGAACAAAAGAGTTCCTGCTTTCAATGAGCCAAAAATAGAAGACATTAAATCTGAAACAGCCCTCTGAAGACCTTTCACATCTAGACAGTGTAGGGCTTTAGAGTCAAGAAATCTCGACTTCAAATTCAGTCTTTGACTTTCTAGCTGTGTGATCCTAGGCAAATCATTTAACTTTTCTCTTCCTCAGTTCCCTCCACTGTCAAATAGGAATAATAATAGCACATATCTCCCAGAGTTACTGAGGATAAAAAGGGATAATACTTATAAAGCTTTCAATATAGTCACTGACACTTAGAAAAAAAAAAAAAAACAAAAATTGTTTCCTCTTTCCCTTCTAGGTATAGATCTATAATCCTATGAAACTAACAATTAAGGCTATTCAGTACATCTCATTGGCATTAGAGTGATCCAAAAGTTTAATAAAGCTCCCAAGGAGGTAATAAATTCTCCTTCATCCCTCTCTTCAGATAAACAGTAGATGATCACTCGTCAGGCATGATTAAGGACAGACTAAATGATCAAGTAATATTTCCCCAATTTTTTAGAACTGTATTTATGTGTGTGAAAAGTTTTTTCTAATTCTGTTCATATACCTCACTTATCTTAACAGGCTGACTCACAAGTATTTTATATTGTCCCTAGTTATTTTGAATGAAATTTCTCTTTTACTTCCTGCTGAAATTGGTTGGTTTTACACACACACACACACACACACACACATACATACACGCACACCATGTGTATGTTCTAATGCTTTATGTGGGTTTACTTACATCTTGCAACTTCTGAAGTTGTCAATTGTTTCAACTAGTTTTTCCATCGATTTGCTAAGTATATCATCATTCCGTCTGCAAAGAGTTTTCTCTTTGACTATTTTTACTCCTTTCCTTTTTCTCTTGATATTGGTATAGTAATCACTATTAATATAAAATTGATTAATAGTAGTGATAGCGGACATCTGCACTTCACTTCTGATCGTATTGGTAAGGTTTCTAGTTTGTTCTGTTACAAATAATGTTTTCTCTTGAATTTGGATAGGTATTACTGATCACTGAATTTTCTTTGAAATAAGAGTGGATGTTATGTTTTGTTAAAAAATGTTTTTTTAATATATTGATAACAACTATATGTTTTTTTATTATTTTGGTTATTGATATGATAAGTACTTGATAGTTTTCTTAATAAAGAACTATCCTTGCACTCCTGATATAAATTCCACCTAGTCATAGTGTATGATTTTTTTTGTGATGTGTTGCTGTAATTTCATTGAAAGTATTTTACATAAAATTTTATATCAGTATTCATCAGGGAAATTAACCTATAAATTTCATTCTTGATAATAGTTCTTTCTGGTTTAGGTATCAAAAACCATATTTGGGACCCCTTGGGGCTGAACCAAGATGACATAGTATAAGAAAAAAAAACTGAGCTAAACTCTCCCAATATTCTGCACTAAATAACTTCAAAATAGTGCCTCAGAATAAATTCTGGACTTGCAGAACAAACAGAAAGAATTTTTTGTTGTTGTTTTGACATTCTTCCAATTCAAGAGAACTTAGGAAGTTGGAAAGAGAAATCTGTAACAGGGGAGAGGAAGCTGGCCCAAAGATAACAGAATGAAACAATGGTGGGCCTAAGCAGTGGTAAGAGAAGCGGCATCATATTTGTAAACTCTTAAGTCAAAACCAATAAGGACATTAGGAAACTGGCCAGAAAGAAATTAAAGGAGGCTATGTACTATTATTCGATACAGAATCAGATGGTCTTTGACAAATACATTGTCTATAACCACTTCTGCATCATAGTTCAAGGGTTAAGATAAGCACTATTCGTCAAGAAGGAACAGAAGCCCTGAGAAGTGGTATCACTTTTCCTTACAATGGATCAGATACCCTAAGGAATAGTATCAATTCCAGGCATGAAGGAGCAAGACTTCTGTGGAGCATTATCATTTTCTGGCTCCAAGGGATCAGAGTCTGTGAGGAATGGTATTGTTTCCAGTCCAAAGTGAGCAGGGGTCTTAAGGACATGTATCAATTTCAATATGAAGGAATCATGGGCCCTTCTTGGTTAAGGACAATAGTACAGACCAAAAGAATAGTGACTACACATCTCTCCAGGTCACACCATCTTGGAAAAACATAACCAGAAGTGGTTCTGAAAACAGCAGTGTGAAAAAGCCTGAAACTTGAGAAATTGCTCTCCAGATCTCCCATCCTTCAACCCCCTCAAACACTGGCAAGAGAGTGCAAATTTAACAAACATTTTAAAAATAAAGAGATAGAGTGGGGAAAAAATGAACAAACACCAGAAAAAATAAACTTAGCCATAAAAACTACTATGGGGACAAGGAAGATCAACACAAACTCAGAATAGAATGATGGATAGTTAAAAGCAAATCCTCAAAGGAAAAAAAAAGGATATGAATTATCGACAAGTCCAACAATAATTCCTGGAAAAACTAAAGAAAAAAAATATTTTCCAAAATAAAATAAGAGAGGTAAAGGAGCAATTAGTGTGAAAGGAAAGGAAAGGAAGAAAATAATGAAAAAAATAGGAAGCTTGGTGAAAGAGGCACAAAAATATGCGATCAAATAACATCTTACAAAAACAGAATTCACCAAATGGAAAAGAAATACAAAGATTCACTGAAGTAAAGAACTCCAATGAAAAATGACCAAATTGAGGAGGGGAAGAAAAACTCATTTTATAAAATGAATCATTAAAAATTACAAATGTGCAAGTGGAATCTAATGATTCCATGAAACATCAGGAAACCAAAAAATGAAGTCAAAAGACTGAAAAAAAATGGAGGAAAAGTGATTATCTCTTTAGAAAAATAATTGACTTAGAAAATAAATCAAGGAAAGATAACATGTGAATTTTGGACTGCCAGAAAGCCATGATTGAAGAAAGAGACTAGACATGAAATTTAAAGAAATTATTAAATTATCATAAAATGAGAGGGCAAATTAAAAAAAAAAGAGAGAGAAAGATTCTATTATTGACCAATGCCTGGAAGAAATCCAAAAATGAAAATTTCCAGAAATGTTATATTGAAACTGCAGAGCTCCCAAGTAGGAGAGAATATATTGCAAGTAGCCATAAAGAAATAATTAAAATAATGTGGAGTCAATAAGGGTAGTACAAAATTGAGTAGATTCTGTGTTAAAGGAGTCGAAGGCTTGTAATGTGATATCTTGAAAGGTGAAAGATCTAAGATTAAAACTAACAATAGCCTACCTAGAAAAATTGAATATAATTCTCCAGGGGAAAAAAATGAAAGTTAATGACATAGAAGACTTTCAAGCATTCCTGATAAAAAAGAGCAGCACTGAATATACATTATAACTTCCAAATAGCAGACTAAAAAGAAGCATCAAAAGGCACATGTTAAAGAAAAATCATGAGATTCAATAAAGATAACTTATTTACTTTAATATATGGGGAAATGATAAATATGACTCTTAAAATCTTTATCATTATTGTGTGGAGTGGAGCACAGTCCAGTCTCATTCATGCTACAGCAGTGACAGGATCAGAGGGGGCTTCAGGGTGCCACCAGCATCAGTTCTCGGATTTCTCAACCCACAAACACTAAGGACAGCTTCAGAGGTCAGTGAGAAAGATCTTTAACCTCTGTGAGAAGGGAAGATGGCCTGGAGAGTCAGCAGGAGCCCCTTGCAGCAGCAGTGTCCATTTTTTGGAACCCTAAGCTTAAAGACCCTTGGAGAACTGAGCTACTAATTTAGGTCTCAGCCCTAAGTGGCAGTCCTGGGATGAAGAGGAGCACTGGCTAGTGGAGCTGGTGGAAGCTCTGGAGAGTGAATCCTACTTGCAGATCATGGGAAGAAGAGTGTTTGTGGTTGCTCCCAGACCACAGTGCAGGCCAGGAGAGGAGTAAACTCCTCTCCCTTGATTGTGCCACCTTGGAGAAACTGGGATTTTATAGGACCCCAAGGAATACCCTCCTTTTGACAAAGGATTCAAAAGTCAAGTGATTGTCTGGGAAAATGCCACAAAATGGAAAATATAAGACTACAGAAGGGTACTTTTTTTGGTGAACTGGTAATTTCTTCCATTCTTTCATATGAGGAAGAACAATGCTTACCATCAGAGGAAGACAGAAAAGTCAAGGCTTCTGCATCCAAAACCTCTAAAATTAATATGCAATCGTCTCAAACTATGAAAGAACTCAAAAAGGATTTGAAAATCAAGTAAGAGAGGTGGGGGAAAAATTGGAAAGAGAAATGAGAGCAATGTAAGAAAATCTTGAAAAGTGAGTCAACAGCTGGCTAAAGGAGATTCAAAAAATGTTGAAGAAAATAACAACTTTAAAAATAGACTAACTCAATTGGCAAAAGAGGTCCAAAAAGTCAATGAGGAAAAGAATGCTTTAAAAACGAGAATTACCCACGGAGGGTCCAAGATGGTGGAGTAGAAAGATTCATATATGCTATCTCCAAAACCACAGCCCATAAAATACCTGTAAAGAAGAACTCCCAACAAATTCTGGAGCAGTGGAAGCCACAGAACAATGGAGTGGAGGAGATTTCTGTTCCAGAGAGACCTGAAAAACTGACACCGAAGGTCCGCCACAGACCAGACCTGGAGCAGGGCCCAGCCCTGCCTTGGTCGGGCAGCACCAAAAGGAGCAGATCCGAGCAGACTTCAGGGATAGAATCACCAGTGGCCACAAAGGTCCCTCCACCTACAAACGCCAAAGATTAGTGAGAGAATCTCTATGGCTGGCCAAGAGGGGAGCAGGAGGTGTCTCCATAACTTATGCCCTATCAAGAGGCAGCAGCAGAGGCAGCAGTGGACAGGGGCATCCAAAGCAGACAGGAGCTTGGATCCATTATCAAAGATCTCTGCATAAACCCCCTGAGGGAACTGAGCCCTTGGTGGCCGCCCTGCTCCCACCCATGCAACTGAACTTAATCTCATTCTGAATAGCAGCCCTGCCCCCACCTGAGCACCTGAATTTAATCTCACACTGAATAGCAGCCCTGCCCCCACTGAAAGCCCTTTCTTGTAAGATGTCTCCTTTACAACTGACAAGGAAAAATGACTGTTTGGCTACATGTAATGGTCTTTCTTTAGGCCATTTAAAGAAACATAAATCATTAACTAGAAGTGATTGCATTTAAGAAAATGGATTGTTTTTTACTTTCAGTTGAACATAACTCCTATTTTTTTGCCATTAATATTCACTCCAATCCCTGCTCTGTCATGAAGATGGCTTTCTACCTGAAAACCAAACTTCATCCGAAAGTGACTAGCCTGTCTAAAGAATAGAAAGATATTTTCTGGGGTAAAAATGGAGAATATCATTACTGTGAAACAAGGGTGCCATAAGACTAAAATAGTTCTTACTTGTTTTACTTTTATTTTTACTTGTTTTTGATTGGGTATGGGGAGGAAGCCCAATTCATCAAACAGAGGAGCATGTATACACAAAGGACAATTCTACCACTGGTGCCAAGATGTGGCAGCCTATCCCCAAAGGAGTCCTGGTTCTTTCCCCACATCTACTCCTAGAGGGCAATATTCTTGGAAAAATGTCTTCTAGTCCATGCTCCCTATGAATCTTCTCATACAGGTTTGGATCTTCTACTCTTTATGAACAGAAATTAGGGAAATGATAACATTGCCTCATTTTCCCTGAAGAATCTAGTGACAAAGATAGTGAAGATTTTCTAAGTGTTTTTTGGGGAACTCCCACAGCATAGCTGTTTTGTAGCTGGGCAATTCCAGGTGCCTGGAGAAGGCTGTTTGGTGATGTTTTGCCAGAGCCTTATAGGATACCAATAAAATTGCTGGATTTTGTCCATCTTTACATTTTGAACCTGTATGTAAGTGAGTCAAATTCTGTTGCTGTCCTTGACATTAAAATGGGTTGGAATGAATATAAAAATTATTCAGAACACTATACAAAATACCATGTAGGAAATCAAATGAGAATGCACTGGCAGAGTTTACATGAATAGGAAGTAGATTTTGGGATTTGAAAATTAATGCTGAGCTTGATCCACTGAGCTTTCCAGTGGATCAAGGTATCATCTCTTCCCTGCAGTAATAAGTTGATAAAGAGTTAGCGAAACTATACAAACATAGCCCCATGTTCAATTATTTTCTTGATAAACAATTTATTTGAAATGAATAAAAATGGAATCTTTTCTTGTTGTGAATATTAGAAGTAAAGTATCCCTAAAGCTAAGAAGCAAAGAATAGTTCCTGAACACAAGCTTAAGTAAGTCTCAGAGTGAAATGTACAGCTGAACACTGCACTCATTCAAAGTAATGACTAGTGAATCAAATAAGTAAAATCATCTCTGTAGATATTCTTAAAACTCAACCATGGATTTGTTGTATACTAGGCTAATGAAGCAATTCAATTCAATTGTTTGTTATGAAGCATCTATCATAATGATGTCATTTTTGTCCTTTTCAAGAATAAAGGACAATAACCAACCAACCAAGTTTCTACTGCATGAAAGTAGGGCACTGGAATGGGTGCTGGGTTTACAAAGATAAAAATGAGAAAAATGCTATGTTCATGATGGTTACAGATGACTTAATGAAAGTATTTACACAAATAAGTAAATTAATAGTACATACATTATATACAAAAGAAAATTTCCATGGGAAAACAGTAGTATATTTTTTTGATAGTGAGAGTGGTATGAAAGGATGAATGAAGAAAGGCTGTGTACCTTGTAACACCACCTGAGTTGAGTCTTGAAAAAAACTAAAAAGTCTAAGAGGCCTAGTTGATTGAGGAGGGAGGACATTCTAGGAGAGAGACAGAGAGACAGAGAAATAGAGATAGACAGAGACAGAGAGAAAGAGACAGATACACACAGAGAGAGAGAGAGAGAGAGACTGTGTATACATACATATATATGCATGTATATACATATATATATCTTTCTACATATGTGTGTATGTATATATGTATGTGTATGTGTTTATGCATATGTGTATGTATGTGTGTGTGTGTCATAAGTTACAAATATTATGCTTCCATGTAGAAATGTAAACATCTCAACTTTAATAAGTACCTTATGATTTCTTTTTCCTGTTTGCATTTCCATGCTACTTTTGAGTCTCATATTTAAAAGTGAAAATTTTCATTCAGCTTTGGTCTTTTCATGAAGAGTGCTTTAAAATCCTCTATTTCATTGAGTATCCTTTTTTTCCCTTGAAGTATTATATTTAGTTTTTCTGAGTAGGTGATTCTTGATTTTAACCCTAGTTTCTTTGACCTCTGGAATATAATATTCCAAGCCCTCCCATCCCTCTGGAATGTAATATTCCCAGTCCTCCAGTCCCTTAATGTAGAAGCTGCTAGATCTTGTATTATCCTTAAATTGTTTGAATCCCCCCCCATCATCTGTGGGGGAGAGCTCTGGAAGTGGCTTCTGCCACTTCTATCACTCAGTGACCCCATGGGGCCAGACAGCATTCCTCTCTTACCCAAGTATGGACTGATCTTTCCCACTGAAGTTCTAAATTGTCTTTAGTGTTTGTGTGTTGATAAGTCTGCAAACCAGAACAGCTGCCTGTGATTCAGTGTCCTGACGCCAGTTCTGGTCCAAGCTGGACTGCCCTATGCTCTTCCCCAGTCCCGTGCAATAGCCCTTTTCTGCCAACATTCCAGGTTGTCTTGGGCTGGAAATTTGTTTCACTCTTTCATTTTGTGTGTTCTGTAGCACAGAATTCATTTAGTGTCATTTTTACAGGTATTTGGAGAGATTTGGGGGAAAGCTCAGGCAAGTCCCTGCTTTTGCTCTGCCATCTTGGCTCTGCCCTTAGAATGATAGTATTTATACTACCAGTACCACCATGCTTGGATTACAGTGAAGAAAAGGTTTTGTATACCTCAAAGTCTTATATAAAAGCACATTATTAAATTATTATTACTTACAGTGACCAAGAATACTACTGTTGCTAGTCCTACTACTACTACCAGCACTACTACCATTGCTTCTATTACTTATGTTGTTACCACTTTTGCTAACATTATCACCATTAATTAACAACAAAAGTCAAAGTAGTAACAAGATTTGTTTTCACTTTACAGTCATTTCTAAATGTCTGATAGTAAGGGCAACATGCTTCACTCAAACTCTCCCACTTCTCCAAAGAAAAGAAGTTGACAACTTCACTTATCTCTTCTTTGAGTTCAAGAAATGTGAGTAGTTTTGACATACAAGTACCTCCCCTGGCTCATTAGTTCATCTCAATTTGTACCTGGCAATCTAATTGCATAAGCTACCTTAAACTTGACCTTCAGTCATCCCGTATAGCCACAAATTGATAAAATAATTTTAACATTATCACCTCCATAAAGAATTGAAAAAATAAGACTGAAGAAATAATTTTAAAAAGATCAAATGTGCATGCTCTTTTTGGGAGCAATATGAAATGAGCAATTTCCCATTGTAATGTTCTAATGGTAATTTAAATGGGAAGTTTTTTCCCGTTCATTAATAGGTCCCTGTGACCTGCCTGGGTCACCTGGAAGCCTGAGTCATATAAGTCTACAGTGGCGGGATTTTGCTGACCAGAGAAACAGAAAGGGTGAAACAGGAAGAGGTGGAGCTAGAGCAGACCTGAGAGGAAGTTAGTCATGGGAGTAGTCAGAGCTAGGAAGGATGCAGACAAGCAGGCGGCTGTCTAGTCTGAGTGAAAAAGTTTGTTTGTAGTTTTGTTTAAGGGAGCTGCTTTGTAGAAAGCCTAACAGGGGGAAACCTTGAGGATGGTGTTGTCCTGTGCTTTGTTATTGTTTATAGATTTTTGTTATTACAATGGTTTTGGCTTTCTGGAGTCTGAATAAATGCTTTATTTCTGTCTTCCATGTGGAGAGTCTGTTGTACTTTTTAATTCAGAATTGTGCCAGGATACACATGGCATAAGCACTATGAATATTGCATTGGTGTTACAAATATAGGGATTCTCAAAGTCATGACCAACTTAAGATAAGAAAGGCATGAGAAGTAGAAGAAAAAGAAGGGAAAAAAAGTCAAGAAAAAAAGAGTGAAATAAGTAGCAGACAGCAGCATGTCAACACAGAATAGAAATAAGAGTAGTATTGTGGAGAAACAGGCTCAATAAAAGTAAAGAGTAAAAACAGTCATGAGGCAAAGGGAGGAAGAAGCACTGTTAAAAATGAAAAGTTAGTCCGTGACCTTTTCCTGTTAGGAAAAAAAGAATCTTTTGTACAAACTTCAACATGCTTTATTATCTTAAGTGTGACCTGCTCTATTGTCATTCTATAAGGAATAACAATATTAAAATACCTATGTGTTGCTTGGCATATTCATTGTAATAAACATAGACCAGAGCTTTTTGCACTAATAAATATTAACATTTTTGCTAAAGTCATTACAGATTCCATCCTATTGTCTACATAGTCTATACCTATGGCAAAGACAAAAACAATTATGTATATATGTGTGTACATGTATACATGATATTATCTACATCTACATCTACATATATGTATATATAGAATGCTTAGTAGGTTCAAATAAATAAATGAATGAAACGGTGATTAATAAATGCTTATCTAATATTTGCTAAATAGTACGCAAAATCCTGGGGATAGAAATAGGAAAAAAACAGTATCTGCTTTCAAAGAAAAAGATTTGAAGGCAGCAAAAGAAAAATCATAAAATGCTAAAATGAAATTGAACTTAAGGTGGAGAAAAGGTGTCAAGAAAGCATATAATTACTCTGAATCAGTTGAGGTCATAGAATCTGAAAGTGAAAAGGGACATTGGTAGTTATTAAGTCTCATCCTTTGCTCGCTTTAAAAATACCCACTGAAAGTAGAAAGCAAGTCTCTACTTCAAGTTTTCCGGTAAAGAATTACCCATCTCCTCCCTTCCCTTCTCCTTGCCAAAGGAGGTCTATTCTACTTTTAGGGATTTGATTGTAAGAACTTTTTTCCACTTTATATTAGGTCTAAATATAACTCTCTGCATTTCTTTAAAAAAAAATTTAAAATAATTCTTTCTTAATTTTAATTTTTTTAATTTTTGCCACTGCTCCTTGTTCTATTTTCTGAATTCAAGTAAAGAAATGTAATCTCTCTGTTATATGATAGCACCTCAAAAGCTTCAAGACATCTTTTATGTACCTCTCCTCCACTTCAAAGCACTATCACCTCGCTAAATAGATATACTCATCTCCTTACTCAATTTTTCCATGACATGGTCTCGAATTCTCTCATCATCTTAATCATTCTTATCTGCTTGTGTTCTAGCATGTCCTACAGTATCCTTCCCAATGAAGAACAAAACGTAATTTAAAATGTTTCTCCAGACTTGATCCAATGAAGGAGAGCCAATGAGACATGTTTTTTTTTCTTGTTCTGGACACTATATCTCTCTATTAAGCCTAGAAGAGGATTAGGTGTTTTGGTTTTCATGTCATCCACCATACTGCTGAGAGCACAAATGACATACATATAAATTTTTAAATACCATAAAGTTATGCAGGATAGCTCATATCTTAAACAACAAAATCAGAATCCAAAAATATATTTATATGCAATAATGATAAACCAAATAAAAGAAGAATGGATTATATCGAGAAAAATTTGAAGGCCTTCACTTAGATTTTTAAAAACAATCAAGTTGACAAGTATTGTGAGGCATTTTTAAATAACGATTTGAGTTTTTTATTTTACAGATGATGAACATATGATCAAGAAAAGAATAATTGTTTGCCCAAGATCATGCAGCTAATAAGTAAGTTATTAAGTTAGATTATGAAACCATGTCATCTACTCATCAATCTGGCATGCTTTCAACTCACTTTACTATGCTATCTCTTCTAAGTAATGTATTTAACTTGGGAATCTGGAATAGAGTTGTATGTTTCTATCATGATCTTTCATATTAAAATGTAGGCACTTTAAGGAGGAAAACACTACAATAATAAACATTAGGAGTTTTATGTTCCTTCAAAGCTCAGCCCAGATGGTGACTCCTCAATTTAATTAATTTTGACAAATATTTATTAAGTGCATACAACAAAGAGAGCACCTTGCTAAGTGTCAGAGTTACAAAGTTAAAAATGCAAAATTTATAATATTTTAAAAGTACTCATATGAAAATATATAAGGAACTAGTTCAAACTGACAAGACTACAAGTCATTTCCCAAGTGAATGAATGGCCTAAAGTTATAAACATGCAGTTTACAAAGGAAGAAATCCAAGCTGCCAATAGCCATGTGGAAAAAAACTCCGAATCAATAGTAATTGTAGAAATGAAAATTAAAGCGATTTTGAGGGTTCACCTTAGACCTATCAGACTGGAAAAGTGAAAACAAAAGAAAAAGACAAATGTTGGAGGATTTGTGAGACAATAATTTCACTAGTGCACTGTTGGTACACATGTGAATAGGTTTAACTACTTTGGAAAGTGATCTGAAACTTTGCCCAGGAATTTATCAGACAGTCCATATCTTTTGACACAAATGCAACACTATATTTCTTCTATGCCAAATGAAATTAAAGAGAAAAAGGAGCTATATATGTGCAACATATTTATAGCAGCTCACTTATGATATAGGAAAATTGGAAACTAAACAGGTGTACTATTAGGGAATGATGTAATGGAATAACATTGTGTCTAACAAATCATGAAAATTTATCATTTCAGAGGAAAATAAGAAACTCTCTATGAATGTGTGAGGAATAAAATGAGCAGAAATAAAATATTTTATTCAATTATAATGTAGCAGAGGAAAACGATTTTGAAAATTTTAGAACTGTGTCCAGGACAATGATAAGCCTTGAGTCAAAAAAAAAATGGAACACATCACTTACATCCTGACAAATAGATGATGAGCTTGGTATGTACAGAGAGGAATGCATTTTTTGACACGGCTAGTGTGAGAAGTTTTTGTGCTGGACTATGGACCTGCGTGTTAAGTGATTTAATTTTTCATTTTGTTACTTGTTTTTCTGGCCATTGTGGAAGATGGGGTTGGAGCAGTGAGAGGAACAAATTATTCATATATATGCATGTATGAATGCATATATACATATGTGTGTAATCCTTGCCATTATAGAGCTCATATTATTATGGGAGAGATAATATACACACTGATACATACACATACACACACACATATATATTTATATATACATAACTCCATATACAGATATGTGTGCATATGCACATATCTGTGTTTACCATATACACATGCACATATATACAATATATGTATATTATGCATGTATGTATAAGAATTATCTTTATAGAAGTGATCATTGAACCCAATGGAAGTTGATCATATCAATAAGTGAGAAAATATACAACAGAGATAGAAAAGAGTCTGGGATAGAGCTTTGGGGCCATCTTCAGTTAATAGATGTCACATGGATGAAGTACCAGGAAAGGATACTAAGAAAGAGTAGTCTTACTCATATGAGAAGAACCTTTGTCATGAAAGTGACAGTGCTATCTCTCAGGAGGGAACAGCATCATGAAAACTGAGAGGAGACAGAGAATCTGGGTGGAAAAACATAGTCCACAGTAACAAAAGCAATAGAAAATTCAAGAAATATGAAGAATGAGAAGAACTAAAATTTAATGACCCATCAGACTAGGTCATTAAATTTTAGTGTTCTTTGTATGTGTTAAGTCACTCAACAAGTTTCAGTTCATCCAGGTATTACACTGTCTACACATGTCTCCATTTGGTTCAAAAGAATATTATAAGAGAATTGTCCAAAAACTTAGCTAAAACTCTAAATAAGTTAGATTTTCAATGTCAGTTTCCTATATGTGTATAAATATATATATATATATATATGTGTGTGTGTATATATATATATATATATATATATATAGTTTAGTAAGCATATTAAAAAAATGAGATTAATCTGGCATGACTTGCTCTTACTGAATATTCATTTTTTTGATGACTGTTTCTTCACCCTGGTGATTTCATAACTATCACTTTAATAACACATATTCTAATTTTGACAGAAATTGAAATCAAGGTCACCAGCCTATCATTTGTACACTACTTCTTTCTCTCTTTCTGAAAATTGGGAAAGCATTTGTTGTTCTCCAGTTTTGACCATTTCTCCATTCTCTACTACCCAATGGTAGTGAGTCAGGATTCATAGAATTTTCAGTGCTTTGGCACTAGAGTTTGTTAATACCTAATGACTTAAAATCATCAGAAGCAGTTATATACTCTGCATTATTATTTCTTTCCTAAATTACCTTAAGTTTAACTTTCTATTAGATACTTTCTCCATTCTTTCTAGAATAACAATCATTCTTCTTGCCTGGGAAAATTAAATAAGAAATGGATAGATTTGCTGTCTCACAATCTTCCATTATAATTCTTTCATCCACCCTGAGTAGTAGCCCTTTTATATTTTATATCTTTTATATTCTTTCCTTCAGCAGAGCTAACAACAACAAAACCTTGTTTCTTTTGTTTATCTGAAAATGAAAAATAAGAAAGATTCTCACTTTTTATGGTTGGTAGGATTCAAACCTGTACTAGGAAATCTCAATAGATTTAATTCTAGTACTTCAACCTCTCAGCTCTAACTTTTCAGAAGAGAAGCTTTCCTTCTGTAAATCTGCGCAAGTCATTTAACCACTCAACTTCAGTTCTCTCAACTTTAAAAGGAACAAATTGAATTAAGTGTTCTCTGAAGTAAATTCCTCTTGTAAGTCCTATAATTCTATGATGTAAAGAACTTCTCATAAAACTTAGACATCCACAATTTCCTTGTCTTGGATAAGTGCTATCAAGCGGCAAGCTTTGCTAATATTCAAGCTTCATGGAAACTTGACTTTAGTAATATAATCCACCTGTAAAATAGGTAAAAATGCATTTTTGCTACTTAGCTGAAGGTTTAGTCAAATACACTTGTGGACACCCTTCTCTGTTTCTTTCACTGGAGAAAATGAAAGCCACTTTCTCCCTGGCTCCGGTACTGCAGCTCTGCATTCGTTCTGTTATTTATATTCCCGTATCTAGAGGTTGGTTCTTATGCATCCCTTGAGGGAAGTGTTCAATATCTACTTTCTAAGCAGCTGTCAGATGCATTAGCATTATTCTTCCATCAAATGAGAAAGTCAAAGTAAACAGAGGAGATATTCTCCTTTGCACTTTATAGGACAGGTAGCTTAATACCCTCCTGAATTGAAAGGAGAGAATTTGTTTCAACAGGTTCTGTAGAACAGATCTCTCGAGTGCTCTTAGAGCCCAGAGAGTCTTTTATTAACTCCAAAGCGCTGCCTCCATTCCCCTTTACTTCTGTCATAGTGAGACACAGCTCGCATCCAAGGAGAGAGCTAGATTGAAATGTAACTGCCACACCCTAGCCAACCTCCGGACCGGATCAAGTATTTCTGTGAGTGTCCTCAGAGTGTAATCCTCTGGTTTGATTAAATGTTCTTTTGACAGACTTGGCCAAAATTGGTTTTACTGAGTTCCAAAAAAGGAAGTCAGTGCATAATGTGACATTTACAGCTCTCCTGAAAGGACAGTCATGTCGAACATCCCAAAACCTTGACAGAATTAACTCAGCTAAACCTGATGAGTCAGGTTTTCACAACCAAAATATACATCCCTCTGATTTATACCAGAAGTCCATGTTTCACATAGTAGACAGACTTCTCAGGAGTATAACTGAATGAATAAAACTAAATAATGATCAAATTACAAATACACCCCCAAAGTGCCATAAACAATCTTTGGTGAATGATATGTATGTATGTATACATATATGTATATATATATATGTGTGTGTGTGTATGTGTATGTGTAAATATATGTGTGTGTTTTGCAAAGAATTTTATGTTCATTATCACATTTTATCCTCCTAACAACTCTATGACATAAGCAGCACATAAATTATCCTCATTGTATAGATGTGGAAACGAGTTTAAAAACTTTTAATGATTTCTTTTATGGTTGGACAGCTAATACCATAATAGCAGAAATGGAATTCAAACTCCTTTCTCCTGTCTCCATATCCAAGATTTGTTTTATCTTTCTATCGCTAGGATTTGTAGGTTGCAGCTTATCAGAGACGTTTGTCTTATACTTGATTCTTTGTATCTTTCTATCTCTAGGGTTTGGAGGCTGCAGTTTATCAGACATATTTGTCTCATAATTGATTCTTTGCATGTGTTGCCCAAAGAGCTATAAATGATGCAGAGAATGTTTTAATAAATAAATCTTACTTCTATTTCATATATTACAAATGAAATTAAAAGGGTATCTGTGCTAGACTCTCATAGAAACAGAAAGGAAATGATAACACATATGAGATATCACACAGAACCACTGGCCAATATAATTCAGAGATAAGATCTTCAAACTTTCTTGGGCCACTTTTCTCTACTGCAACTGACTTGGCAAAGGGATCCCATGTTTCTGCTTGTGTGGCAACATAGTTTTCCTTTCACTTATCTTTTCTTTGTTTATTAAAAGCAAGTTACATTGATTTGTCTTTTTACTGAATGCCTTAACAAATGATTCCTTAACTAAAAATTTCCAAAGAGAGAGCAGATTTTCCTCCTTTTCATTTTCTGTTGTTGTTTGCTCTTTCTTTATACTTATTATGTCTGCAATGCAGGGCATAAGGCTTCTCAGGCCAAAGAGCTAAGTAACTGTGTTTCTTTACTTTCTGAGTTTGTTTGTTGATTCAGGCAAAGGAACTGAAGAAAACTCAATTCTTAGAAGGCTCTTCCTGTGAGTTTGGTAATTAATACTTGGGAAAGTTTCACCTCCGGATCATTTGACTGTTGGAGTATATTTTTACTCCCACAAAGATCCAAGATGTTGATCTTGACTGTGACCTTTGCCATGATCAAATAGTCTGAAGTATCTCTGATGGCTCTGAAGATTTACTAGGTTTCTTTCCCAGAACTATATCTTAAGAGGATCTGTGTGCAGCAAATGGAGAAACATAGTAAGTATATTATGTCACCTGATGTATTGGTATTTGCAAAGTTAGAGAGTTTTCTCATTTGATAGCAGAACTTTTAATTGGACATGGAAAATGGTCACTTTCCATTGGTTTAGAAGCCAAAAAACCTGAATAGGACGACATGGACAATTTCTCCTTCTGCTTAAGAAACCTGGGGCCTTCATGAGAACCATAAAGACTATTTCTGAAATTTTTGGTATCCCTCACCACTACAGCTGTTACTTCAAATGTAGCATGACCTATATACCCTGCTGTCCAGGTCCATGCCCACCTGCTCACCAGTCCCTTTTTTTCTCCTGTAAGCCAAGACCTTGTATGCTCTGTTTCCGTGCCTTCTTCCTTCTGAGGTTCTTGCTTTTTTCTTAAAACCTTTTTTTTTTACTCAGCTTCTTTTCCTTAAATAAGAAATTGCCTTCATTTCACTTCTGCTCTCACTGTAGCATTCTTGAAATTAGGGTAAATCTGGAACAAAACAGGACTGGGAAATAAAGGATAAAGAAAAGAATGATCTACTACTCATCTCTTTCTCAGACTGGAGTGTACTTTTTTCAGCTGATTTTGTTGGGAAAAGTCATAGGTAGACAGTGAACCCACTAATGTACAGTCTCTTAATCTTGTTGAGTGCTTAGATATTTTCAGATCTTCTTTGCAAGTCTGTTTTCCAAATTATATATGTATACACATACACGTGTGTATGTGTATATGTTTGTTTCTGTAGACATGTACATGTACACATTTATGTATAGACACACATATATGTGTACATATATGCAAATTCATATATTAAAATACAAATATCAAAATTTCCAGGGCTTATTTTTAGTTCTTTGCTTTGCTTTACCATTCTAAATGGAAATTCTTTTATTAATATCATCATCATCATTCTCAGCCAATAAAATTTATCTTTGATTGGCTACCAGAAACTTTTTGTTTTGCCCAAGAAATCGCCTACTTGCTCCATTGCAATCTTTTAGACACTACATACAAGGGACCTGTTTTCCTTTGAATGACTGTGGGCTGAACCTATAAATTTATTTCTAAATAACTTTGACTGAAAAATTCAACAAATTTGAAATGTGTTTAGACATATACATTATCACTTGAAATCTATAGAACTGAGTAGACACATGAGTATCAATACTGATCGATGGCACCTTATACTTTAATTGTCTGTGACCAAAAGCAGGCTGACATATTCCCATACTATGAACAGTTCTTTCAGTGATATGGAAAATCTGTACAGTTGTTGGTTGCTCACATCTTCCCTCTACTAGAAAGTTGCATAAGTGAACCTCCCTAGAGGCAACTTCTGTGAGATACAAAATTTCTTAGGCTTATCATTGGTTTGGTCCAGATATGGTAGAATAAAACCTATTTTTGTTACAAAATCTTTCCTTTGAAATTCTCTAGGTATAAGAACTTGGCCATGCCTGTCAACAAAAAAAAGAAGCTAGTCAAAGAGGAAAGAAAATTTCATTTCAAACAAGAAGGGAAATAACATTGAATGTGTAATTATTTATTAATATGTGAGGCTTACCTAGCTACCAAAGTTAAATTATACATATTATATATATATATATGCATATATAAATATATGTGTGTATACACATAGATATGCATGTGTATATGTTCATATTATACTCCTATTAAGAAAGCAAGTCCAAAAGCTAAGAGGATGCCTCCCTGATCTCTAGATAATTAGAAAAACTTGAAGGGTTCCAAAAAATACAGAGGAAAAATTTTTAAAGAAAAAAAAGAAACATCTTGACCTCAGTTAGAAAGGCAGTTGGTAGATAAATGAAACAGAGAACAAATGAAAATAATTAGATGCTTGGAGAAAAGTATGAACATTTTTGCATAAAGGAGAATTGGACATCGAAGTTGGGGGTGGGGAGGCACTCTGTAGTCACCCAAAGGGCAGAAAAAACAATATAGATCCACAGGTTGACATAAGTAGACCAGTTATGTGGAAAGGGACAGAGGAAGGAAGAGATGATTGGTGATAATTAGTTCCTTAGAGAAGAAATATACATCTATCAGACATTCAAAATCGGGGGGGTCTTGTTAAAGTTAATCAAGCCTTAGGATTGTTATCTATTTTTTAAAATTCAAATTAATACAAATCATACTGACAGAAAAAGACTTATGTAAAAGGTCAAACTAAGTTACTGTGGAAGTGAGTAGAGTTGGAATGACTATTACCCCAAATGGATTTTCCAGAAAAAAAACACTGGGAACTGCAGAAATGTGGGATAGGGAGACTTCAGAGATGTAGCTCTCTCAGACTGGGAAACCGGTCAGATTAGAAATGAAGTAGACCAGCATTCCTGTTAAGACTGTGAGGAAGTACAGAATCATTTGTTTACTTTCCCCCCCCTCCTACAAATCACAAATAATAAACAGGCATTTTCATTCCCTTCCTCTCTTTCTTCTCTCAATCAGTTCAGGCAGATCATAAAATTCCAACTGTGTCCCATTTTTCTAACCACCAATTGCTGGAGGTTATTTGCAAACCTGACTCCCTTTTTATATTTTTCCCCACTGTATGACTGGAGTAGAGAGAGAAAGGATCCATGTTTGAGCTATACCATTAGGCATGAATGTTTAACAAAGTCTCTCATACACAGTCCTTGTGTCCAAGACAAAATTTTCTAATCTTGTAATTAAAAATACTGTCCATTCAAATAACAAAAACAATACAATTAATTTAAAAAGGCTGCTTCATTAAAAAAATTAAATAAGAATAAAGCTCTTCAGGTCTAATCAATATGAGCAGATGGCTGAACAAAAGGGTTTCAAAAGCTTTCATTTTCAAGTTTATTTTTCCCCTTAATTATTTAAGAATTTATGGCTAGGAGGTACAATAAACTGAATACTGGACCTAGAGACAGGAGAGCTACAGTTTAACTTCAGTCTTAGATTAGCTGTAAAAGTCAGTTAGCCTCTGTCTGTTTTGATTTCCTCAGTTGTAAAATGGAGATGATAAATAGCATGAAACTCTCATGCCAGACGCTTGTGAGCATCAGAGAGATTAATACTTGCAGAGTTCTTAGCACTGTGCCTGGCTCATAGTATGAGCTTAATAGATATTTAGCTCATTCTATTCCATTTTATTGTGAACTACTGTGAATTTCTCTCTAACTACACATAATAATTTTACTTATAACTTTGCATCTTACCGGTATGACCTTCTCTATATGTTCATAAAAATGATACTGCAGAAATATCACTGGATTTGGAGACAGAAAGTCCAGGTTCAAATCTTGGTTCTTTTACTTACTACCTAAGTGAAATTGGACATCCACTAAATCTTCTTACATCTCAGTTTCTTAATAAGAATGATGCCATAAATTAGATTAATCTTGATGTCCCTTACAGGTCCAAGTTAATGATGATTCTGTGAGCCATGTACATGTAGAATGTTGCCAGGGAAGAAGGCAGGGAGGTAAGGTAAATGATACAGATCCAGGCCAAGTATGTAAATAAAAATAATTGTAATGGTAAAGAGGTAGGCAATTATTGTTTTGGGTTCAGAGACAAAATGAGGGTAGTGTTGGAGATTATGAATACACAGTATGTTAGACATCCTCTTTAAATGCCTGTAGTGCCAATATGATATTCACAGTGCCTACATGGCCATGAATATTGCAGCACAATTCTGAATCATGAAATACAACAGACTCTCTGCATGTAAGACAGAACCAAACCATTTATTCAGACACCAGAAAGTCAAATTTGACATAGCAACAAAAGTCTATATACAATAGCAATGCAGAGAACACCACCCCCAAGCCTTCCTCTTGCTAGGCTTCCCACAAACCATCTCCATTGAACAAAATCACAAACAAGCTCTTTCACTCACAATGGTCAGCTGCCTATTTGTCTGTATCCTTCCCAGCTCTGACTGCTCTCATGACTACATTTCCTCTCAGTTCTGCTCTAGCTCCACTTATTTTTGTTCCACCTTTCTTGTTTCACCTGTTCAGCAACTCCTCTCCCCACAGGCTCCATGTCACTCAGACTCATGTGACTCAGGCTTCCACGTGACCAAGGCAGGTCACATGAGCCTATTAATGAATGGAAAATATTTTCCCATTTAAATTACCATTGCACTGCCCATGTAGGAAATATTTGGACCTTCCAGCAAACTAAAATGTACAACTTAAATTTGCCTTCAGCAACTTCATGTAAACTTCTACACACAGTCCATGACCCTGTCATATCTTAGTAGTCAATCTTCATGAGTCGCTGAGGAAAAAAAAAAGAAAACAACAACAAGAACTTCTGGTGGTAATCCTCTCCACACTTAACTAAATTGGCCCTCAGATAAAACACAACCCCTTGCTGAGACCAAACTCAAACTCTTCCTGGCTTATTATTGCTATTGTTCTTGCCCTCATTTTCAAAGAGGACCATGGCATCCGGGAAATGATGACATGACTTACAGTTGGCTTTGATTTGAGTGAAGGAGGGTTATGCAAGGTTACCAGCCTCAATTTCTCCTCCAGAACTATCTGGATCCAATGACCAGATATTTATCAGGATGACTAGAGATGGCCCAGGAAGCAATGGGAGACCCTGACCCTTTTAGGCTAAGGCCTTTTCAGGTACTCAGGTAGAGTGAGTTTATTGGACCTATCAGAGAGTAGGCTCCTCTGAGAGCCCAGGGTTATTTCTGTATCATGTGGTATATGTGCTAAATAGTTGTGGGTGGGAGAAAACAACAGCCAAAATAATGGAATCACAGATAAAGAGTTAGAAGGGACCTTGGGGATCATCAAGTTTCTCCCACCCTCATATTACAGATGAGGAACCTAAATCTGAGAGAGATAATTGACTTTCCTGGCATCACACAACTAGTAAATGTCTAAAGCAGTGCTTCTTAAACTTTTTCCACTTGCAGCCCCTTTCCTCCAGAGAAATTCTTTCAGGACCCCAGATATATAGGTGTATAAAATAGGTATACAAATCAAATATTTACTGATAATAATCACAAAGAAATTTATTTTAAAGCAATTCTTTGGTATACATGTAATTTAATATTTGTTAAGAACAAAAATAAATTTGCATATTAGTGAGATAAATATGCTTATTTTTGCATAAATAATTAAATCTTGGAGGAATATTTGTTACTGAAGGATGCAGAGTATCATCAACATTTTTCAGAATGGATCAATGTTTTGATTTTATAATCATCAATGCTGAAGATGAAGCTTCACATAAATTCATAGTACAAAATGTGAGAAATATGTTTAGGGGATTTCAGAAATTGTTTGAAATTCTGTCATAGATCTAAGTCGAAATTCATTTAACAATTATATATATACAGTTTAAAAAAACATTGAAATTCATAAAATGCAACAGTCTCAAATCTGAGTGGAGGTGTGTTGGCAGAGTTTATTGGCATTGCATGGCATGAGGGCATGCACAGTGCAAAAGGTACATGTTGTGTGTTCAGAACCAAGGCTGCAGTGAAGTTGTGCAATGCAACATGGGCAAGCACTGCGAAAAACACCTTGGATTCATTACACATTATGTTTTGAATTATTTTTTGTTCATTGGGCATTCAGAAAACTTTTGCTACTGCCAATTTTTTTTTTTTTTATGATCACACATTCGGTTAACAAGATCACCATATAGGATCTTAACACACAGTTTAAGAAACCCTAGTCTGAAGTAGGATTTGAACTCAGGTCTTCCTAAATCTCAGTGGTCTTTTCACTGTGCCACCTTGTAATGACAAAAAAGTAGGTTCTTTTCCTGTTTTTGTTTTGATATAATCAAGTGCTTCTGATTGAATCTTGCCTTCATCAATCAAGAGTCTTTATTTGCATTGTTAATTATTTTAATGTGATTAAAGATCTTCCTTACCTATTAATGGGCCTACCCATTAATAGGAGTTTGATTAGGGAAGATTAGTGGGAAGGATCAAGTCTTTTTTTAATAAGTCACTGATTCTCAAGGGTTGTGATGCCATCTAGCTCTAAAAAAAAGGCATAAATACTCTGAATTGAGGTTTTATTTTGGGACTTAGTTTTTTTCAAGAAGGTTTGAGTGCCAGATGAGGACTCTGGGAAGCCATTAAGAAGCATCCCAGCTTTGAGAACCTAGAGGTCATGCTTCCCTCTCTGGTAACTATTGTCAGACAGTTGAGTTCCAATTATCTATTGAATTCAGGCAGATGAAGCTATACCTGTTAATTCTTTGATTTTTCTATATTTTCTTTGAAATTCAGGGTTCTAACTCCCTGAACTAACTGAATGATAAATGTATTTGTTTAACAGAATGACACATATGCTTGATTAAAGTGATTGTTTTTTTTTCTCTCTCTCTCTCTCAAGAACTGTGGGATTTATTAATTTATTTTTTTAATTTATGGATTGATTTCCTTAATGTTCTACAATCACTACCTAAAAAACTTAGATTTTTACCCCCTCACCTATCCCCCAGGCCCTCTCCCTCCCCAAGATTCCATACAATTCTATTTAGGATCTACATATACTTTCCTATTGAAGACGTTTTCACTGTAGTCATGCTATGTGGATGAACTAAAATAAATGGAAAAAATCATATAAAAAAATCAAAACATAATACACACACACATGCACATGCACACACATACAAACATGATCTGCTACATTCTGCAAATGAATTCCATAGTTCTTTCTCTGAGTATGGAAGGCATTTTACCTTAGAAAACAATTGGGAATTATTTTTTTAAGTTCTTGCATTATTATGAAGTTCCAAATCTGCCAAGAAAAACTCTTGCACACTGTGGTCATTGCTGTGCACAAAGTTCTCCTGGTTCTGCTCCTTTCACTCAGCATCAGATCATATAAGTCCTTCCAGGCCTCTCTGAAGTCTTCTTGTTCATCATTTCTTATGGAGCAATAGTACTCCATTACATTGATATAATGTATGTAATTACATACTTATTCACCATTCCCCAATTGATGGGCATCCCCTTGATTTCCAATTTTTATGGTCTCTTGGGGATACAGTCCTAGTAGTGATATTACTGGTTCAAAGGGTATGTACATTTTTGTAGCCCTTTGGGAATATTTTCAAATTGCTCTCCAGAATGGATGGATGACCTGTGAGCTCCACCAATAATGAATTAGTCTTCCAACTCTCCCACATCCTCTCCAAAATTTATCATTTTCCTATTCTGTCATGGTTGCCAATCTTATAGGTATGATGTAGTACCTCAGAGTTTTCTTGATTTGCATCTCTCTAATCAAGTGATTTAGAGCATTTTTCATAAGATTACAGATATCTTTAATTTCTTCCTCTGAAAATTGCCTATTCATGTCTTTTCACCACTTATCAATTGGGGAATGACTTGTATTGTTGTACATTTGACTGAGTTCTCCATATATTTCAGAAATGAGGCTTTTATCCCCAAGATTAGCTGTAAAAATTCTTTCCCAATTTACTACATCCCTCCTAATTTTGGTTGCATTGGGTTTGGTTATGCAAAACTTTTCAGTCTAATGTAATCAAAGTTATCCATCTTGCATTTCATAATGCTTTCTATCTCTTCTTTCGTAAAAAAAATTCTTCCCTTCTCCATAAATCTGATAAATATGCTATTCCTTGCTCCTCCAGTTTGTCCATGTATCAATCTCTGAACCTAGATTGTGTACCCATTTGGAATTTATTCTTGTGTACAGTGTCAGGCATGGGTCTATGCCTAGTTCCTGCCCCACTGTTATCCAGTATTCCCAGCAATTTTGTTGAAAAGTGAGTTCTTATCCTAGAAAATTGGGTCCTTGGGTTTCTCTTGAGTGCCAAGTATATACCACCTGTCTACTCTTCTGTTTCTTAGCCAGTACCAAGTGGTTTTGATAATTGCTGCTTTATAGTACAATTTGAGATGTCGTAGAGGTAGGCCACCTTCCCTAGCATTTCTTTTCATTAGTCCCTTTGATATTCTGGACCTTTTGTTCCTCCAGATGAATTTTGATATTATTTTAGCCAGCTCAAGAAAATAATTATCTGATAGTTTAATTGGTATGGCACTAAATAAGTAAATTAATTTAGGTGAAATTGTCATTTTTATTATATTAACTTGGCCTATCCATGAGCAACTGATGTTTTTCCACTTACTTAAATCTGATTTTATTTGTCCAAAAAGTGTCTCGTAATTGTGTTAATATAGTATCTGGGTTTGTTTTGGCAGGTAAACTCCCAAGTATTTTATAGTGTCTACCCTAGCATTAAATGGGATTTTGTTAGGGTGACTGGGCCTGAGCCTTCAGACCAACAGGCCTTATCTGACCAGAAGTGCCTATTGGCCTTGGTGGAGCAAGCTGTAAGTAATGAATGAGGCCAGAGACAAGATAGTGAGCAACTCCGTTCATTTATTTATTTATTAATATAAATTTTATTATTTAACTTTTTTACATTCATTTTCACAAAATTTTGAGTTCCAAATTTTCTCCCCATTTGTCCCCTCCCCCAACCTCAATACACTGAGCATTCTAATTTCCCCTATCACCAATCTGCCCTCTCTTCTATCCTCCCTCCCTTCTCTTGTCCCCATCTTCTCTTTTGTCCTGTAGGGCCAGATGACATTCTATTCCCCCTTAACCGTATTTATTATTTCCTAGTAGCAACAACAATACTCGACAGTTGTTTCTCAAACTTTGAGATCCAAATTCTCCCCATCACTCCCTCCCCACCCATTCCCTTTGGGAAGGCAGGCAATTCAATATAGGCCATATCTGTGTAGTTTTGCAAATGACTTCCCTGATAGTCGTGTTGTGTAAGACGACCTATATTTCCCTCCATCCTATCCTACCCCACATTGTTTCTATTCTGTCTTTTGATCCTGTCCCTCTCCTAGTGTTGACTTCAAATTGCTCCCTCCTCCCATTGCCCTCCCTTCCATCACCCCCATCCTGCTTATCTCCTTCTCCCCCACTTTCCTGTATTGTAAGATAGGTTTTCATACAAAAATAAGTGTGCATTTTGTTCCTTCCTTAAGTCGAATGTGATGAGAGTAAACTTCATGTTTTTTTCTCAGCTCTCCTCTTTTTCCCTCCACTAAAAAGTCTCCTGCTTGCTTCTTGAATGAGACATAATTTGCCCCATTCCATTTCGCTCTCTCTCCTCCCACTACATTTCCCTTCCACCGTTTACCTTAATTTCTTTTAAGATATGGTCCCATCCTATTCAATTCATTCTGTGCTCTCTATCTCTGTGTGTGTGCATGTGTCAATGTGTGTGTGCATGTGTCTCTATGTGTGTGTGTGTGATCCCACCGACTACCCAGATACTGAAAAGTTTTAAGAGTTACAAATATTGTCTTTCCATGTAGGAATGTAAACAGTTCACCTTTGGTAAGTCCCTTATGACTTCTCTTTGCTGTTTACTTTTTCATGCTTCTTCTCATTCTTGTGTTTGAAAGTCAAATTTTCTTTTCAGCTCTGGTCTTTTCATCAAGAATGTTTGAAAGTCCTCTGTTTCAGTGAAAGACCATATTTTCCCCTGAAGTATTATACTCAGTTTAGCTGGGTAGGTGATTCTTGGTTTGAGTCCTAGTTCCTTCGACTTCTGGAATATCCTATTCCACGCCCTTCGATCGCTTAATGTAGAAGCTTCTAAATCTTGTGTTGTCCTGATTTTATTTCCACAATACTGGAATTGCTTCTTTCTAGCTGTTTGCAATATTTTCTCCTTGACCTGGGAACTCTGGAATTTGGCCACAATCTTCCTAGGAGTTTCTCTTTTTGGATCTTTTTCAGGCGATGATCGATGGATTCCTTCTATACTTATTTTACCCTCTGATTCTAGAATATCAGGGCAGTTTTCCAGACAATGTCTAGGCTCTTTCTTTGATCATAGCTTTCAAGTAGTCCCATAATTTTTAAATTGTCTCTCCTGGATCTATTTTCCAGGTCAGTTGTTTTTCCCATGAGATATTTCACATTATCTTCCATTTTTTTCATTCTTTTGGGGTTTTTTAGTGATTTCTTGGTTTCTCATAAAGTCATTAGCCTCCATCTGTTCCATTCTAATTTTGAGAGAACTATTATCTTCAGTGACCTTTTGAACCTCTTTTTCCTTTTGGCTAATTCTGCTTTTGAAAGCATTCTTCTCCTCATTGGCTTTTTGAACCTCTTTTGCCAATTGAGTGAGCCTATTTTTCAAGGTGTTATTTTCTTCAGCATTTTTTTGGGTCTCCTTTAGCAGGGTATTGACCCGTTTTTCATGCTTTTCTTGCATCTCTCTCATTTCTCTTCCCAGTTTTTCCTCCACCTGTCTAACTTGCTTTTCAAAATCCTTTTTGAGCTCTTCCATGGCCTGAGCCCATTGGATATCTATTTCGGATGTTTGGGATACAGAGTCCTTGACTTCTATGTCTTTCCCTGATGGTAAGCATTGATGTTCCCCATCAGAAATGAAAGTTGGAAACATCTGTTCACCAAGAAAGTAACCTTCTATGGTCTTCTTTGTCTTCCCTTTTCTGGGCATTTTCCCAGCCAGTTACTTGACTTCTGAGATTCCTCTCCACCCCCACCTGGATCCGTCCAGCTAGTGCTTGGGGTCTGAGATTCAAATGCTGCTCCCCAGCCTCAGGGCTTTCAGCAGTGGGCCCAACTGCTGTTCAATGTGAGGTTAAGTTCTGGTGCTTGAGTAGGGGCAGGGCCGCCTCCCAGGTTCAGTTCCTTCAGGGGCTTTATGCAGAGACCTTCAGTAATGGAGCAGAGTTCCTTTCTGCTCCGGGAGCCTCTGGCCACCGCTGCCTCTGCTGCTGCTTCTGCCGTTGCCTCCCGAGGGGGCCTGAGTTATGGATACACCCTCTCCCCTCTTGGCCAGCCTAGAAGTCTCTCTCACTGACTTGTAGCACCTGTGGGTGGAGGGTCCTTCGTGGCTGAGGGACGTTCTGCCCCTGAAACCTGCTCGGATCTGCTCGTCTCTGGGCCGTGGGACCAGGGCTGGGCTTCGCTGTCTGGTGCATGATGGACCTTTGGGGTCGGTTTTTCAGGGCTCTTCTGGAACAGAAGTCTCCTCCACTGTGTTGCTGCGCAGCTTGCACTGCTCCAGAATTTGCAGGGAGTTCTTTTTACAGGAAATTTATGGGCTGTGGGTTCAGAGATAGCATACGTGAGTCTTTCTACTCCACCATCTTGGCTCCTCCTCCACAACTCCATTTATTGTAACAGCAAGCAGTGCTTTTATCTCTTTCCCTACACTAGAGCTCTTAGTGGACCGATCAGCTAATAGTTTGCCCTAAGAAGGAAATCACTATACTTTGTACCAGGCCTGTCACATAGCCCCTAGTTAGCAAAACATCTTGAGCCTTCTTCATTCTCCCAAATTCCAGGCAATAGCCTTGAACAAACAGGGGTGGAACTCTTCCTCCCAGGTCCATCTTGTTCATGCCTTGCCACTCTCCCCTCAGTTTACCTGAGTCATGACCAGTGAACGCCATCCAAGAAGCAGGGGGTTGGCAATTCCCTTACAGGATTTCTCTTTCTATCTCTTGCTGTTGGACTTTGTTGCTAGTATATAGGAATGCAGAAGATTTGTGTGGGTTTATTTTGTAACCTGTAACTTTGCCAAAGCTGTTTATTATTTCAAGTAGTTTTTTACTTGAATCTCTGGGATTCCCTAAGTATATCAGCATATCATTGGCAAAGAGTGATAACTTAGTTTCTTATTTGCCTATTCTTATTCCTTCAATTTCTTTATCTTTTCTAATTGTTATGGTTAACATTTCTAGTACCACATTGAATAATAATGGTGATAATGGACATCCTTGTTTCGCCCCTGATCTTATTGAAAATGCATCTAGCTTATCCTCATTGCATATAATGCTTGCTGAAGGTTTTAGGTAGATACTGCTTATTATTTTATGGAAAGTTCCCATTATTCCTGTGTTTTCCAGTGTTTTTAATAGGAATGGGTGTTATATTTTGTCTAAACTTTTTTCTGCATCTATTGAGATAATCATGTGGTTTTTGTTAGTTTTGTTGTTTGTCCGCGCTCTGTCCCTGCCGGACCTCAGGGGGTACGTCGTGACCTCTGCTTCCACCTAACTAACGGCGGCTTCGGACGTCTCCGGTCCCAACCCCAGGGGCTGAGGACGGGCAAAACCAGACACTGGCCAGAGTGGTGAAGCAAGCAGGTGTTTATTCAGCAGGTTACATCAGCCCAGTCCCACTTTCCCTCTTAGGGCATTGGCTTATATTCCTTATCCTTTCCGGGTTCTGCTGTCCGACTCCTGATTGGGGAGTTCAGCTTACTGTCACCCCAGCCCCTTCCCCTTTGTTAGCCGTGCCCTGTGGTGATAGGGCAGGGGTCTCTCAGGACCTTCCTTCCCCGCTCGGACCATCTGCTTAGCCTATTACAGGTGGTCAGGTGTATTTTTCTCTTCCTGGGGTTTTGTCAGTACCTCCCCGAGGGCGGTATCGTGCCCTGTACACGAGTCTTCCCTTTATCCCCAGCCCGGAAACCACGGGTGAGGCGCGTGATCACGGGGGGGGGGGGGGGGGGGGGAACAGGTACAGACTCCTGACGGCTCTTTGCCCATGGCGCCCGGGGACGGCCCCTGACAGTTGTTGATATGATTGATAACACTAATAGTTTTCCTAATATTGAACCAGCCTTGCATTACTGACATGAATCCTACCTGATCATAATGTACTATTCTCGTTAAAGATGCTGTATTATTTTTGGTAAAATCTTGTTTAAAATTTTTGCTTCTATATTCATTAGAGAAATTGGTCTATAATTTTCTTTCTATGTTTTGTCTCTTCCTGGTTTAGGTATCAAAACCATATTTGCATCATAGAATTTGGGAGGACTCCTTCCCCAATTTTCAAAAATAGTCCATATGGTTTGGAATTAACTGTTCTTTAAATATTTGATAGAATTCACTTGTAAATCCATCTGGCCCTGGGGATTTTTTCCAATGAATTCACTGATGGCTTGTTCAATTTCTTTTCCTAAACTGGGGGTGTTTAAGTATTCAGCTTCCTCTTCTGTTGATCTGGGCAATTTGTATTTTTTAAAATGCTCATCCATCTCATTTAGATTTTTGACTTTGTGGGTATAAAGTTGGGCAAAGTAATTTCTAATTATTGTTTTAATTTCCTCCTCATTGGAGGTAAGTTCAGCTCTTTCATTTTTAATATCAGTAATTTGATTTTCTTCTTTTGTAAAGTTGTTTATTGTTTCTATGATTTCTTCCTTAACCCACTACTTCTTTAGGATTAGATTATTTTGTTTCCAATTGGTTTTTGGTTGATCTTTCCATGGCCTTTTATTATCTATAATTTTTATTGCATTATGATCTGAGAAGGATGCATTGGTTATCTCTGCCTTTCTGCACTGGATTGAGGTTTTTATGTCCTAGTACATGATCAATTTTTGTAAATATGCTGTGTACCACCGAGAAAAAGATATATTCATTTTTATTCCCATTCAGTTTTCTCCAGATATCTATCATATCTACCTTATCCAGAGTTTTATTTACCTCCTTAACCTCTTATTTATTTTGAGGTTAGATTTGTCAAGTTCAGAGAGGGGGAGGTTGAAGTCCCCCACTAGTATAGTTTTGCTGTCAATTTCTTCCTTCAACTCCCCCAACCTGTCCTCTAAGAATTTGGATGCTATACCTTGGAGTATGCAGGTTTAGTAATGATATTGCTTCATTGTCTATGGGCTCTTTTAGCAGGATATAGTTTCCATCCTTATCTCTTTTAAGTAGATCTATTTCTGCTTTTGCTTTGTCTGAGATTAGGATTGCTACTCCAGCTTTTCTTACATCAGCTGAAGCACAATATATTCTGCCCCAACCTTTGATCTTTATCCTGTGTGTACCCCCCAGTTTCAAATATGTTTCTTGTAAACAGCATATTGTTGGATTCTGGCTTTTAATCCATTCTGCTGTCCATCTCCATTTCATGGGAGAATTCATTCTATTCACATTCACAGTTATGATTACAAGCTGTTTATTTCCCTCTATCCTCTTTCCCACCATTTGTGCTTTTAGCTCTCCCATCTCCCGTCCCCTCCTCAGTAGTATTCACTTTTCACCATTTACTCCTGGAGACTCCCCTTCCTTCTTTTAGCCCCCTCACTTCTACTCCCCTTTACCCTTACTGCTTCTTCCCTCCCTTTTATTTTCCCTCCCCTTTCTTCCCCCTTCCCCTCCTACTGCCTTCAGAGCTAGTTAGGATTATCTATTTAAGTTTATTGTTCCCTCCTTGAAATAAATCAGATGAGAGTACTTCTCAAACAATGCTCATCACCCTCCCCTCTTTCCCTCTACTATAGTTTTGTATTTCTTCTTGTGATGTAATTTAGTATTTTCTGCTTCCTCCTTTTCACACCTCCTGTAACAATCCCTTTGATATACTAAAATCATACTTTTAACATGACTTCATTTATTTTGTACCTATTTCTTCTATGTATATCATAATAGATGCACAATTCTCAAGATTAACCAGTACCATCTTCCCCTATAGGGAGGTAAACAGTTTGCCCAAATTGAGTAACAATTTTTTTTTGTTTCTTTCTTTTCCCTCTTTTTATCTTTTTGTGCTTCTCTTGAGGCCTGCATTTGAAGATCGAATTGTCTATTAAGTTCTTGTGTTTTTTTCAGGAAAGTCTGGAAGTCCTTCACTTCCTTGAATGACCATCTCCTTGCCTGAAGTGTTATGCTGAACTTTGCCTGTAGTTGATCCTTGCTTGTAGTCCCAGCTCCTTTGCCTTACAGAATATTGGATTCCAATTCCTTTGATCTTTTAATGTAGAAGCTGCAAGGTGCTGTGTAATCCTGACTGTAGCTCCTCGATATTTGAGTTGTTTCTTTCTGGCTACCTGTAGTATTTTCTCCTTCACTTGATAGTTCTGGAATTTGGCAATGATATTTCTTGAGGTTTTGAGTTTGGGATCCCTTTTGGGAGGTAAACAGTGGATTCTTTGGATGACTATTTTGCCCTCTGAATCTAGCACTTCTGGGCAGTTTTCCTTGATGATTTCTGAAAGGTATTGTCCAGACTCTTTTTTTCATCATGGCATTCTGGCAGGCCAGTAATTCTTAAATTTTATCTTCTGGATCTATTTTCCAGGTCAGTTGTTTTTTAAATTAGATATCTTATTTTTTCTTCTATCTTTTCATTCTTTAGATTTTGTCTGATTGATTCTTGCTGTCTCATTGAGTCATTAGTTTCTACTTGCCCAGTTCTAATCTTTATCAGATTGTTTTCTTCAGTTAAGTTTTGCTTCTTCTTTTCCATCTGTCCATTTTTTCCTTTTAAGGAGTTATTTTCTCCAATTAATTTTTGCACTTTCTTTTCCATTTGTCCAATTTCCCCAGTTAGGTTTTGTGCTTCCTTTTCCATTTGTTCAATTTTCCTTTTCAAAGAGATGTTCTCATCAGTGAATTCTTTTCTTTATAATTTTAAAATCATTGGCCAGTTTTTCTTCTATTTCCTTCTTCTGTTCCAGGAGAGCTGTTTTTGCATGCAAGCAGTTCATAATCGCTTCTGAAGTTTCAGATGAAAGTACAGTCTCAGTACTGACCTCTTTGATATTTGTGTTCTGATTCTTATCCCCATAGAAAGATTCTGTGATTTCTTTCACCCTTCTTTTGCTTTTTCTTTTTCATGATGTTGATTGTGTGTTATGGTTTCTAGTTCTTTCAGTTAGAAGCTGCAGAATTTGGAGTTGAACTGACTTGCATGAAAGAGCTGAGAGTAGGTTTTTGTTTTGTGTTTCCCAGATCAGCCCTGGGGTTAGTTTGTTAAGTGTAGGGGAGGGGTGGTCTGGTCACAGGAGATCTCCTCAGCTGAACTGAGGCAAAGGTAAGCTCAGGGGATGGTGATCACAGCTGCCCTATTGTCTTCTTGCTTCCCCTGGAGTACTGAGGCATCCCTAGATGCTAGTGCAGGTTCCCACCCCTCCTGGGACTCCTCTCCTGGCACTGAGGCTTGCCTGAGTCCTAGTGTGTTTTCTCTGCCCTGGGTCCTCTGTCCTTCTGGTTTGCCTCTGCCACAGTAGGAGGAATCCCCCTTAGCTATTTTCCTAGCCTCAGATGTTAGTAGACTATTTGCTCTGTTGTTTGCCCTCTGTTGTTTACACTGACCCAGGATTTTTCTGGGGAAATATTTTATGGTTCTTTCAAGGCCATCAAGTGGGGAGGAGAGAGCATTTACAGATCACTCCACCATCCTGGCTCCCAGAAGTTCAAGTAGGTGATCTACTGTTGTTTAATCTGCAAGCTGAAAGTCTCAGGAGCTACTGCACTGATATCTGGCGCTCAGTGGCTCTCACTGACTCCGCTCTGCTGGTGTCTCAACCTCAGCTGCTGCCTCACCAGTTCTGCCGGCTGTTCTCAGGTTTCCCAGGGCACTTCTGTTCCGCTGCACTGGCTGCGCTGGGCTGTGTGTTGTGGGCTCCCCTCCGTGGAACAGATCCTTCCTGTGGACCTTCCAGTCTGTCTCCCACTGGATTCCACACCTCCAAAATTTGGTCAGATTCTCATTTCAGAGGCACCCGAAGAAATTCGTTCAAGAGCTTAGGTGAGTCCTTACACTCACTCAGCTGTCTTGGCTCCACCCCAATTAAAGTGATTGTTAACCCTTTGAAAATTGCTTTCATTTTATTATTACAGATCTAAGAACCTGTGATAACAGACCTTGCTGTGTATGTTGGGTTGCTTACTGATACACACCTAGCTACCAGAAAAAATGTTAAAATAATTTTGAGCAATTAGTCTAATTGAGTGATGAGCTATATGTTACAGGTAATAGAGGGTCACCCATGGAATTGAGAATACTTGGAAGCAAGTCATCAATATGACAACTTTTGTTTGTATGACCATGGTAAAATCAAGTTAGCCTCTCAGTGGCCCAGACAGATTTCTAAGTATTATTGGTTAAAAAAAGTTGTCAATATGTAGGTGAAAGGAGCTTCTACACTGGGATTTCACTACACAAATGAAATATGTGCAACTCTTCCCTCCCCCCTGTATAATTTTTATAAATTTCAAAACATGAAAGAATGAGATAACCAGTGTTGAAGTCAGAAAGGCCTGGACTCAAATCCATTAGATGAATAATGGCTGTGATAACCTAGGCAAGCCTTTTAACTTATTCATGATCTAGGTAACATATTAAGACTATGGATTGCAGAAATGGTGTCATCCCACTTTTCTGGAAGTTATTTCTGCACTTTGGAGATCCCTATACCAACAAAATCACAGGTACAGTCTTCATCCCTATCTTTAACCAACTGAAATGGTGAAGTAGTTAAATGATAAATGTCCTTCCTTCCATATTCTGGACAAAAATGCCTAGGGACATAATGAAATTCAGAAATGTCATAAACTTGCATCTATTCTACAATTTTCACTACTCAACCTGTCTCTTCATATATGTTATATTTTAAGTTTATAGACACAATAATAAAACTCACTTATTCACTTGTACAAGATACCTAGATACAATGGAAGATTACCAGGTTCAGTTTACCATACTTCAGTATCATTAGTTTAGGAAAGTGCTGTTGGTTTTTATTTCAGAGATTAACAAACCAAGGAAACTTCTTGTGTGGAAAATTTTTCTTGTCGTTTGGTTTGACTTCTACCATGAAATGACTAATACTGTTATCATCTTTTATTTCTTGGTTTTAGCGACAACAGCAATTGCTGGGCCCCAAAGCAGTCACCAGAGAAAGTGCCCACAGAAGCACATAATCAGAGCAATGTGTTAGATGGAATTCTGTTAACTCTGTGCTCTTGTAGTGTTTTCTATGCCATGGAACTAATGATTCTTAGACTATTTAAAATCCAATTTCCTGGATTGTTCCACTATGAGTTTACAAGTAGCCAGTGTGGATTTTTTAAATTCTCCTGAGATTTAAAATTAACTCATGTATTGCACAAATGTCCCGTTATATCTTCAAAAGAAAATGAGAGATTATGGACAGACAATTCTAGACACTTGATAAATGTGACCATCTTGATGAAATGTTATGCCTATCTGAGCTTCTCATTTTGGTTGAGTTCTTTTCCAGGAAGCAGAAACTTCCTTTATATTGGTTTCTCCCCCTATACTTGTCATCCTCCTTTATATTCAACAGAAGAAAGAAAAGCATAACCAAATAAATGAAAGTTGTAGTAATAACAGCTTACATGAAATAAAAAACTCAACAAAAATAAAACTATAACACCATTCCCCAAACCCACCCAAAGGGTACTCAGCTAATGTCTGCCTCTTAACATGGGTTTAGCTTAGATATTTTAGTCCTGTGTACCTAATCATGAGCTGCCTTTAAGAAAGTTTGATCTGGCCCAGATAATTAGCCTTAAAGAGATGTTCCATTACTTCACAAGTTGCTTGAGGGCAGGAACTATCATTTAGGATATGGGGCTAGAACATATCTGATGCATTAACATTCATTTCTTTTTTTTTCTTTTTTTTGCAGACTGGTGCTTCATTCAGTAATCCATACATTATTCATTATTTTTTACTCCATGACTTTTATCCCTTCCTTTTTCAGTCATATAATTACCATAATGTTATTTTTTGGTTCACTTCTCACTCTTTAGGCATCCTTGGTAATAGGCTTACCACCAAACATTTTTGCTTTCTCCTTTAAATCACTTGAATTATTATCCTGGGATCTTGGTGTCTAATGGCTCCACTACGTATAATACTATCAAAGACCATTGGTTAGACGTTAATTCTGTGGTTAAACTGATGGAAATTCCAAGAAAAAACAAAACAGAAACTGAATAATGTAATATAATTAATATAATATAATTACTCCAGGTTTCAGCTCTGGAGAAGATACCTATCTTCACTGGGGAGGGGGGTGGAGAGGGGGCGAAACTAAGGGTAAACAACTGTTATGGCAATTTAAATAGAAAGATTTTTCTCATTAATTAATAGACCCATATGATCTGGAAGCCTGGGTCATGTGGTGGGAAGAGCTTGCTGAAGAGGCAGAACAGGAAGGGTGGAACAGAAGTGAGAGGAAGTGAGTGAGTGAGGTCAGGTCAGAAGGGAAAGAACACAGGCCAACTGACAGTTGATGATGAGAAGACCCTGGCTGGGGGAGGGGAGATTAGAGAATGACTTTGTCAACTGTTGTGATGATGTCTATTAACTTCTTGGTGACCATGATTGATTTTGCTTTCTGGTTCTGGCATTTGACTTTCTGCTGTTTAAATAGATGTTTCTCTTCTGCCTTCTATATGGAGTCTTTTATATTTTGCGATTGAGAACTATGCTGGCATATTCATCATCACCGCCAGTGCTGTGAATATTGCCTGAGTGATACAAGAACATTGCCTATACTAGTGCCAATTTATGCATTGGTTAGTTTTATTCAACTGATTTTTTCCTCTTTTTTATATTAGGCAATTAGGGTTAAATGACTTGCTCAGAGTCACACAGCTAAGTAAATATCTGAGGCTGGATTAGAAAAAAAATTCATAAGTTTAATTCATGAGTAAAGCAATATAGAAGGATATATTTGGAAATGAAGATGATATAAAAAACTTAGACTTTTTTAAAGTTAAAAGTTGGACTTTTCTTTCTTACCTAATTATGAATTGTAACTTCTCCAAAAGTAGACTGCAGTCATTCATAATATTTGGGACTGAGAAGAAAATCAGCTCCCAAGGTCTAGACAATACCAAATAAGTGTTTTGGCAAGAAATATGCTAGTTCATATGGCACCCTTACCCTAAAATCTAAAAATAAAATGAAAACAACAGCAATTAAAAAATGAATTTTAAAACATTTTTCCATCACAGAAATTGCTACAAAATTTTTCAAGTGTATTCTTCCCCATGTATATCCTCTTCTATAATTCTTGGCACAACCCATTATACATTATTAGCATGTGTCCAAGATATTAGTGCTGATGTCCTTACTCTTGGTGTTTTATTGAAAGGTAAATCTAATATTCATAGTTCTGTCCTCTGAGGCCAAGAAAAAAGTGAATCTAATTTCTCTTTCACATGACAGCCCTATGTGTACTTCAACTTAACTCTCATATTTCTACTCAGTCTTCTTTTTCTTAAGGCAAAATATCTATAGTTCTATGACAGGAAGACCCTTGGATTTTGATCTAGAGAATCTGGGATAAAATCTTGGATTCCTTTCCAATTCCTAATTATATGACACAGTCCTTTCCTCTTTTGATTTGTTTCCTTGTCTGTGAATGAAGGGCTTCCTGAGATCTCTTCTCAAGTCATATAAATTTTTAAGTAAAGAGTCTTAATCAATCCTGTTTTAGTTTGAAGAGACATATCATATTGGTGGCAATATATTCGCTTTTCAGATAAAGGTTTTGGCGTCAGGAAAGCAACATGTTAATAGTTGACAGAACTCACAGTGGATCTTTGCCTGTAGGCAGGTCAGAGGAAACACCACATCAGTTAAGTATTTCTGTGTAGCCACAGGAAGTCTAGCTATTTTTAGCTCATATAGGCAATGAGTGAAGGGACTATCTCTCTTTCTTCCAAACAATTTCAAACTAAGTATTCAGCAGTCAGGAGGCATCCCTTTTAGTCTACTGAGTGTTTCAAAAATAATCCAGCAGAACAGAAGCCAGACTATTCCTAGTATGCCTACCACTGATTTTTGCTCTCAAGGTCACTTAAAGAGTACTCACTAGAGATTTCCAGCTAAACTACTTCATTAGAATTCTGCTCCATATCTTTTTTGATTTCAGTGCTAAAAATTGAAAGAGAAGTGAATACCAACTACAAGTTCCAGTAGTCTTTATGTACCCTTAATCTTCCAAATGAAAGATCATTTTCTGAAAGGTTTTGGAGAGGTTTCACAGCCTTTATCTCTCTTCTCTAACCTGTGCTTCAGTTTGGACTTATTCAGGATATATAATTGGCTTAGGAAAGAGAAATATACTTGGATCTAATATTAGCAGGAAGATAAACACTGGACATTTGGTTGCCAAATACACATGTCAGAGAAAAAGATTGTACCTTTTCATAAGCAATTAATTAAAAACAATTATGACAGCTTATAGTAATTTTGTCCCTAGTGTAACTCCAGGTAAATCTGTAATATGGAGAAATGCATGTTGGGAAATAAAGGCTTGTTGACTTAAATGGAATATTATGTCTAGCCATGGTCTTAGAGACTAATAAGGGTCTTTATCATTTAAAAGTAATAATGAGTGTATTCTGGAGGCATCATCTCTGGACTCAGGCCAGAAACATCTCCCAGGGAAGAAGGGCTCTAGGAAGAACCTTGAGAAAATAGTCTATCTCTTCTCATAGGTCATCTACATTATGTCCCTTTCCAATTGCATTTCCACTGCTGTTTATCACCAGCAGCTAAAATCCCAGTTCTACTTTTCCAATGAACTTTAATTGGATTTTACAAAGTACTATTTACTTCAATAACATAGTAAGAATAATAACAAACACTTTTAGGACACAAACTTTTTTAAAGTACTTTCATCTCTGGGGAGAATGGACTTAACTCAGATCCACATATTAGTGTTGTTTCATATTTCTATATAGTGTTGCTACTACTAAATTCACACCATGTCCAAATTCGGCATCACTTCCTGATGAGTCCTTATGTCAGATACTTAAGGATAGGATCTTGAAATTTTGCCTTTTACAGGCTGGCTGAAAAAATGCACAATGAACCCCTAGTCCTCTGGGTCTAGTCCTCTAGACTCAGGTTTATTGTATTATTAATCTTTTGAAAATGACAAGTATGTAACCTTTCATCTTTTCCACCTAAAGCAAAAGAACTAACATGAAGGCTAAAATAAACCAGGCCTGTTTTTGTGGAATCACATATTGACCTCCTTGGCAAGAAGGTGAGAGTCTAACCCTTAAAATGTTGTCTGCTGATAGGTGCTTTAGCTAGAAAAAAGTTAGCCAGTAAGAAGTCAAATCAAGGAAAAAGTTCAGCCAAAATTACGGTTCAGTGGCTGGTTTTCTAAAATAATTACATTTTTATTCACAATTACATGTAAAAACAATATGTAATATTCTTTTTTTTCTAATTTTGAGTTCCAAATTCTCCTGTTTCCTTTTCCCATTTCTGATACAGTAAGCAATTTGTATGTTATAGATGTGCAATCATTCAAAACATATTTTCATATTTGACTATATTTTTATTTTTAATTTATGGAATAAAACAAGCATTTCCACAACATAGTATATCTTTAAATAATTGCACATGAAACTGCAAATCTGTTATGCACAAATTTCTATTTCTTTTAAATAGTGGTTGGTTGTTGTCCTTTGTTTTTGAAGAGGACAAAAATGACATCACCATGATAAAGATGAATTTCACTAAGTGCAACTGTTGCTGATCAGATCAATACAAGCTCAGAATGCTCAACCACAGAGTGGGTATAGATAGTCCAAGTGAATATTTGGAGTGGATACTCCAAATTTGCACATCTTACATTTACTTTGTGCTATCTCACTTCTGCTTTGATCATAGAGCACAGCAACCTTTCTAATGTGGTACGCCATGCTGAGCGGTCCTGTGCCAGTGTCTCCCATGTTGTTCAGCCAAATCCAAAGTTCTTCAGAGAGACCTTGAAAATGTTCTTTTATTGCTTCTTATGACCACTGTGTGATCTCCTGCCCCATAAAATAGTTCTCCATAGAGAGAACTCCAATAGTGAGTTCTCCATAAAATAGTCTTTTTGGCAAGCATGCATTTTGTATTCAAACCACATGGCCAATCCATCGGAGCTGTGCTCTCTGAAGCATAATTTGAATGCTTGGCAGTTCAGCATGAGCAAGGATTTCAGTGTCTGGTATCTTATCCTGCCAGATGATCCTCAGAATCTTCCTAAGACAATTCAAATGGAAGAGATTCAGTTTCCTGGCATGTTGCTAGTAGACTGTCCATATTTCACAGGTATACCACAATAGGTCAGCACAACAGCTCTGTAGACTTTCGGTTTAGTAGTCAGTCTACAATTTGTACAACTTGCTAGTCCTTTTAAATATATACTGAAGTTATAATGTATATTTCTAAGACACAATCTTACAACTGAAGCCATTCCAGCGATGCTGCCATTCAGCACAAAGTTAGCACACTGGAGACAGTTACAGAATGTCTGTATATACTTCGCAACTCACTGAGATACAAGCTTTACAGTCTGTTTCATGCGGGTATCCAAGCACACTGGCACATTCTTGGCACATTTATAAACTGGGCTTGTTGACCTTCATTAGCAAAGAGATAATATATCACTTGCTTCTTTGAATGGAAGGAAGAATTTCATTAGAGAGACATTACTCATGGGCATCAAGGTTGAATGAAGTTCTTTCATGCCAAGACAACAGCATGAACGCTTTCATTTTCAGTGTGAGATTTTAGGATATAAGTCAAGAGACTTTTGGAGGTTAGAGTGCAGCGAACTAGGTCTTAAATTGGCTTAACTGTCACAGAACAACAGAATTATGGATACTGCAGACATCTGCTCTTTCAGCAGTCAATTTGGATAAGTAAAGAAGGTACTAACTAGCTTACTGACTTTCCATTCAGTAAGAATATGTATCAGATGGTAGAGTGTCTGTTTCTCCTCTCCTTCCTTCTGTCTAAGAAGGGCAAGATTGAGTCCAAGTTTTCCAGTTCTTTAAAGTTCATTCATACTTCTTGTTTCAATTAGTACCATGGATTATATAGTGTTTTTGGGGGGAGAGGGGCTCTACACATACATTCTTATTCAACACATTTTTGCATTAGTTATGTTGCATAGAAAAATTAAATGAATAGGCAAAAACATGAGCAAAAATAAATAAAAACAAACATAAAAAAAGAGAAAATGTTCGACTTCATTCTGCATTCCAACTTCATAGTTCTTTGTCTGTGTATGGAGAGCATTTTGCATCATGCTTCTTTTAGAAATATTTTAGGTTTTTATATTGCTGTGAAGGGCTAAATCTATCAAAAAGAGTCTTCTCAGGCTGTGACTGCTACTGTGTATAACGTTCTCTTGACTCTGCTCACTTGACTCAGCATCAGTTCATTTAATATTTCTGAAGTCTGCCTGTTTGTCATTTCTTATAACACAATAATATTCCATCACATTCATAAACCACAACTTGCTCAGGCATTCCCCAGTTGATGGGTATTTCCTCTATTTCAAGTTCTTGGTCACCACAAAAAGAGTTGCTATGAATATTTTTTGTTTATGTGGGTCTTTTTCCCATTTTTATGATATGTTTGGGATATAACCCTAGAAGTGGTATTGCTGGGTCAAAGGGTATGCACATTTTTATATTCTTTGGGCATAGTTCCAAAATACTTTCCAGAATGATTGGAAAAGCTCACAACTCTACCAACAATGAATTAATGCTCCAACTCTCCCACATTTTCTCCAACATATATTTTTTTCCCTGTTTCATTATTCTTGTCATTTCATCATTTCTTGTAAATTTGACTCAGTTCTCTATATGTTAGAAATGAGGCCTTTATCAGAGACACTAGTCAGAAAATTCTTTCCCAGTTTTCTGCTTCCCTCCTAATCTTGGTTGCACTGGCTTGGCTTGTACAAAATTTTTCTATTTAATGTAATCAAAGTTATCCATTTTGCATTTCATAATGCTCTCTTGTTCGGTCATAAATTCCTCCATTTTCAATTAATCTGACAAAAAAAACCTCTTCCTTGCTCCCCTACTTTTATATTGTATGAGCTTTTATGCCTAGATTGCGTACCAATGTGGACTTTATTCTGGCATATGGTGTCAGACATTGGTCTAAACCCAGTTTCTGCCACACTATTTTCCAGTTTTTTCCAGCAGTATTTTTTTCCTTTCCTTTCCTTTCCTTTCCTTTCCTTTCCTTTCCTTTCCTTTCCTTTCCTTTCCTTTCCTTTCCTTTCCTTTCCTTCTTCCTTTCCTTTCCTTTCCTTTCCTTTCCTTTCCTTTCCTTTCCTTTCCTTTCCTTTCCTTTCCTTTCCTTTCCTTTCCTTTCCTTTCCTTTCCTTTCCTTTCCTTTCCTTTCCTTTCCTTCCCTTTCCTTTCCTGTCCTTTTCTTTTTTTTGTCAAACAGTCACTTCTTATCCCAGGAGATGGGGTCCCTGGTTTTATCAAACAGTTGAACACTATAGTCACTAACTACTGTGTCATATATACCTGACCTATTCCACTAATCTACCCCTCTATTTCTTAGCCAGTACCAAGTTATTCTGTGGAGTGCTGCTCTATAATACAATTTAAGATCTGATTTGGCTAGGTAACCTTCCCTGATGTTTCTTTTCATTAAGTCCCTTGGTTATAATTGCCCTTATTATTTTCAGGAAAGCTTCATTTATCTCTGCGCTCTCCAGTGTTTTCAATAAGAATGGGTGTTGTATTTTGTCAACCCTTTTTCTGCATTTATCAAGATAATCATATGATTTCTGTAAGTTTTGTTGCTAATATGATGAATTATGGTGATAGTTTTCCTAATATTGAAGCAGCTCTGCATTCCTGGTATAAATGCCACCTGATGAAAGTGTATTATTCATGTTATAAGTTGCAGGAATCTTTTTGGTAATATTTTATTTAAAATTATTACATCTATATTTATTAGGGAAATTGGTCTATAATCTTCTTTTTCAGTTTTGACTCTTCCCAGTTTAAGTATAATCACTATATTTATACCTTGAAAAGAATTTAGTAGAAATCCCTCATCAATTTTCCCAAATAGTCTATATAGTATTGGAATTAACTGTTCTTTGAATGTTGGACAGAATGCCCTTGTAAATCCATATGCATCTGGAAATTTTTGCCTAGGGAGTTCATTGTTGGTTTGTTTAATTTCTTTTTCTGAGATGTGGTTACTTACATAATGTATTTCCTCTTATGTTAATCTGGGCAATTTATATTTTTGAAAATATTCATCTATTTCACTAAGATTGTCAAATTTATGGGTATACAGCTGGGCAAAATAATTTCTAATTATTGTTTAATTTCCTTTTCCTTGTATGTAAATTGAGCTTTTTAAAATTTTTGATACTGCAATTTGGTTTCTTTCTTTCTAGTTGCTTGCAGTATTTTCTCCTTGTCCTAATAAATCTGTAACTTGCCAAAAATATTCCTTGAAGTTTTCAATTTGGGATATCTTTCGGGATGTGGTCAGTGGATTCTTTTAGTGACAACTTTGCCCTCTGGATCTAGGGTCTCAGGGCAGTTTTCTGGGATGGTTTCTTGGAAGATACTGTCTAACTCTATTTTTCTTCATCACTTGCTGATAGATCAATAATTTTTAGATTTTCTCTCCTGGCTCTCTTTTCCAGGTCAGTTGTTTTTCCAATGAAATATTTTACATTTTTTCTACTTTTTTTTCATTCTTTAGATTTTTACTGATTCTTGTTGTCTCATGGAGTCATTACTTTCTACTTGCCCTATTCTAATTTTTAACAAATTGTTTTTCAGTTAGCTTTGGTAGTTCTTTTTTTTTTTTTTTTTTTTTTTAATGTTATTATCTCCAGTTACATTTCACATCTCCTTATCCGTTTGGCCAATTTTGCTTTTTAAGGAGCTGATTGCATTTTTAAAATCATTGATCATTTTTTTTCTTCTACCTCTTTAATTTGTCTTTTAAAACTCTTCTTGAGCTCTTCCAGGAATATTCTTCGGACTTGAGACCTGTTCATATTCCCTTCTGAGGGTTCAGACATGGGTACAGTGTCAATATTGTCCTCTTCTGAATTCACATTTTTCTCTTCCCTACTCCTGTAATAAGATTTTGTGGTCTTTGGTTTTCTAATTTGCTTTTTGCTCATGGTGATTGCCTTGTTCTTGGCTTTTAAACTGGATCTCTGTTTCTGGGGCACAGGGGCTCTGTTCCAAGTTTCTAGTCCTGGGAATTCAGGTGGTCTTGGTTACTGGTTTTGTATTCTGTAGCTTCTGGTTCTTTAAACTAGAAGTTCTATAATGCTGCAGTTTATTTGGTGTTGAGGTGGTTGGTGTATGCCAAAGTTGAGGGCAAGTAAAGTCTCATTTTCTTTGGAGTAACTGAAGCTCACAGTACGAGGTGTGAAGGAGGGATTGCCTGGCCAGTGCAGGTCTTCTCCTCCCCTAGGGCTGCACCAACCCTGTCTTCACTGCAGCCTGCCCAATTCTCCTGCTTGCACTAAGGCATATATGGGGTCCTGGTGTTGTCACTTACTGACTCCACTCCCCTTGGGCCCTGGGTTGCCTGATGATACAGTCAAGTTGGGCTAGCTATGATGCTCCCAATCTTTCACTGATCCTCTTCAGTCATAGCATGAGGGACCCTTCCTGGTGGTCTCCCTAGTCTTTTAAGTGAAAAGATGTTTTTTTCCTCTTCTGCTGGCTCCACTATTCAAGATTTTTCCTGGGGCAATAGTCTCTGGGTTTCTCAAGGTTTACAAGGGAGGGTGAGGGCACTTACTGTTTTTTCCACCATTTTGGCTCCTGGAAGTTCATTCATTTAATCTGTTTTCTGATAGGCCCTGGAGTAGCTGCTACAGCCACCAAGGGCCCTGTCCTTCTTTCTCACCTAGTTCTGCTGGACTCCTATCCTATCCTTTGTTCTTTGGAACTCCAAACTGCCACTGTTGAATCATCTCAACCATAGATAAAGATTTTTTTTAAGGGTAAGTGCTGAAGTTCCATATATTTTTTTTCATTGTGATTAGGTAGTCAATACAGAGTGTGATGGGAATTGGGAGTGTGGAGAAAGAGATAGAGATATGAAGGAAGAAAAATAAAAAGACAGAGACAGACAGAATGAGACAGAAACAGAGAATTTGCACACTAAATAACTAAAATGGAAAGGTTTTTTTTTTTTTCTCCATCATTTAGCTGGCAGATCAGCAGCTAAATGAGAAAAGATCTTACTTATATTAATTTCTTATTTTTTATAATCTCTCTAAGCAATACAAGCATGGACCTTGAGTCTAGAAATAGAAATTAATGGTCTGGTGGAGATGCGGGTGGGGTTAGGCACTATTGTGGGAATCCTACATTGTATTCCCTCATTCAAATTCCCAGAAATTCATTTGCAGAGGGGAAAATGAAGGCAGACATTAAATCCACTAATGCATAAAGCCTGATAGGAGGAGAAAGGAGTAACTACAGAAGGTTAGTATCCCACTCATTTCAAGGATAAAGGCCAGAAGAAGAGAAGGGCTGAGATGTTTGATCCTTCCTTCCACAACAGTCCAAAAGTACATGTTTTTCACCTTGAATCATGCAGTCAAAGTCATATGGTTGTGTCATGATCCAAGGGTTTCCTTCAAAAATACTAATGATCACAATAATAGAGTTGCATTTATATAATGATTTCCTCATAACTACCCTGTGCAGTCAAAATTGAGAGTATCTCTTTTATTTGTGCTTTAGAGATGGGGAAATGAAGCACCATAGTCTCACATGTAATAATTTACAGAACTGGAAATTAAAGCTTAAAATTCTATCTTGTTCTGGTCCCCTTGATAACCTCCACTTCTAGTCAGTTTTATAGGTAGGCAGTATAAAAGGGAAATAACATGAAATAAGATTGCAAAAGGGCATTTGGAAGTTACATATAAACTATCCCAAAGATTAAAAGAGCCCAATTTACAAATTATATCATATAATATGCAAATTTCACATCATAGTAATGTAGACTGAATTAGGAGGAAACACCTTGCCATGACTGTCAAAGCTTCTGGTCCTGTATTATATAAATTCCTGACAAACCCATACTTCCATAGTACCAAACTATTATAACACCAACAAGAAGCTAATAACTTTTGAGATGGTGACTGAAGTTTTTCTGATAATTTGGCAAACATTTGGATATGTTAATGAACTAACCCCAAAGTATCACATATAAGAGTTGGTCTGTTTTACAAAAACAAAACAAAACAAAAACAACAAAAAAGAAAAACAAACAAACAAAAAAAACCTTTAAAAATTAGATTTCAAACACATGCCTTCTTGCTCTCAAGCACTTTACCATGTCCAAAAAGTCCATGCTCCCAACTCCATTCCATGGTTATATAAGTGGCCCATCCCTTCTCCATCCTCTTTCTTATGCTACCTGCATCTCTTTAGCATTGCATTTCCCACCCTCTTATCATTGGCCTCTGTTTCTGAATTTTTTCTCTTGTCTCTTTATTTTTCTGTGCTGTTTGATCTCACATGCTTTGTGGTTATTAAAGTTTGAAAACCACCCTGTTTTTCTCTGCTAATTGTAGGGAGTACAATAAAAAATTGATGTGCCTGTCCAAATTTCATAATTTTATAAAATAATTATTAAATCAATAAGAGAAAAAGTGAGAAACAGAGAAATAGAGACAGATGGAAAGAGAAACAAAAGGAGAGATAAAAATGATCAGAGAATGACAGAGAGACAGGGAAAGGGGAATATTCAGATGTCCCCCAAAGATATCTCAAAAACAAGAAACCCAACATAATAGCAAAGTCGGTCTAATTAACTGATTTTTGATATCTAACAAAGTGAATTGAAAATCTTGAGACCCAAAGAATTGCGTGCAATATCCATTAATTGATATTGATTCTTTTGAGCAGTTAAGCAATGGGATTGAATTCTGGATATTTTAGTCTTAAATGTGTCTTTTGTTCCCTTGGTATAATTTCTCTTATCCCTTAGCAACAAAGTTTTGGACATGTGAGTAAAGAACGATTTTAATATAAGTAATGGTGAATAACTGAACTGGAAGTGTTTCATTAACGATCGAAAATACCACAATTTATTCCTTTAATTATCAGTGCAATTTAAAGGTTGATTCTTTCTCTAGTAGAAAATTAAATCAACAGACATAGATACTGAGTAGAATTCACTTAAACTCACAGTGTAAATGTTAAATAGCTAATGTTATTAAAAACGGGGTTACTTATAAATAAATTCACTGCAGAAATTGCCAAATATAAAATAAAAGTAAATCTTAAGTTGTCTGCAAACTTGGGATAGACAGCTCTGACCTCTTACTGGCAAAGGGCACAAGAGAAATGTAATCCTCATAACTTGTTCTCCCTTATTACATTGTCTAGTTATTGCCATTTAGGATTCATGTTTTTGAAAGTTTCAGTTAGAAACGTATTTGATATGTTTATCAAAGTAGTAATGTAGCCTTTTCGAAGCCAGAGTCAGAGTATGTTTTTTTTAGATTTATGGACACTATCAATTATTGAGTAATTATATACAGTCTTAAATAAAATGTTGCAATGCCTACACAGAAAAACTATTGCTTCCAACCAAGCAAAGTGTTGATTGGTCCTGTGAAGTGACCATTGCTTTTGCTCACCTGTAAAATGACCTGGAGAAGGAAATGGAAAACTACTCCACTATCTTTGCCAAGAAAATCCCAAAAGGGGTCAACCAAGAGTGAGAAATGACTGAAAAACTATTGAAAAACAACATGCTTATGAATATATACATTCATATGTATGTATATTATATATAACATATAATATGTGTATGGTATGCACAGAAATATATGTCTATACATACATACATGTGCACTGTTATTCCTATATATTAACAAAAGTGAAACTGTTACTTAAAAGCAAAACAGTTATTCCCTCAGCAACACTGCTTTACTGAAAATGGACTAAACAGTTTCCCTCATTACCTAGTTTCACCTTGAGACTCATCAGTGCTGCACAAACAGTGGGAAATTGCCTAGTATTTAGAACTTTAAGATTGTAATGACTTTGATCTCTTACCTCCATGTTATTCTTTGGGCTATATTTCAGGTACATTTAAAAAATACATATAAAAATATGGTCAGCGATATTTTCTTCTTTCATTTAATTATAGTAAAAAAATTAAATGTTTATGATTTCATATCAAATCTTTTTGTCCTTTGTATATTGAAATGTTCATATCAATTGAAACAATAAATTCATAATACACAGAACATTACTTTTGATTGCCCTAAGTATTGAGTTTTTAGCCGTTTTGACTACAATATGTAGCATATAAAAGAGAGTTATGTGAAATAGGATTGAAAGTGTACATTACACCCAGAACTTGAAAAAAATGCCAAGCTTATATGTTTTTATTTGTGTAATTCAACAATGATTTATTAAGTTCCAATAATGTAAATAAGGAATTGTATAGAGGTGATAAAGCTGACCACTGAGACAGAAAGTTTGAGATTTAAAGATTTCCTTTGATATGCTGTAGCAACGTGACCCCAATCAAGTCACTGAAATCTCTCAGTGATTCATAAAACTTGTTAAGGCTACCAATTACTGAACAAGTTCCAATCTATACTAGAAGAGGGATCTTTCTCATCTGGTGTACCTTATACCAATTAAGTCACAAGGGACACTTACACACATGCTATACACAAATGAGTGTGTGTGTGTGTGTGTGTGTGTGTGTGTGTGTGTGTGTGTATGAAATGCTTCCAAGAGGACGAGGAGAAGGATGACTCAGAAAAGGCCATTGGACTATCAATTAATAAAGTATTAGCAACCCTGGAGAAATATTTGAATGGCATGATAACGAAAGACAGATTGTAGAAGATTACACAAATGATTGATAAAGAAAGAAAGGCCCCAACTGTAGATTACAGTTTCCTATAAGTCGAAAAAGTGAGTTTAAGTTAGGTGCATAAGACACAGTAGTCAATGATTATAGCAAACTAGTGTTGGATAAATCCAAAGACCCCAGCTTCTGGAATAAGAACTCACTACTTAAGAAAAACTGCTGGGAAAATTGGAAAACAGTATGGCAAAGCTGGGCATAGACTAACTTCTGACACCCTATACCAAAATAAAGTCCAAATGAGTACACAATTTAGATATAAAGGCTATACTATAAACAAATTTGGAGAGCAAGGAATAGTTTATTTGTTGGATTTATGGAGAATGGAGAAATTTAGTGACTAAACAAGAGAGAAAACATTATGAAAGGTGAAATAGATCATCTTGATTACATAAAATTGAAGTTTTTGCAAAAACAAAGTCATTGCAACCAAGATTAGGAGGGTAGCAGAAAACTAGAAAAGAACTTTTATAACTAGTATCCCTGATAAAGGCCTCATTTCTAAAATATATAGAGAATAAGCCAAATTTATAGGAATATGTCATTCCCCAATTGATAAATGATCAAAGGATAGGAAAAGGTAGTTTTCAGAGGAAGAAATTAAAGCTATCTATAGTCATAGGGAAAAAAGCTCTAAATCACTTGATTAGAAAGATGCAAATCAAAATAGCTCTGAGGTACCACACCACACCTATCAGATTGACTAACATGAAAACACAGGAAAATGATAAATATTGGAGAAGATGTGGGAAAGTTGAAACACTAATTCACTGTGTGTGGGTGGAGCTGTGAGCTGATACAATGAGTCTGGAGAGCAATTTGGAAATATGCCCCAAAGCTATAAAAATGTACATAACCTTTGACCCAGCAATACTGCTTCTAGGGCTGTATCCCAAAGAGATCATAAAAATGGGTAAAGGACTCACATGTACAAAAATATTTGTAGTAGCTCTTTTTGTGGTCACCAAGGACAGGAAATTGAGAGAAAGCTCATCAACTGGGGAATGGCTGAACAAGTTTGATATATTAATATAATGAAATATTATTGTACTATAAGAAATAATGAACAGTTTGACTTCAGAAAAATCTGGAAAGACTTATATGAACTGATGCTGGGTGAAGTGAGTAGAACAGGGAGAACATTTTACACAGTAACAGCCACAGTTATGTGATGAGTGATTTTGATAGACTTAGCCCTTCTCAGAAATTCAAGAACCTAAAACAAATCCAAAAGATTCATGATGAGAAATGTCATCCACATCCAGAGAAAGAACTATGGAGTTGAAATGCAGAAGGAAGAAGGTTATATCCTTTTTAGTTTTATTTTTTTTCTTTCTCCTTTCTCTTTTCTTCTTTCTTCTCTCTCTCTCTCTCTCTCTCTCTCTCTCTCTCTCTCTCTCTCTCTCTCTCTCTCTCTCTCTCATGATTTCTCCCACTTGTTATAATTCTTCTATGCAACATGACTAATAGGAATTTATGTGTAGAGCCTGTATCAGATTGCATGCCTTCTTTCAAAGGGAGGGGAGAAGGAATGGGGGGAATTTAAAACTTAAGTATGTGAATGTTGAAAATTAAAAGTAAATAAATTAACTAATGACACAAAGGAAAAAAGCGAGTTTAAGTAAGACAAAAAGTTTAATTTAAAGTTAAAGACAGATGATATACGTGTATAGATGCATATATATGTATATAATATATGTAAATATGCATAACCAAATATATTTCAATGTTATTACACATCTATATAATACATGTCTATATTACACATTCTGTGTACATATTATTTTCTATATATCATTCTACATATCATTTATACATATTATTTCACATGTTGGACATATTTTTCTATGTTTTCTAAAAAATATTAGGGTCTTTCTTACAAGTCAAAATTACATGATAGAATAACATTTATTGAATTAGAAGATTACCAAACAAGGGTGAATATTAGTTGGCTATAAAACTTTTAAAAATTTGTGATCTTTCTCCTGTAGTAAAATTAATATTTATGAAACTCTTGTTTTGTATGACTGTAATTTAAATTTTTATTCTTGGCTGTTTCCAATACTCTCTTAATGACTCCGTTTCACCTCATAATTCCCGAAAGAGATTCAACCCAGAGCAATGTGTGGATTTTCTCAATGCAATCACTGCTTAATGATTACCCTTCTCCTAATGGTGGGGTATTATCTATGCCAATAGTTTGAAGTAGTGTTCTGCATATGTCTAACTTAGGCAGGGAAAAAAAAAAAGTTTTGGAAAATGATAAGAACAAATGCAGGAAACAATTTCTCCTATTAACTAGAAAGATTTGTCAGATATAATCTATATATAAGGAAATATATTTTATTATCACTTATTCTCTTACCCATTCCATGAATCTCTGCCAAAGAATCTGGGCTAATCATAAATGACTCATAGATGGAATTGCATCCTACATACAGAAACAAATTTATGCACACAAAGTCACCACAACTAATGAGGATTGTTTTTGATATAAGATCAGTAACTAAAAAAGAAAGAAAAAGTCAAAAGAAAGCAATAATAACAACAAAATCCTGCACTGTTTTGTTTCTACTTAACAAATGAGCTAGAGAGGATTTTTAGAATTTCCTTTCCTAATGAATCACTGGAGAATTATAAGGCTTATTTAGAAGGAAGAAAAGGAAAAGGAGAAAAGGAGGAGAAAAAATAAAATAGAAGAGGAGAAAAAGAGGAAAGAGAGAAAGAGGTGGGGAAAGAGGGAGGGAAAGAGGGAGAGAGAGAGAGAGAGAGAGAGAGAGAGAGAGAGAGAGAGAGAGAGAGAGAGAGAATCATGATGGAAGGAAGGAAGGAAGGAAGGAAGGAAGGAAGGAAGGAAGGAAGGAAGGAAGGAAGGAAGGAAGGAAGGAAGGAAGGAAGGAAGGAAGGAAGGAAAGGAAGGAAGATCTTGGTGTCAAGACATTTATAATCTTTGCACCTGAGGAGAATGATAGATTGCTTAAACTTGGTTGTTCTGAGTTGAAGTAAGCTAAGTCAATCAAGTGTATTCAATACATGTGACACCAATATGGGACAGCTCCTGGGAATGAGAATCATCTGGAGAAAATCAGCGTAGATAAAAAATAAAGTATGCCAAAGCTCCCTGGCCAATTAGCAGTAAGCTTGTCCCTAAGTAACTGCTGCAAGGCATGATAGGGACATCCAGTTTCAAAGCCTCAAATGACTTTTCACCAGTAACAGCGAATTAAATAGTGAATGACATAAGAATTAATACTGAATCCTTACCTTTTCCCTGAGTTTCTAAATAGCAGCTTTATATCTAGACTGTGATGGTCTTTTTTTTTTTCTCTTTCTATGCCTTGTTCAGTGCAACTTATAAATCAGTTCTAGCAGATACATTCTATCCCTGCATTAGACTACACATATCATCCTATAAATGAGGCAACATATTTTTTTCTCATGTCTTTTCCCCCCTAAATTTTCATTCTTTAAAAAAATTAATAGCTGGTCATGTCATAACCAAAGTATTTATTGTTTTGCTTGGCTACACTTAAACATTATGGTTGTGGGGAATTTATGGGAGGTGGGATGAAGTAGCAGGGAGTAATAACATTTTTAAAGAAAGAAGACATTTCACTAGAATAAAATTTTATATTATTGTTCTTCATATTTTTAATTTATTCTATTTTGCCATTAAAATGAGCATAATTTTTCAAAGACAAATTTACATAGAGGTTGAAACAATCTAATAGGAAACCATCCATGGAAATAAACATGTATTTCTACTGTTTTAAGTGTCTCTAAGTACTTTCTTCACTATAAACTAAATGTGGATTCTGACCTTTAAAACAGTGAAAGATTCTTTAGCCATCATTTTATTTAGCCATAACACATAGAAACTCTGCCACAAATTTTGATGTGTCTCATAATGAAACCAAAGGAATTTTCTTTGTTCTGTCTTTCTGTTCTCTTTCACTTTCATGCCCAAACTCACTTTTACTACTTTATAGCCTGAAATTGGCCTTGATGGAACTGAAATAAGGAAATATTAATCATTTTTGTTCTGTAATTTATGGTGAAGCTCTGAAGGGTTCTGGACCTGAGGCAAAAATGAATGTTGCATTATGTTAAAAAAAATAATCCTGTCTGGAATTAGAGGTCATCAATTCCAATCCCAATTCTGTCACTACCTGTGTGACCCTTGGGCTAATCACTTAACTTCTGTGGTCCTCAACTTCCTCATTTGTAAAATGAGGGCCTTATCTAGTTGGCTTCAGGTTATCTCTACCTCTAAATCTATGACTCAATGATTTATGTTGTAGCAAGGAACTCACAATTGGGAAATTTCCTCAAGTTCAATTCTGAACTCAGTTTTAGCTTTCTTAGAGATGTTCCTGGTGAAGCTAAGAATTTAAATGAATTCTTCTTTATTACAGAGTTAGTATATAGTTTACCATTCATTTACCTTTTAATCACCTCTGAGGCTTGTTAGGAGTGTGATTTCTGTGTGCCTTGTCACTCCCTAGCCATTGTTTAATAAGTGATAGATGGGCTACTTTCTTTATTGATAGAAGTTCCAAATCTGAAGAAAACAGTTTGAAAATATTTCATTCTTTCTGTACTCTACCCTTTGTGCTTCAGTCTAGTATCACTCTTTATCCACTACACTTCAAATGAATATCCTAGAAATATCTCAAAGTCAACAAGTCTAAAAGTGAACTCAATTTTTTCTCATTGCATTCTTTTCCCAGCGTGCCTATTTCAGTAGAAGACGTCACCATCATTCCAAGGTTTGCAAACTTGGCTTTATGGTTGTATATCCATTCTCCCTCAACCCGTGTATAAAATTAATTGCTAAGTCTGGTCATTTATCTTTTCTAGCATCTCTAACATCCAAACTCTTTTCTCCACTAACATAGATACCATCTCAGTTCAGGTCCTTATCACCTCTCACTTTACTTGTTTCAGTGACCTCCTAATTGGGCTATCTGCCTCAGGTTTCTTTCCATTTTACTACACCCTACACCCTACAGTCCTGCCAAAATACATTTTCTTAAACTGATCCTTCTATTGCCTCTAGAAACAAAAATAACAATCTCTGTTTAGCTTTTAGAGTCTTTCATTATCTAGTTTCCAACAATCTTTCCAATCTCATTGGATAGTGAGCCCCTCCCATATTCTTCTATCCAGCCGAGCTGCCTTCTCTCGGTTCCTTACACAAGACAATCCCTTGCGTTTGCCCTGACCAGTCCAGAGAGAATGAACTGCTTTCTTGCCTCCTTTTAATAGTTCTTCTCTTTCTTCAAGGCCTTCTCCATCAGTGGTTCCAAACTCAAATAAAAAGCAGTTTCTTTGTGCTGCATATAGTTTGACAAAACCATAAATTTATCATCTATCCTATTTTTATTTATTTAATAAAGGTCTTTAATATTTTAGCCTAATCAGATGGCACGGAGGAGTACTATGGTAGTTCACAACAAAATGGGATTTTAACATTATTACTCTACAAGACCCCCTCAACCGCTAGTGCTTTCACTCCTGAATTACCTAAAAATCTAACTACTTTTTATGTTCTTTTATTTATTCATATACCATTTATGCTCAATATATTTATAAATGTACTGGCTATCCTCCTCCCCTTAAAATATTAGTTACTTGCATGTATGGATTATTTCATTCAATGCAATTATACTCCACTGCCTGGTACCTAGTGCTTAGTGAATGCTTATTAATTCACAAATTTTTAAAGGCTAATTTTTGTTTGTTTTTTATAAGTCCCTTAGTTTTTGTAGACAATTTCTAGCCTAGGTTCTTTCTGTGCTTACTAGATAATAAGGTCCTGGGTACTGACAAGAGATTAAAGCATAGAAAAGATTCATCTCACTGGAAACAGGAAGCATTAAGTTCTAATGTTCCACTTACTTCTGTATGATCATGCCTGACACTCATTTGTTGAAGACTGACTCAGGAATCTGCTTACCTACACATCACTCCTACAGTACAGTCTCTTTAAAGACATTCTTTGTTCATGCATGTAATAAAATGTCTTATACGTTCCCCTTTCTTGTTCAAATAAAACATCTTCCTCTGAGAATAATCACAGTGTTGTTGGGTTTTTGAAGTGGACTATGTTACAGACTAAAAGTACATCTTAAAAAGGTCCAAAATTTGGTTCTCCAATCAGATTATATGATGCTAAATAATACATTGTTATTTAAAAGTAACTTCAGTTTATCTAATTAACAGAATTCTGATGGTCTGCCTTTCTATTACCCCCCCCATCCCTATTAGAGGTGGGGTCACACAGAAGTCAATTAATAGAGGTTTGTTGATTTAGTTCATCTTTGCTAGTAAGACATTAAGAAGATATGTGTGCCAAATCTATTTTTTAAAGGAAATTATACTTTACCATATATATATATATGTATATATATAATGTATGTATATATGTATATGTATATTTATACATATATATGCATGAAATATATACATAATGAATATATAACACACATTTATATGTTCACAAAGAAATATAGCTTATACAATTGCCTTCCAAATATTTCTAGTGTGATATACAGACCATGAGTATGTTTTAGTAATAAGTTCCCAAAATTGGACTGAGGATGTTACATATAAAATTGTATTAATAATTCTAATGAAAGTGAATTCATTTTCCTGTTTTAAAGTCTCTGTCTGATAATAGTGAAGAAGTGAAGTCTCATTTTCCAAGTCAGGCCTTCATTTTAAATTTCTTCCTTCAGACTGTTCATAGCATTGTCCATATCAGATAGCAGGTTTGGATAAAAATAGGAGTAAGCAGTATATAAATCTGAAATAATCTGAAGTTCAAATGAATTCTCAGTTTGTAATTTATTTTTCTTTTTTCTTTTTTAACTCTGTTGTCAGTAGTGTTAGATCCAAAAGGTTTGAGAGGGTTTTTACCACATGAACTGGAAAAGTAAACTTAAAAAGTTGTACTAAATTGTAATTCTTGTTACTAAAAGATTTTAGCAGAATTACCTAGGAATTTCCACAAAGAACTTTGAACCAAAGAAGCAGATGGAGCTCCTTTTAGAGCTATCCTGAAAATGTGACCTATTCCAGAAGGTCCAAGGGAAGACGTTTCCAGAGACCAGATTGAGTACATGGGACATCAGAGACTCAAGATGAAATATGCTCATTAAATGGACATAGGAAATGGGTTGCCAGGTTACAAGGAGGCAATGTTATCTAATATTGATCATAATTATATTACTCCACTTTCATTTCATAGTGCTGAATTTTCTTTGTTACCTTGGTGTAAATGTCCCCTTCCAAATCAATTCTTGATTAGCATTCTAAGTAGTTTAATTTGTAGCCTGATATTGAAGGAGATTTTTTTTTTAACACGCAGCGCCACATTACAATTATTTTCTATTGTAAGTTTAAGTCTCCTAGTTTATAGTCACTAATGCTTACTTGAATTGATTTGACCCAAGCAGCAGAGATTAGGATTATGCAATTGAAATAGAGAATCTTTACACATCTGATTTAATGCTTCAGAATAAGCATGATTAGCATCAAATGGCAGATTGTGGGAAAGCCAACAGCATGTTAAGTTTGAGGCACTTCATTTTAAAAACTTTGTCTTTAATTGGGAATACAACACAGGCAGCTACCTAACATAGTAATGGCTCATGCTGCCTAATTCTGTCTCCTCATTGGAATTTGGACCAATCAAAATGCTTAAGGAGGAGCTCAGGTGGCACATATCCCACTTCTTCATAATTGTACAATCCAATTAAAATATCTTTGCCCTTATATGGAAGTCACTTATTCTAGCCTATAAAAGCAGTCTACAACTGGAACTTCGGTATTTCTCCTAATGCTTCTCTGCATTGGTGAGTTGAATAACAATCTTTAATAAAAAAAAAATATTACCATTTCAATATACATTTAATAAGTGATTGATGCTTTCAGAGTAGTGAGGAAAATAAAGAGATAAATAAAACACTCTCTCAGCCTTTATGGAATTTATAGTCTTCTAAAACATTATTACACAAAATGAAAAATGTTAATCTAAAGTAATAATAGTGACATTTCCATAATCCTTTATAGTCTTCAAAAATTATATGTAGTTAGTGCACATAACAATTATAAACAAAATGAAAAAAAATCAGGAAAAAGGGTCGCTATCACCAGAGCATAGAAGTTCTTCTAAAGTATCACAGGAAAGGAAACATTTCAGCTGGACTCTAATGGATGAGTAGGTCATGATTCATTAAAACAGTAATGGTAAAGCAATGAAGGGGGTATGACTTAGGGTAGTGACAATCATTAAAACATGAAATAATAATACTTCACTTTGTTAAAAATATAATAAGTAACCTGAGTAGTGGGTGGAACCGGTGGAGTGGAGAGGATGGGAGACAATCTGAACTGAGTCAGTGAGAGCCCCCAAGCACCAGATATCAGCGCAGCAGCTCCTGAGACCTTCAGCCCTAAGATCAAACTTCAGTAAGTCACCTATTTGAACTTCCGGGAGCCAGGATGGTGGAGTGATCAGGAAATGCTCTCTCCTCCCCCCTTGATGACCGTGAAAGAACCACAAAGTATTTCCCCAGAAAAATCCTAGATCAGCAGGAATAGCAGAAGGAGGCCAATAGTCTCATAACACGTGAGGTGAGGAAAATAGCTAAGGGGGATTCCTCCTATGGTGGCAGAGACAAACTGGAAGGATAGAGGACCCAGCACAGAGAATACTTGCACTAGGACCCAGGCAAGCCTCAGAGCCAGGACAGGAGCCCCAGGAGGGGTGGGAAGAAGAATTAGCATCTAGGTGTGCCTCACTTGTCCAGGGGAATCAGAAAAACAATAGGGCAGCTGGGATTACCAGCACCTGAGCTTGCCTTTGCCTCAGTTCAGCTGAGGAGATCTCCTGTGACCAGACCACCCCTTCTCCACATTGAACAAGCTAAACTCAGGGCTGATCTGGGACACACCAAACAAAAACCTGCTTTTAGCTTTTTCACACATCAGCTCAGCAAAAAGTTCTCTAGCTTCTGACTGAAAGAACCAGAAGCCACAACACTCAATCAACATCATGAACAGGAAAAAGCAGAGGGCTGAAAAAACCATAGAATCTTTCTATGGTGATAAGGACCAAAACACAAACCCCAAAGAGGTCAGAGCTGAGACTGTACTTCCATCTGAAACTTCAGAAGGGACTATGCACTGCTTGCAAACACAAGAAGCTCTCCTGGAACAGCTGAAGAAGGAAATAGAAGATAAACTGGTCAATGATTTTAAAATTTTGATAAAGAAATTCACTGATGAGAGCATCTCTTTGAAAAGGAAAATTGAACAAGTGGAAAAGGAAAATAATGCCCTAAAAGGTCAAATAGAAAAGGAAACCCAAAACCTAATTGGGAAAATTGGTCGAATGGAAAAGGAAGTACAAAAATTAAGTGGAGAAAATAGCTTCTTAAAAGGAAAAAATTGGGCAGATGGAAAAGGAGATGCAAAAGTTAATGGAAGAAAACAATTTGATAAAGATTAGAATTGGGCAAGTAGAAACTAATGACTCAATGAGACAGCAAGGATCAGTCAAACAAAATCTAAAGAATGAAAAGATAGAAGAAAATGTAAAATATCTAACTGGAAAAACAACTGACCTGGAAAATAGATCCGGAAGAGAAAATTTAAGAATTATTGGCCTGCCAGAAACCCAGAATGGAGAAAAGAGCCTGGACAATATCTTCCAGGAAATCATCAAGGAAAACTGCCCAGAAGTGCTAGATTCAGAGGGCAAAATAGTCATCGAAAGAATCCACCATTCCCCTCCCGAAAGGGATCCCAAACTCAAAACCCCAAGAAGTATAATTGCCAAATTCCAGAGCTATCAAGTGAAGGAGAAAATATTACAAGCAGCCAGAAAGAAACAATTCAAATATCAAGGAGATACAGTGAGGATTACACAGGACCTTGCAGCTTCTACATTAAAAGATCGAAAGAATTGGAAACCAATATTCCATAAGGCAAAGGAGTTGGAACTACAACCAAGGATCAACTACCTAGCAAAGCTCAGTATAACCTTTCAGGCAAGGAGAAAGTCACTCAACGAAGTAAGGGATTTCCAGAGCTTCCTGACCAAAACGCCAGAACTTAATAGACAATTTGATCTTCAAATGCAGGTCTCATAAAAAGGTAAACAGTGGGGAGAAAAAAAAAATTGCTACTCAGGGCAAACTGTTTACCTCCCTATAAGGGAAGATGATACCTGTTAATCTTGAGAATTGTGCAGCTATTATGAAATATAAAAGTGATATGCATAGGGGGAACGGGTATAAAGTAGCTGATATCAAGATAAAAATATGATTTAAGTATGAAAAGGGATTGTAATAGGAGGTGTGAAAAGGAGGAAGCAGAAAATGGCAAATTACATCACAAGAAGAAGTACAAAATGATAGTAGAGGGAAAGAGGGCAGGGAGATGAGCATTGTGTGAGAGGTACTCTCATCTAATTTGTTTAAAGGAGGGAAAAATAAACTGAAGTAGATAATCCTAACTAGCTCTATAGGCAGTAGGAGAGGAAGGGGGAAGAAAGGGGCGGGAGGCTAAAAGGGAGGGAAGAAGCAATAAGAGTAATGGGGAGTAAAAAGGAGGGGGGCTAAAAGAAGGAGGGGAAGGCAGCAGGAGGAGGTGGTGAAAAGTGAATACTAGTGAGGAGGGGAAGGGTGACAGGAGAGCTAAAAGCACAAATGGTGGGAAAGAGGAGAGAAATACACAGATTGTAATCATAACTGTGAATGTGAATGGAATGAATTCTCCCATAAAATGGAGATGTATAGCAGAATAGATTAAAAGTCATAATCCAATAATATACTGCTTACAAGAAACACATTTGAAACGGGGGGATATACATAGGATAAAGGTCAAACGATGGAGCAGAATATATTGTGCTTCAGCTGATGTAAGAAAGGCAGGAGTAGCAATCCTAATCTCAGACAAAGCAAAAGCAAAAATAGGTCTAATCAAAAGGGATAAGGATGGAAACTTTATCCTGCTAAAAGGCACCATAGACAATGAAGCAATATCATTACTAAACATGTATGCTCCAAGTGGTATAGCATCCAGATTCTTAGAAGAGACGTTGGGGGAGTTGAAGAAAGAAATTGACAGCAAAACTATGCAAGTGGAGGACCTCAACCTCCCTCTTTCTGAACTTGATAAATGTAACCTCAAAATAAACAAGAAAGGGCTTAAGGAGGTAAATAAAACTCTAGATGAGGTAGATATGATAGATCTTTGGAGAAAATTGAATGGGAATAGAAAGGAATATACCTTTTTCTCAGCGGTACATGGAACACTTACAAAAATTGACCATGTACTAGGGCATAAAAATCTCACAATCCAGTGCAGAAATGTAGAGATAATCAATGCATTCTTCAGAGATCTTAATGCAATAAAAATTATATGTAATAAAAGGCCATGGGAAGATAAATCAACAATCAATTGGAAACTAAATAGTCTACTCCTAAAAAAGGAGTGGGCTGAAAAAGAAATCACAGAAACAATCAGCAACTTCATTCAAGAGAATGACAATAATGAGACAACCTACCAAATCTTATGGGATACTGCAAAAGCAGTTCTTAGGGGTAGTTTTATATCTTTGAATGCCTATGTAAATAAAATAGAGAAAGAAGAGATCAATGACTTGGGTATGCAGCTGAAAAACCTAGGAAAAGAACAAATTGAAAATCCCCAAGAAAAAACCAAATTAGAAATACTGAAAACCAAAGGAGAGATTAATAAAATTGAAATTAAGAAAACTATTGAATTAATAAATAAAACCAATAGTTGGTTTTATGAAAAAAGTAATAAAATTGAGAAACATTTAGTCCATTTGATTAAGAAAAAGAAAGAAAATCAAATTACTCATATTAAAAATGAAAGGGGTGAACTCACCTCCAATGAGGAGGAAATTAAAACAATAATTAGAAATTACTTTGCCCAACTTCATGCCCACAAATTTGATAATCTAAGTGAGATGGATGAATATTTTAAAAAATACAAATTGCCCAGATTAACAGAAGAGGAATTTGAATATTTAAACAACTCCATCTCAGAAAAAGAAATTGAACAAGCCATCAATGAACTCCCTAGGAAAAAATCTCCAGGACCAGATGGATTCACAAGTGAATTCTATCAAACCTTTAAAGAACAGTTAATTACAATACTATATAGACTATTTTTGAAATTTGGGGAAGGAGGAGTCCTGCCAAATTCTTTCTGTGATAGAAACATGGTTTTGATACCTAAACCAGGAAGAGACAAAACAGAGAAAGAAAATTATAGACCAATTTCTCTAATGAATATAGATGCAAAAATTTTAAACAAGATTTCAGCAAAACGAATACAGCATCTTATCATGAAAATAATACATTATGATCAGGTAGGAGTCATGTCAGGAATGCAGAGATGGTTCAATATTAGAAAAAACTATTAGCATTATTGATCATATCAACAATGAAACTAACAAAACCCACATGATAATCTCAATAGATGTAGAAAAAACTTTTGACAAAATACAACACCCATTCCTAGTAAAAACACTGGAGAACACAGGAATAAAGGGAACTTTCCATAAACTAATAAGCAGTATCTACCTAAAACCTTCAGCAAGCATTATATGCAATGGGGATAAGCTAGATGCATTTCCAATAAGGTCAGGGGTGAAAAAAGGATGCCCATTACCACCACTATCATTCAATATGGTACTAGAAAGGTTAGCCGTAGCAATTAGACAAGATAAAGAAATTGAAGGAATAAAAATAGCCAAAGAAGAAACTAAGTTGTCACTCTTTGCAGATCATATGATGATCTTAGAGATCCTCTTAGAGAATCCCAGAGATTCAAGTAAAAATCTACTTGAAATAATAAACAACTTTGGCAGTTGCAGGTTACAAAATAAACCCGCGCAAATCTTCTGCATTCCTATATATTAGTAACAAAGTCCAACACCAAGAGATAGAAAGAGAAATCCCATTTAAAGTTAGGGTAGACACTATAAAATACTTAGGAGTTTACCTGCCAAAACAAACCCAGGGATTATATGAACACAATTGCAAGACACTTTTTGCACAAATAAAGTCAGATTTAAGTAAGTGGAAAAACATCAGTTGTTCATGGGTAGGCCGAGCTAATATAATAAAAATGACAGTTCTACCTAAATTAATTTACTTATTTAGTGCCATACCAATTAAACTATCAGATAATTATTTTCTAGGGCTGGATAAAATAATATCAAAATTAATTTGGAAGAACAAAAGGTCCGGAATATTAAAGGGACTAATGAAAACAAATGCCTGGGAAGGTGGCCTAGCGCTACCAGACCTCAAATTGTATTATAAAGCAGCAATTATCAAAACCACTTGGTATTGGCTAAGAAATAGAGAGGTACCACACACACACACACGTACACACATGCGCCCACACACACATACACACATGCACGCACATACAGAGACAGAGAGCACAGAATGAATTGAATAGGATGGGAACATATCTGAAAAGAAATTAAGGTAAACGGTGGAAGGGAAATGTAGTGGGAGGAGAGAGGGTGAAATGGAATGGGGTAAATTATATCTCATTCAAGAGGCAAGCAGGAGACTTTTTAGTGGAGGGAAAAAGAGGAGAGGTGAGAAAAAAAATGAAGTTTACCCTCATCACATTCGACTAAAGGAAGGAATAAAAGGCACACTCATTTTGGTGTGAAAACCTATCTTACAATACAGGAAAGTGCAGGAGAAGGAGATAAGCAGGGTGGGGGGAGTGATGGAAGGGAGGGCAATGGGGGAGGGAGCAATTTGAAGTCAACACTCAGGGAGGGACAGGATCAAAAGACAGAATCGAAACAATGGGGGGCAGGATAGGATGGAGGGAAATAGAGTTAGTCTTACACAACTCGACTATTATATAATTCATTTACAAAACTACACAAATATGGCCTATATTGAATTGCCTGCCTTCCCAAGGGGAATGGGTGGGGAGGGAGGGATGGGGAGAATTTGGAACTCAGCGTTTTAGGAACAACTGTTGAGTATTGTTCTTGCTACTAGGAAATAAGAAATACAGTTAATGGGGAATAGAAAGTCATCTGGCCCTACAGGACAAAAGAGAAAATGGAGACAAGAGAAGGGAGGGATGATAGAAGATAGGGTAGATTGGTGATAGGGAAAATTAGAATGCTTGGTGTATTGGGATGGTGGGAGGGGATAAATGGGGAGAAAATTTGGAACCTAAAATTTTGTGAAAATGAATGTAAAAAGTGAAATAAATGAATGTATATTAAATAATAATAATAATAATCTCAAAAAAAAAAAGAAATAGAGGGATAGACAAATGGAACAGACTTGACACCCAAGACACAGTAGGGAAGGAATGTAGCAACCACCTGTTTGATAAACCCAAAGACCCCAGCTTCTGGGATAAGAACTCACTGTTTGACAAAAATTCCTGGGAAAACTGGTTAGCAGTGTGGCGGAAATGACACCGTACACAAGAATAAAGTCTAAATGGGTACATGACTTAGGTATAGAGATTGAAACCATGAATAAATTGGAGAAGCAAGGAGTAGTGTACTTATCAGATTTATGGAGAGGGGAAGAATTTTTCACTAAAGAAGCGATAGAAAGCATTATGAAATGCAAGATGGATAACTTTGATTATATTAGGCTGAAAGGTTTTGCACAACCAAACCCAATACAACCAAAATTCGGAGGGATGTAGTAAATTGGGAAAAAAAAAAATTATGGCTAATCTCGGAGATATAGGCCTCATTTCTAGATTACACAGAGAACTGACTCAAATGTACAACCATACAAGTCATTCCCCAATTGTTAAATGGTCAAAGGATATGAACAGGCAATTTTCAGGGGAAGAAATTAAAGATATCTATAATCCTATGAAAAAGTCCTCTAAATCACTGCTGATTAGAGACATGCAAATCAAAACAACTTTGAGGTACCACATCACACCTATAAGATTAGCGAACATGACAGAACAAGAAAATGATAAATGCCGCAGAAGATGTGGGAGAGTTGGAACACTAATTCATGGTTGGTGGAGCTGTGAGCTCATCCAACCATTCTGGAGAACGGCTTGAAACTATGTCCAAAGGGCTACAAAAATGTGCATACCTTTGACTCAGTAATATCACTACTGGGACTGTATCCCCAAGAGATCATAAAAATGGGAAAGGGTCCCACATGTGCAAAAACATTTATAGCAGCACTCTTTGTGTTTGCCAAGAACTGGAAATCAAGGGGATGCCCATCAATTGGGGAATTGCTGAATAAATTATGGTATATGAATGTAATGGAGTAATATTGCATCATAAGAAATGATGAACAAGAAGACTTCAGGGAGGCCTGGAAGGACTTATATGACCTGATGCTGAGCGAAAGGAGCAGAACCGGGAGAACCTTGTGTACAGCAACAACCACAGTGTGTGAGGGTTTTTTCTGGTAGACTTGGAACTTTGTAATAATGCAAGAACTTGCTAAAAAATAAAAAATCCCAATGGTAGTATTCTAACACAAAATGTCTTCCACACTCAGAGAAAGAAATATGGAAGTCATTTGCAGAATGTAGCAGATCATGTTTGTATGTGTGTGGGTTTTAGTGTATTATGTTTTGATTTGTTACATGACTTCTTCCATTTATTTTAGTTCGACTACATAACATCACTATTGTGAAAATGTACTCAATAGGAAACTATATGTAGAACCTATATTGTATGCTGTCGCAGGGAGGGATGGGGGGAATTGGGGAAAGGTGGGGGGGTGGGGGGGAAATCTTAATTTTAAGGAAGTGACTGTAGAACATCAAAAAAATAAAAATCAATTAATTAATTAATTAAATGAACAAAAATAAAAATATAATGAGTAAAGCATTCACATTCAGTTTAGCAAAAATGTGTAAAACTTTACCAGGGAGAAAGGAAAATTGATGTCTGAGCTAGAATTTATACCACTGTCTTTCCAAAAGGTGAAATATTTAATAGATTTATCAATGTGTACAACAGTTCTTGTACTTCAAGTTGTTTTCATAGCTTCAGTACTCAGAAACAGATGCTACTACTTTGGCTAAATGAATTGATGGGATTTACCAGTATGATGCTTAGCCTCAAGAAGGCTTTTGTTATTTGACTGCACTGAAAGCTGGTCTACATGCTACTGTCCTTGTTTCGCAGTACTCCATAACTATGCTAGTATGGCTACCCACTAGTAATGTGTTCCAGTCTTATTGGTGCTTCCTCTGCCTGAGCCACTTCTCCTAACATCCTAACAACAGCTTCTGATGAAAGTAGGTTGACATGTAACTTCTGTCCATGAAACTTGCAATGCATGCATATTAGACACTTGTTTAACTTTTGTTACTACTGCTTTGGTTCTTTGGTGATATGATGGATAGAGTGCTGAACACTCTATCCTGATTTCGAATCTAGTCTCAAATGCTTACTACGTGTATGACCTTGAAGAGGTTATTTAACCTTTAATCTTCCTCAATTTCCTCAACTGTTAAGTGAAGAAAATTATACTACCTATATCCCAGGGTTGTTGGGAAGATAAATTGGGATAGTATTTGTAAAGCTCTTAGTATGGTACCTAGCAAATGGGTGCTATCTAAATGCTACCTATTGTTACTACTATTGATTCAAATAATAGTAATAAATATGTGTATATGTCTCATATCTCATAGTTAATTCAGATATATTTCATTGCTCTTCCTCCCCCAAGGTATGTGTCTCTTAATTTTAACTCTGATTGTCCCTTCTGCTGCTCCTTTTTGTTTCTGGGCTACCCTGACTGTCTTCAAATCTCTTCTACAATCCCATCTCCTGTAAGAATTATTTATTCATTCCCTTATTGCTGATTACTTCCTTTTGAATGATCACCAATTATTATAGATAAAAATATCAATATTATTATGTATATATCTCTATTATTTGTGTTTGTTTACATATTGTTGCCAACATTATTATAATCTCCTTGAGAACAGTAAATTAGTTTGCCTTTCTTTAAGTGTCTAGAGCTTAGAATAAAGTTTGGCATATATTAGATGTTTAATAAATGTTTGCTGATGTGACTTGCTCTTGCAAAGTTTTTTTTCTATTTCTTTTTTTAAAATATATTGCATAAACAAATATCGAAATCAGTCATAGCTTTGTCTAAGGTTCTTTGTGGTGTTAGGTAAGTATCCATTCTGGAGTACTGAATGGAGGTATCTCCAAGAAAGTTTTCTTTCTCTCAATCTATAAGTACTTATTAAGTATGATAAATTTAAAATCAAGTGACTAATCCCTTCTATGGTATTAGGGATTAAGTGCATAGTAGTATAAGTAGACTAATTATTATTTCACCAGAATTAGGAGGTGTAGGAAGTTCTGATCATTATTTGAATTGTTTTGAAATGATAGCAATAAAAGTTTTTTTTTTTTTTAATAAAACCCTTTAGTATGCTGCCAACACTGCTGTGTCTGTTATTGAACCATGTCCCACAGTCCCCAATGCCCTTCTCTTCATGGTGACCAAACACAACTTTGTTGCATATTCAGTTTGTATTAGATTTGTGTTATTTAAAATCCCTTAGAAAGTAATGTGCTATACTAAGGCTTAGCAATTGCCTCAGGGGTCCTGTTTTATATTCATTTCATACAGCAGTTATAACTTCTTAAGTGCTGACACAATGCAGTAGTCAAGGCCTCTGCATCCTTCAATCTCCAATTCCCTTTACTTTTGCATCACAAAAACCTCTACAGAGGAACATCAGCTGGCCCAGCTCTTTGTTAGCTTGGTTGAATGAGAAGCATTACAAACTCCCTCTGTCATCTTCCCTAAGCTCTTATATACTATTAAGTGCATGCCAGTCATTTAACTTTTACCTTAATGTTGGACTCTGGTTTCTAACACTTTTTTCAGTCCCCTCTCAGAGACAATAAGCTATTTTCTGTCAGTGAAGGCATTAATGTTCTCTAGAGTTGAAATCAAAGTAATAAGGGACAAAATTCATTGTACTGAGTGCAGTGTTCTTGTTTCAGGTAAAAATAGGTATTTTGAGTTGCTTTTTTTGGGGTTGCACTGGTAGGAACGTCTTTTTTGACTCCATGTTGCTTATATTCAAACAATTTTATTTCATATGAATCTAAGAAGGTAGGTTACATATGCAATTATCTAGGTCCAGAAAGAAAATGAGGTAGAATGAGTATTTATAGACAATCAACCCATTGATAAAGGCTGACAAAAAATGCAGTGGAGGCAAAAATGGGTAGGAGTGTCATACAATACTTAAACCTTGCTCTCATCAGAGTTAATTCAAAGAAAGAAGAAATATATGTTTATACAAATGTACATGTATATATGTATGTACATTCACCCAGTCAGTTGGGTATAGATATCTCTCTTACCCAACTGGGAAATAGAAGGGGAAAGAAATAAGAGAAAAGGAGGCATAATGAAAGAGTGGCCAGATTAAGGGAACTAATGATCAGAAGTAAAATGGATTTTTGAGAAGGAATAGGATAAAAGAAAGAGAAATTTCAAGAAAGATAAACAAAAGAAAATCAGATGGCAGGAAATACACAGATAGTAACCATAATGGTGAATATGAGTGGGATGAACTAACCCATAAAACAGAAGCAGATAACACAAAGAATAAATTTCCTGAATTTCTTATTTGTTTCAACTAGTTTTTAGTTCATTTGCTAGGGTTCTATAAGTACACAATCATATAATCTACAAAGAGTGATAATTTTGTTTCCCCATTGCCTATTTTTATCACTTCAACTTAATTTCATTACTTTATTGCTATAGCTAATATTTCTAGTGCAATATCTCTTCCAGAAATTCTTGTTCATCTTTTGCCCAATTCAGATTTTTTTTTTATTTGAGGCTATGCTGTGTCTTCTTTTTGCCAAAAATACCAAGCATGTCAATTTCCTTCAATGAATGAATGGATGGATGAATGAGTAAATGAAACATTTATTAAGCAAGTTTGTGCAAAACTCTGTGCCAAATTCTAGGGATACAAAGAGAAAAGGAAGACAATTCTTCTACTCATGGAGATCACATTTCACATGCTGGAGTATGTGTGTGTATGTGTGTGTGTGTGTGTGTGTGTGAGTGTGAGTGGTTGCAATACCAGTGTAATATCCACAGAGCCACTATGGATATACATGGGTATTTCAAAGGTAAACTCACAAAATATAACCTCTCTTCCTCAAAGATGAAAACAAAATATTTATTCAGATACAAGAAAGTCAAATCCATCATAGTAAAAAAGAAACCTAAACACGTTATTAATGCAGGGAGTATGACTATCTCCAAACTTTTCCTCTGTTAGTCCACTCACAAACAAGTTCCCTTAGACAAAATCACTCCCTCTCTCACTCATGCTAGCTGCTCTGCTCTGCTCTACCTGGTCTGTCTTTCAGCTCCACCTCACTCTCTCTTCCTGATGCACCCTTCTCACTCCATCCATTCAGGAAGCTTCTCCCACCAGCTTCATGTGACTGAGGCTGTGGGCTGGGCTGAAGCTCAAACCAGGTGACATGGGCCTATTAAGGGACAGGGAATATCTTAAAATTTCCTTACCATTACAGTGTTGAAAGAAAGTCAGGAGCAAGAGATCTGGAAGATTTTACCTGCATTACAGATGGGAAGGAAGACAATACCACTTCTTTAATGTCATTTCCCTTGACAAAAATCTTATCAGTTTCTGATGTTGAACCATTTGACAGGGGCAAAGAATTTAGTGATAAGAATTTCTTTTCTGAGTTTTTAATGGAAGTACCAATAGCACCTGCATGGATAGGTGCTGGGTTACATTGACACAGAGACTGTTCCCTAGAATGATGACTAAGTACTAGACTGAAGCACTGTTGTTCCAAAGTACCTTGGGTTCAAAATTCTGGACTATCTTTATTGGGATCTTAGGGGAGATAGCGGTCAAAGTGAGGATGATAGTAATATGTATTTTGTAGGCTTACCATTCATAACACATATTGCCTGTTTCTCCCTCAGGGTGTTCTGCTGTTTCAGCTAAGCTGTCTTGCCAGTCCTATGAGTGGCAATTGGTTGGTAGACGGTGAGGCTAGTCCCTTATCTATGCAAGTTGCTTCCATGGATGATGGTTATGAAGATTGGGCTGGAAGAAAGACCCATAGATTAGGGAGTTCAGCTTTACCCAAGGTTTCCTCCTATTGGAGGCAGTTGGTCAATATTGGCTATTAGTGGAGAAAGGTAAACTATGTTTCTACAATTATTTCTCCCTACAATGTTTTCACAGTTTAGTCTGGAAGCAGATATGGTAATTTTCAACATATTGTTATTCCAAAATTTGAATTCAGGGACGTGGGTTATCTGTATCTTAGTCTGAGGGGCAATAGCAGTCAAGGTGGTGGTGAGAGTGATGGTCATGATGATGGTGGTGATAATGGAGGCAATTTGACTTGCATGGCACACACTGACTCCTACTTTGCCCTCAAGTTGCCTATGTAGCTTACTTAGACTAGTTTGTCTGCCAAATACTCACATGACATAGATGCAAGAACTTTCCCTTAACTGGTCACCCTCCTCTGGATACTGTCTAGATTATTCCTAGTCTTCAACTATGCTGAGCAGAACTGAATACAGTGCTTCTTGAAGAAATCTGAAATGGCATACCACAATGATTTGGGAGTTATCACCTTCAACATAGCCCAAGATCATATTAAATTTTGGAGTTTCTGTGTTATATTACTGACTCAAATTCAGCTAAAAGTTGACTATAATATCCAATCTTTTGTCAGAATGACAAGCTTCTCTTTGTGAAGTTGATTCGTTTGTGTCCAAATGCAAGGTTTTCTATTTATCCTTAGTGAATTTCATGTTTGAAGATTCAGCCCTATGTTGTAGTCTATTAATATCCTTTGAATCCTACTCTATTACTCTCTGTTTTATTGTAGTGCCGATGCAATACCCAAAACAGCTGCTATAAATATACATGCATGTCTCCAGGACAAATTCATAAAATATAATAAACTCTCTCCCTCAAAGACAAAACCAAAATGTTTATTTGGGACATCATTAGAATACCAGAAGGTATGATTTAAGAGGGTACTTATCATTAATTCAGGGAGTCCCAACACCCTAAATCTCCTTTCTGTTAGGTCTCCCCTCCTAGACAAATTCCTCTCACAGTTTGCATCTCTCTCTGTCTCTGTCTCTATCTCTGTCTCTTTGTCTGTCTCCCTCTGTCTCTGTCTGTGTGGGTGTATGTGTCTATATATATATGTATATATGTATATATACATATATATATATTTTTTTTTACATATACACATGTATATCTTCTCTGCCTGATCTCACTCACTGTTTATGCTCTCTCCCTTTCTCCTTCTTGTGCAAGCTCTTTCCAGTCTGAGTTCTTTGTGACCACAGACTTTATATGCTCACAATTTCCATGTGTTAGGCCTATGAAAGGATGGGGAAGATCTTCCTATTCTATTAACATTACAATTGGACCAATATCTTTTACATTCATTCCATAGGCCAGTAGGACTTTAGGTGTAACTTGTATCAACCTAACAATATGAAATGGATAACACAAGATAAACACATAAAACAATATCTTAGAGTGGGACTTTGGGCATAAGCATCCCATCATTCCCCCCCCTCAAAGGAATGGAACCCAAAATTCCTTGGGATAAGGGACAAAGTCTCATTTTGTGAAACTACTCCTTGCTGAGATTGGATGTAGAGATGTCCCTGCCTCATAAGGTCCCACTCAAGGGGTCAGCTCCTTAGCCTGTATTTAGAGCTTGGTCAATGCTAGGTGCAGGTGTGCTATATCACAGTCTTGAACGGAAGGTAACACCCATTTTATGTAGTCAGTCTACAAGTGGAGGGCACTAAGCCTACAGAAGGCAAGTCTAGTAAACAAGTTAAACAAACGAAGGCCATAAACAATAAGGAGACAATAACGAGGGTAGATATAGCATCAGTCATGCTTCTGGAGTCGATGAATCCACTAAAATTGCATTAATTCCTATTTTTCTTACTGCAAATTGGTGTCTTCCCTCAGGCAAATTTAAAGTCATATCTCTCAATTTATCCTGATTATGTATTCAGGAAGAGGTAAAATGACCACTGTATATACTTTCTAAGGTAATTGGCCATTTCTCATCATTAGTTTAACTTGTCTTGCTGATATTTCAGCCCTTTCTAGTTCTGTGATGGTAATGGGGGTTCCATGTTTAAATTTATCAGAGTTTCTATATGTAAGGGAGACCTTTGCCCTAGTATCTTTTAATGCCCTAGTTACAGTGGTTGATCCATTTTTCCAATATATAGATAAACTTATATGGGCTCTGTAATCCTGTCTGTATACTTCTTTAATCTGAGCTAGGTCTTGACTGATTTCCTATGCTCTCTGAAAGTTTGTAGGGGCAGTAATTACTTCCCTATTCCATCTAATATTAAGTCCCTTTTCTTGGTACATCTTATAAGTTGGAATATCATCTATTCTTTCAAAATTTAACCCTGCTCTTAATAAAGCAGTAAACATTCCTCTCCTGCTTAATCTATTCAGACTTTGAATCTGCTGACTATTTGCTTTTCTCTCTTGAGGAAATGCATCTTTTCCCCAATGCTCTAAATCACCTAACTGTGAAATCTTTATATCTAGATCATGTATCCATTTGGTTTTTATTCTTGTGTAGAGTGTCAGGTATTGGTGTATGCCCACTTTCTGTCAAAAGATATGAACAGGCAATTTTCAGAGGAAGAAATTAAAGCTATCTATAGTCATATGAAAAAACACTCTACATCATTTTGATTAGAGAGATGCAAGTCAAAACAACTCTAGTTACCATATCATACCTATCAGATAGGCTAACATGACAAAACAACAAGATGATAAATGTTGAAGAAGATGTAGGAGAGCTGCAAAACTAATTCATCATTGGTGAATCTGTGAGCTAATCTGATGATTCTGAGGAGCAATCTGAAACTACTCCCAAAGGGCTACAAAAGCGTACATACCCTAGAACCCAGCAATATTGCTTCTAGGGCTGTATCCCAAAGAGATCATAAAAATGGGAAAAGGTTCCACATGTACAAAAATATTAATAGCAGCATTCTTTGTGATGACCAAGAACTGAAAATCAAGGAAATACCCATCAATTGGGGAATGTCTGAACAAATTATGGTATATGAATGTAATGGAATACTATTGTGCTATAAGAAATGATGAACAGGAAGACTTCAGAGAGACTTGGAAAGACTTATATGAAGTGATGCTGAGTGAAAAGAGCAGAATGAAGAGAACATTGTACACAGTAACAACCACAGAATGTGAAGAACTTTTCTGATAGGCTTAGCCTTTCACAGCAATACAAGGACCTAAAACATTCCCAAAACTCTTGAGGAAAAATGCCATCTACATGCAGAAAAAGAGCTATGGAACTGGAATGCAGAATGAAGCAGAATATTTTCTTGTGCTATGTTTTGTTGCGCTTTGTTTTTTCTCATGATTTCTCCTATTCATTTTAATTCTTCTATGCAACATGACTAATGTGGAAATGTGTTTAATAAAAAATAAATAAATAAATGCAAACTGAATAACTGACAAACAACAACTATGTAGCTTCTATGTGAAGCACTCTGTTATAAATTGGAAACAGATCAACAAGACAATTTTTTTTTCAAATCTAGGTCGTATTCTCATTATTAAGAACTTTGTAGCTCCTTCTCACCTCATTCATATGTATCACAAATTCATCAAATTTGCGTATTTATTTTAACAATTGCATGACCCCAAGTAAATCACTCAATTTCACTGAACCACAATTAACTTATCTATAAAATGGGGTTATCTACCATCTTGTGACCCTATCTATAAAACCTAATGACATCGACAGATTCTTTTTTAATTTTCCATGGCTTTACTTAGTCTCAGAGACAACCATAAATGTTGACACACTCTAGCAAGCAGGAAAGGCTTTGGATATAGACCCCATGAGGGAGTATATGACTGTTATCCAAGGAGTAGACTATTTGGTAAGCTTAGAAAGCTTAACTTGTAGCATGTCTTCTTTTTCTTCCTTTTCTTCTTCTTTTTCTTATTATTATCATTATTACTAATAATCTGCAGAAACTGTCAAAGTCAATAAGAGGTTCTGTTTTCTTGAAGTACTGAAGCATCGAAGGTTCTCAGAAACTTACTAGCTATGTAATCCTGGATAATTAATTTAAATTTTCAGCTTCTGTTTCTTGAAAAATGATGACGATAATGGCAACTTTCCACAGAATTGTCAGTTTCAAATGAGATAACATCTAAAGTACATTGCAAAACTTAATGTGTCACATTAATGCTAGCTATTATTATCTTGGTTTTTAGGGGGTGAAGGATGGATTTGTCTGCTTTCCCAGTCTTATTATGCATTCATTATTCCCTTTCACACATTCTATATTCTTGTCAAATGTCTGTTTACTGTTGTTATATGAAAGATCTCTTCCCAATGCCTCAGCACATGCTGGACCCATGTCTAGAATATAATTCTCCCTCATTCCCACATCTTAAAATATGTATCTCCCATCAAAACTTACCTCAAATGTTATTATCATTACTCTTTTCTGATCCTCCCAGCTTCTAGAACCTTCTTTCCCTAAAATTACCCCTTATATGTATTTATAATATACATACATAATCTATATTTCTGGTATAATATCTGGTATATATTTAAAAATATCTTGTATTTACTTGTATCACGTGCCTTATAGAATGTATATTTTGGAAGGACAATGTGGTACAATGTGTGAGTTTAAAGGAAGAAGGTCTAGATTCTAATCTTGCCTTCATTACTTGCCACCTTGTATAAACCACTTAATTTTTTCTGTGTCCTATTTTCTTCATCTATAAGAATGACAGATTTGGATTAGATGATTTCTAAGGTCACTTTCAACTATAAATATATGAATTTATGATTCTAAGTTCAGGTTACAACAATGATTTAATTTTATTTTTATGTCTCCATTGCCCAGCATAGTGCAACATTTAATAAATGCTTGTTGATTGACTGAGACATAAAAATTAGACAAGAAAGAATCTGAAAATTGTCAATACCTAGGAAAAGAAATTTAATTCCAGTGGAAACCAGGGGAAAATAAATCTATTAAAATGATTTTACATGTGCAAATCACATTGATCTTTGAAATAAAAATGTTCCATGATGGTGATTAATGTCAATTAGTCAATGAGGGTTTTTTTTCCTCTCCTTTACATACACATGAACTCAGCAGTGAAAATGCAGGAGATAATGTTACCTGCCTTTCAGCCTTCTTATCCCATATCATTGTTTTGGAAATCCAATTATGTCATCCAAGATTGGAGGATGAGCCAACGAAGTAGGATATTTTATGTCCTATTTAAATAGGAAAAGGGACAACAAATAAGAATGAGTAAGAAAGCTACAGTTGCATCCCCACAAGGAGAATTAGCAATTTATAGACATGCAGCTTAATAATAAATGACTTTGTCAGGTTAGTCTGAGATATTTGATATTAACCTATCTTTCTAAATTATCTACTTGCTATCCTTTATTAAAATAAGATACATGGGAGTAGAATCAAATTTTGTCTAAAACTGTATCCTGCTAAAGGTCATCTTAATATAATTAGATTAACACTAACCCTAGGTTAATTTAATAATCAATAGTCCATGATTCTTAGTTTCCCAGAGACTTGCGTCATCTCTGTGGACAAAAGTCAGGATTCCCCAAAAGACAAAAGGGAACTCAAAAATTTCCAGATGACAAGGAGGGCATCAAATAGATTTTCAAGTAACTATTTTACTGACTGAAGTCAATTTAAAAGCAAACAGCTGGAAAGTATCTGTTTCATCATCCTCTAAATAAAAATAAGTTCCCTAAGATGGCACTGGCCCTAATATTGAGTAGAATGGGTACCATGAAATCTATGATTATAGCCCAGGGTTTGGTCTTGCTCTCCACAAATGGGTTTTGTTTTGAGAATTCTCTGTCTTTTTGGGTCCATACAGCAAGAGGAGTAAGCCAAGAAGAAGCCAGAATCAGGTACAGATTATATTATTACAGGCATCTAGAAAGGGAATTTGTCCCCTTTCTTCTTCACATATGCTCCAGCTTGCTATCCTCTCCAATTGAGTATGAAACAAATATTAATGTAATACCTATTACATGCAATTCACAGTAAATATACTTAATATTGTTCCACTTTTTAATTTGGAATTTTAAAATAGAGTTTTCACATTATATTAACTAAGAATTTTATGACACTATAGCAATTTTGTTCTCTAGGATAAAATATAAACTCTCTTTTAGCTTTTTAAAGTCTTTCATAACCTAGCCTGAACTTACCTTTCTAAAATCATTATATATTCATTTGTCTTCCTGTATTTTATGAGCCAACAAATTTTCTCTCTCACACACACACAGAGAAAACACTCCATCTCTAATTTCTGTGCCAGTGCATTGGCCTTCCCTTGTATCTGGAAAATACTCCCTCCTCAACTCTAACATCCTTCAAAAGTCAACTTGAACACCACCTTCTATATAAAACTTTTCTCACCTCCTTCTGCTCCCCCAATCCTTCTTAAGATAATATACTCTTTCCTGAAATTTAATCTACATTACCTTGTATTCATTCTCAATATATTTATGAAGAAAAAGCAAACCACTCCTGTACTTTTGACATGAAAACCCTAAATGAGGTCAAGAAGACACAATTGTAAAATGATTAAACAACAACCTACTTAGAACTTTACATGTTGTCTCTGTGATAGAATGAAAGTCCTTGAAAGCAGAGGTTGTTTCTTGTTTAGGTTGTATCTGGCACAAGCCAGGCACTTAATAGCTGTTTGTTAATGGATAATTGAGTTTTATAAGCAAATAATTACAGTTTTTTACAAGTGGTTCTTTTTCCCTTTCTGATTCAAATAATTGTTTTCATTCTTGCTTTTTCCAGGCACACAGTTAATAAGTGAGAGTCAGGATTCAAACCCAGAATCTCTTACTCCAAATTTTATTGTATGCTGCCTCTCATTCATCAACATGAATAATTGAAAGGTCTGTGTGTGTGTGTGTGTATGTGCGTGTGTGTGCATGTGTGTGTAATTTTCAACTTTCCCCGATGTTACTGTAAAGTCTTAAAAAAAATTAAAACTAATAAGAGTAGAAAAAGAAGCCAAAACTTTTAGCCATAGAAGGAATCTGGAAATCAGATGCTTTATTATTCTGTGATAGCCTGTGAGTGATTTCTATTACCCAGGGCTTCAACTAGTATTAGAACAATCTTTCACTGTTAAGAATATGAGTGAGATAAGCTAATTGTTCTTTTCCATCTCTGCTTTCGGTAGGAGAGAGTCCTTTCTTGTATCACTTGGCAGGAATCCCCCAATCCATTTTCCTTCCTGTAGAGTGACACATGGAATACATTGGGCTTAATGAGTCCATCATTCCTCAGTGAAAGTGATCATGCAGTAACAAGAAAAAGAAAAGAAAAAAGTAAAGGATACCACTGGTCCTTCATGTGTGACTGGCAAAATATCTCAGTGGGGAAAGGGGTGGAAGCATAGTATTCAAATTCTTAATTTCTGTCCCATGCTTTTTTTTTTTTTTTTTTAACAAAAGAAAATGTGTCCTTAGATTATTTGGAGTCATAACCAGAAGTTAATAATTCTGAAGAATTTTCACTTGAGTGACTACTTCTGGAGAAACATATGTGTGTATATATGTATTTAAGTCTGTACATACACATAAATCTATCTATATATATGTATATGTACATACATGTAAGGCATGTGAGAGAGAGAGAAAGTGTGTGTGTGTGTCTGTGTGTGTGTTTGTGTGTATGTCCTCTTATTTGAGGAAGAGAGAGCAAAAGTTTCCATTTTTCTTTTGGTGGCAGGAGTAAGCATTCAATATTTTTTCTCAAAGCAGAAATTTCCAAGAGGACCCATGCATCTTCTAATTTTTGTTCATTTACTTTTAACAAAACAGAGATTTTTTTTTCATATCTTTTAAAATTCAAAAATTTCTTAGGCAGTATTTTTATCAAGGAAAACAGAGAAAATACAAAATTACTAAGTTTGTTCTATGTGCTTTGATTTCCTTCCTACTTTGTTTCCTATCTTCTCAATGTACATATGAAATAAGCTGTGTAACCAATCTTCATCAAGTAAATAAAATTTTATGTTTAATGTATAAAATTTATGGGATTTCATTTGAAATAATAATAATCAGAAACATAAACATTAATGTAAAGGCAACATGGTATACTGGAAAAAAATTACTTTGGATTCAAAGGACAAGGGTGAACTGTAGCAAATCTCTTAATCACCTTGATCCTCATCCTTATCTGCAGAAGGAAACCGCTAGACCAGATACCTTTTCCGGCTTAGAATCTCTGATCTATACTTGGATTTAAATACTAACAATGTGTTTTGCATACTTTATATATGAAAATTTGAATGGGGGCAGGGGTTAAGGTACTAATACTTTCATTTGTTTGGAAAGAAAAAAAATGTTTACTATGATAATTAGATTTTCTTTTCCCTTTAGTGTAAACCAAAGTTTCACTTGACTCCCTGTTCTGTCTACCAAATTTTACTTCTTAGAGGCTGCTAGTAATTTAACTGTAAATGTCTTACTCAGTTGACAGAATTGGCTAGTGTTCCTAAGGGCCTTTCAGTAGGCCACCAAGTCTTACAAGGGGCTGTCCAATATTGGATACAGTCTACACGCGCTTTATAAGAAAACAAAGTCAATACTGGTAGGGAGCATTCTTGGTTGAATTGAATTTAGGCAAAGCTAAAAGGTAGGTGTAGGTTATGTGCCGTTTTTGAAAACTCTTTTTCTAAATTGACACTATTGCTTAAATGGTGATGAAGCCTTGTTTCTCAAACCTTAGAACTCTCACTTTACAAGTCTCTTGGAATTGATTGTGATCCTAATTTTGACCTGAAATCCAGATTAGATGAGACTATTCCTCTTTCATATGTGATCTCTAAACCTATTAATTTTGTTTGATCCTAAAATGTTGCTTTTGCCTATGGTCCTTCCAGTTCCAAGGATATGCCTCTAGCTGCCAATGTCTATTTGGTCATTCTACTCTACTATTGAATAGAAATGACCAAGATGAAACCTTTATCTTATAAAAATCTTCTATCAGCCCAGATACATACATACATACATACATACATACACATACACACACACACACACATATATATATATATAATCTTTGTGTATATGTTTGCATACACACATATAGATATTATATTTATATATCATACATATCACGTATGTACCTTCACTATGGCTGTGATCATAACTTAACCTTCTTTTAAGGGAAAAAAATCATTTCAGTTGTTAACAGTTAAACTTTCACTACTCTCAGTAGGAGTTTTACTTGTCCCTAATTTATAAATTGTTATCCTCCTAACAGAACCAAAAACTGATTCATGTTTCTTTCCATACCCTGTTCTGGACTATACATCTTCATTTGACATCATATCAGTGCAATCATAAATAAGTTCCAAAACTATGTGCACAATAGGACAGTGCCTAGCAAAGATAGTAAGACCTATGGATATCACCAGGACACATGGTAGCATTAGAGATATGAGTTGTGCCAGGACCATAATAACACAAACTCTTTACATGTATGCTCTTCTATGCTTGCTCACTGGTCATTCTTGTTCCTTTTATGTATAGCTAGTCACATATGTTCCTTAGGTGTATCCAGTCTTAGTCAATCCATCAACATTTATTCAATACCTAATATGTCAATTTCACCTCTGTAATATCTAAAATACTATTCCTTCCCTTTTCTGACACTACCATCAACTCATAGGCAGCCCCTCCTCACCCCACTCTTGGAGTATTATAGTAACCTGTGACTCAGTCTAGCCCAAGTCATGCCACCAGAGACCAGGCCCCAGAGAGCCTGGAGTAGGACACAAGAGACTGAATCACTAGCAGCTATTGTAATTTCCATACTTTTCAATGCACAAATCCCAAAGACAACTTAGATAAAGCTCTGTTGAAGCTGGACAAAAGAGAAGCACAGTTCAGCCCTGGAACCAGCACAGATCATACCAACCTGGAAGCAATGAAAACTTATAGGTCTCCAGAAATAGCTCTGAAATCAGTTCCACAAAATACCAGAGTATGCCCTCCACACTAGAAACTGAGCCTTACATTAACAAAGACTTAGAAATTCAAATAATTGGCTGGGGTAAATGAACAAATAGTGGGGGAAAAAAATCTCAGACAATAGAAAATAATTCAGTGAATTCACTAAAGCTTCCAGATCCTGGAAGATTCTTTGCTCATATGTTAATTTAGTGGAGCAAATGGAAGCTAATGACTATGAGAAATCAAGAAATTATAAACCAAAACCAAGGAAATGAAAAAAAATAGAAGCCAATGTAAAATATCTCTCTAGAAAAATAACCGACCTGTAAATTAGGTGCAGGAGACATAATTTAAAAATTATTGGACTCCCTGAAAACCATGATCAAATAAAGACCCTGGACAGGATCTTTCAAGAAATTGTTAAAGAAAACTGCCCTGACATTCTAGAGTCAGAGGGTAAAATACAAATTGAAAGAATCCACCAATCACCTTCTTAAAGGAATCCCAAAAGTAAAACTCCTAGGAATATCATCAAACTCCAGAGTTCTCAAGTCAAGGGAAAATATATAGCAAGCAGCCGGAAAGATACAATTCTAATATTGTGGAAACACAATTAGGATAAGACAAGATTTAGTAGCTTCTACATTCAAAAACTGGAGGACTTGGAATATGATAATCCAGAATATAAAGGAGATAGGATTAAAACCAAGAATTACTTACCCAGCAGAACTGAATGTAGTCAATGAGGGGGCAAAATCAATACTCAATGATGCAGAGGAATTTAATGCATTCTTGAGAAAAAAAAATGAGAGCTAAAGAGCTAAATGGCTTTCAAAAACAAGACGCAAGAGAATCATGAAAAGGTATATAGGAAAGAGAAATCATAAGGGACTTATTAAAGTGGAATTATTTGCACTCTTCCATAGAAAGATGACATTTGTAACTCATGAGCCTTTTCTCATTATTAGAGTAGTTGGAGGGAATATATGTATATATGTGTCTTTTGCTACAGAGAAAGAGAGAGAGAGAGAGAGAGAGGAGGGAGGAGAGAGAGAGAGAGAGAGAGAGAGAGAGAGAGGAGAGAGAGAGAGAGAGAGAGAGAGAGAGAGAGAGAGATGGCACAGGGTGAGTTGAATATGAGGAGATGATAACTAAAAAATAAAATGAAGGGGTGAGAGAGGAATGTACTGGAAGAAGGAGAAAGGGAGAGGTAGAATGGGGTGGATTATCTTACCTAAAGAAGGCAAGATAAAGCTTTTATAATGGAAGGGAAGATTGGAGAAGTGAGAGAGAATAAATAAACCTTACTCTGACCAGATTTGGCTTAAGGAGGGAATAAATATACATGCTCAGTTGGGTATGGAAACCTGTCTTATTCTAAGGCAAAGGGGAAACAAGAGGGGAGGTGCTGATAGAAGGGAGGGCAGAATAGGGCAGGGAGTAATAGAAGCAACCACTTTTGAAGAGTTACAAGGTAAAAAAGAATAAAGTGGGGAAGGATGAAGGAAAATATAGTATTTCAAAAATGACTATTATGGAAGTGTTTTGCATGACTATCTATAATCTGTTTCAAATTGCTTGCCATCTCATTAAGGATAGGTGGGGAGGGAGGAAAGGAATTAATTCATGACTTAAAACTTTAAAAATGAATGTTAAAAAATGTTTTTACATGCAACTGGGAAAGAAGTACAGACAGTGGGATATAGAAATTTGTTATCCCACAGGAAAATAGAAGAGGAAGGGATTAAGAGAAGGGGGAGGGGATAGAAGGGAGGAAAATTGGAGGAAGGGGTAATCAGAGTGCACACTATCTTGAGGTGGGAAAGAGGAGAGATGGGGAGAAAATTTGGAACTGAAAATCTTGTGAATGTTGAAAACAAAAAAATAAATACATAAATAAATAATCAGAAATTTGGAAAGATCTTAGAGTAAATAGCTCAGCCAGAAGCACTGTCATACTATCTTTGAATTTATACAATGATAGGAAACTTTTCCAAATTATTCACAGCATTCCAGTTTGGGGGGAGCAAGAAAAAAAATCCTTCAGTTACTTAATCTAACATTTATTATATACATACTCATAAGCTAATATGGAATGTTTGGGGAGTACAAAGACAAAATTAATTGACCTCTACCCTTAATGTGAAATTGTTTTGGGGGATATATGATATACACAAAGAAGTTAAAACATTTTCCTTACAATGAGCAGGGATTTGCCTTCTGGGAATATATACCAATGAGTACATTATTCTAACATCAATGGAATGTTCAGTCAAATCATTATCAACCCACTGTGATATTTGAGAACAGTCTAGGTTGTGATTTCTAGAAGAGAGAAAAGAAATACAGTTTCATATTTCATGATTATTGGTAACTCAAAGGTAAAATAATCATTTGATACATTCTAAAGTGAGTCAACTGATCTTAAATTCCCAGTAATAAAAGAGTATGTATAAATATTCATACAATACACTGCCCAAGCCATCTATTCAAGACTATAAAAAGCCCATCCTTTTAAAAAGCCTATTTGGCATGGTTACAATTTTTAAAGAAAAGACTTCATATTCCTTGCTACGGTACCATATTTCATATCTATTGTGGGTCCACAACTGTGATCTTGGGCTCTGAAGGTACTTTTCTGGGAAGTATTATTTTATGAGCTCAAATAAATAGACTGAGTGTTACAATAGTAAGTGAATTTAGAGAATAATAATGTCATTCCTTGCCCTATTTCCATTCTATTAGCTATTTATGGAGTGTCTATCATTGTAGAAGTGAAAATGGGGGAGAAGTTCATGCCTAAGGGGAAATAGGATTAATTTATCCCTGAAATTTTGTCATAGGAGGTAACTGGCAGGGGGAAGGGAAAGGAGTAACAGTAGCCACCTACAGTGCTCTACATTCTTCATAATGCATTTTGCATAATGTCACTAGTCCCCAAGGTACTCATCTCCCATCACCTTCAAAAGTTACTCTTGTTAGAAATTGTGCCCAGAAGCTTCAAATTTCCCCACCTAGTGGACAGAGATACATGGATCTTAAACCTAGACTTGGATTAGGTAGTGGATTAATTGACAGGAAGATAAAATAGTGAGACAGTGAAAGAACAAAGAGAGAGTTGAGGAAATTTGAAAAAGGCATACCAGAAAAATCAAGGCTAGAAGCTAAAGAAAAAGTCAAAACTTAGAAGATGGTCAATAATTTCATGTCATGTATGAACAACAGAATCAGTAAGTCATTAGATTTCGCCATAAATAGAGCTCCCTTCTCAATGAAAAAATCCTAGAAATTCACCCCTAAACTCACACTTGAGAATTTTCCTTCTCCTGGTTGCCTTGTCCCCTGTCCACTTCACCAGAAATCTCTGCCCTGAAGCCCTCCTGACTTTTGCCTCCTTCCTGAGGACCAATATTTTATGAAAGCCCACAGCCATACTTTATCTCATTCATAGCTGGATTCACTCTATTTTCTTCTCCTTTTACTATCTTCTCTTACTATCATCACTTTCCTGCTTTCCAACTTCCTATACATATTGTCTTAGAATGTCATTAGAATACAGGTTTCTTGAGTATCAGGGAAGTAGCTTTTCTTCATATATTCATTTATCTATGTATTTCTCATCTAGGCCTGTCTATTCATCTCTCTCTCCCTCCCTCTTTCTCTCCCTTGTCCCTTCTGTCTGTCTCTACTTCCCCCAATAACCTGAAAAGTCATCTAGTTCAACTCATATCTGAGAGTGAATCCTTTAAAAACATCTTTATCAAGCAATTTCCAAGTTTCTAATGAAAGGTGGTCCCAAGGTCACTAGTTCCCAAGGAGAGCCATTACATTTTTGGACAGTTCTAATTATTACAAAATTTTAACTTGTTTTGCACTGAAATCTTCCTCTGCATATTGCTCTTAATTCTTCCTCTGGAAACAAACAAAAGACATTTATTTCTACATGGAAACCTTTCAAACGTTTTAATATAATTGTTATCCCTTTCCTCCCTTTCCATCTCCCACCCCACCCCCACATCTTTCTTTTATCCAGGCTTAACATCTCTAATTCCTTTAATTGATCTTCAATTAACATGGTAACCATGTAAGTAATGTTGTTAACATCCTGATCACCCTCCTTTAGATATGCTCCAAATACCTAATGTTCTTTCCGAAATGTGATGCCTAGAAGGCACTACAGTGAATAGAGTGCCAAGCCTGGAGTCAAGAAAACTCCTGTGGCCTCATATACTTACTAGCTATCTGACACTGGGCATGTCACTCAACCCAACTATCTCAGTTTCCTCATCTGTAAAATAAACTGGAGAAGAAAGTGGCAAATCACTCCACAATTATTGCCAAGAAAATCTCAAATGATGTCATGAAGAGTTGGGCATGATGGAAAAAATGACTCAAAAATAAAAACATTCTTCATAAGGTAGAATAAAACAAGAAATCTGCCTTTCTCATTTGAACAGTTTCTAATCATTGCAGCCTAAGATATCTTTTTGATTCAGATCAAATGTGATTATTGTTGATTGTAATTAAACTTGCAATCCAATGAAAATCTTAAGGTCTTTTCCCAATAAACTGTTCTAGTTGTGGTATTGCCAACCTTGTGTAGTTTTTGTGTATTTTATCTCAACTGTGACTTTACAATCTTCAAGCAAAGCCTCAATATTAGAATACATTGTAGATGGGATTCTACTCTACATATGGCTTAAACTAAAGGACTTCTAAGGATCCTTCCAACTTTGAGCTTCTGCAATTACGTTCTAGTAGAATTTTAACCATTGCCCTCATCTCGGAGATCTTTTGGCATCCTGATTCTATCACTCAATGTATTTACTTTCTCTCTCTCCTTGAGGCCATAATACAAATTTGATAAGCCTTCCATCATCTGTCTCTTCACCCAAATCACTGACAGAAATAAGGAAAAGCACATTGCCACTGGCAGAGGAGTCTTTTGGGTTCTACATTAAAGATCTCTCTCCAATTTCACATCAGTTCACTAGTCTCAACTGTTTATGTACAGACATTCAACTAGCTCTGAGTCTGCTTAATTATGCTATCACAGTGATCATAGCTCTCTATATTGCACGTAAGAAATGACAGAGAGAGAAACCTTGGCAAAGGTCTCCTGAAATCCAGGTGTTGTGCAATCTATAACATTTTTATCTTCTACCACTCTGGTAGTTCTGTCTGAAAAGCATATTTTAAGGTTGATCTAGGATGACATGTTCCTTATGAAACTACTGGTTCACAGTGATTACTCTTTCCTTTTCTAAGAGTTCACAATCTGTCCTTTTAATAATGTGCTGCAGAATTTTGCCAGGAATTGAATTAAGCCCACTGGTCCTTAGTTTGAACAATCCAATGCCTTCTCAGTTTGAAAGCTGAGACATCTGTCCATCTGTAGTGCTACGATACTTGTCCCATTTCCCATAGTTTTTCAAAGGTTACTTATAAGTGGTTCAGCAAGTATATGAACAAGTTCTGTCAGAACCCTGGAATGCAGTCAGTCTCATCTTAGTAACCTTAACTCATTGTGTAGAGGTGTTCTCAAATCATGTCTTCAGGTGGGTATGTCTCTGTTAACTACTTTTATTCTATACTTCTTAATCCACAGATCATTTTACTTGATAGATAAAATGGAAGCAAAATAGTTACATAGTCATTCTGTCTCCTCCTCCCCACCTGTTAGAATCGACCCATCCTCCTCCAAGAAACAGTACTTTTTGTTCAATCTTTCTCTTATTCCCAGTATGGCTTTCAAAAAGCCCATTTTACTGTGCATACATTCATCAAAATCCTCTGCTCATCCTGCACTTCATTCCTAAAATTATTCTCATGGAAATATATTTGAATCATCCTCTGTTAACCTTCTCTTCCTCCATGAAAACAATTCTCCCAAAGTCTCTGCTTTGTGTCAGCTATATCCAGATTTCATATATATATGCATACATACATATACATAGACATACATACACATTATAATTTGTTCCTAAGGTTTCTACTATTTCTAACATTGATTATTCCCTCCTTATTGGTCACCATTAACTACAAAATGACAGCTCTCATTATTTCCTCCATCTTCTGAATGATCAGCTATATATTCCTACTTAATAATGACAGTTCTGAAACTATGATTACATATATCTCAGGGAATAGAAAAACACTCATAAGAGTTCTCAGTCTGCCCAAACAGCTAACCATTCATATCATCATCCATGCTATCCTGTATATTCATATTATGTCTACCATCATATTATGTCTACCATCTACCTATCATTTTTCCCTTATTGTAATAGCTATCTGTGATGGCAAGCAAAGTGGGATCTTTTGCTGTTTTTGTTTTATCATAATCAAATTCTTCAGATTGAGTCTTGCCTTTATCAACCAAGAATCTTTGCTAGGAGTATAGTACAGAAACAAGAATCTCTTTAGTTTGAAACAGTATATGTATTTGTATTGTTAATGTGGTTAAAATTCCTCCCCACTCATTAATGGGCATGACTATTAAAAGGAGTTTGATTAGGGAAGATTTGTAGGAAGGTTTCCACCTTTTCTTAATGAGGCACTAGTTCACAAGGGTTGGGATGCCTTCAAGCTCTAAAACAGGTATAAATATTATGAGGGTGAGGTTTTATTTTGGGATTTACAGGAAGTGTTTGTTTGTTCAGATGAGGACCCTAGGAAGCCACTAAGGAGTCCCTCAGCTTGGAAAAACCAGATGTTAGTGCTTCCTTCCCTGGTAACTATGGTCAGACAGTTGAACCTATCTGTTGATGGCCAGGCAGAGGAAGCTATGTCTGTTGATCTTTGATTTCTCTGTACTTTCTTTGAATTTCAGCATGCTGACTCCCCTGAACAAGGTGGATGATATATGTGCTTGGTTAAAGTAATGATACATGTGCTTGATTAAAGTGATTGTTAACCGCTCAAAAGCTGCCTTTCTTCTTATGAATGCAGATCTAAGAGCCTGTGGTAGCAGGCCCCTTGTGTATGTTGGGGTGTTTACTGATATGCTATCTGCCTGACATCCCTGACTTCAGGCTCACATCCATAAATCCACCCTTCATGCCACTATTAGTGTAATATTGCTAATAAAGAATTCTAACCACATCCCTTCTTTGTTCAAAAATCTTTGTGACTCTTGGCAATAAACCCTACAAAATAAGAAGGCCCTCAAAAAAAAAATAGAATCACAGGATATGAGTCTATCTTTCAATTCTGATACTCATAGTTTATGTGAAAATGGCCAACCTGTCTTCATAAAGATAAACCTCAGTTTCTTCATTATTAAAGTGAGATATTTAGACAGTAGAATCTCAAAAGCCTCTTCATTTTCTATATCTTATAATCCTAAATTGCACAAGAAGTATTTATGATATAGTAGAAAGACTATTGGCTCTTGATTTGGAGGACCCTCCTCTGAGGTTTACTCCTTGTGTGACCCTGGAGAGTTCACACAACTCCCTGGACCTTAGTTTCTATGAAATGGAATTGGACCAGATGACTCTCAGGTTTTTTCCAACACTAGACTTGGAGTCTATATCTATTCTCTCAGCTTCAATTAAAAGATTGAACTTTATTCTACAATACTACATTTTTTACGATTCTTCCCCCCTTGAATCTCAACCCACTGGGCCCACTCATCTACATGTGATCGTTTCCTGCTTTTGTATGTTTGTTTGTACACCTATTACAAGCCCCTTTGAAAATATAGGTGCCTTGAGAGCAAGAACTGCTCTCTTCTCATCCCCTGCTCCCAATGCTGAGGTCAGTATACATAATAGATGTTTAAGAAATGAATAATGAGTTTGCATTCAACAGTCTGATATGATACTGCCCCTGACTTTCAGTATTCCTAGTTTCTTTCAAGTCTTAGCTAATGTGACCTGCTGTACACAGCCTCTCCTGATCCCCTGTGTGCTTCTCCCCAAATTACTTTGTGCATATTTTAGATTCACATATTCCTATGAATAGATGATATTCTCCCCAACAGAATGTAAACTTTTTAATGTCGGAGACTTTCAAGTTTTCCTTTGTATCCCCAGGGCTTAGTACAGTGCTTTGTGTCTAATTGGTACTCAGTAACTGCTTGTTGAATTAAGATAAATTAAAATGAAAGTGTGAAAAGATATGGTCAGCCTATGTTTTACACTGATGACTATGAAACTGTAAAAGAAACAGAAAAAGGTCTTGTTTGCATTGGGTAGATGATTATCAATAGAGGACTTACAGAAATATTAAAAAAGAGTCAACAAGATAAGAAGCTGTGAATTGTCTAACAAGGGGTCATAAAATGAATTGTACAGTTAATTGAGCTTGAAACTTAGGGGAAAAATAGGAAGTGAATAGTATTATGAAATCTGGCAAAGAGGTCTAAAATCTGTAAAAGGCATATGCCATATCAATATGGAAAAAGAAATCTTTCATTGTAATTTTGGAAAATTTGTTACAAAGATGATTTTTAAAAAGTTCATGGAATTGTCTTTGGGCAAATCTGTGATAAAATGTTCTAATGTGATGGAAATTTGGGGTGCTTAGCCTTATTGTGATTATTGGATCTCAACTTTTAGATTCTATTTACAAAGGATAAGGTTTTTCTTCTTCTTTTAACAATCCTTTGTCCCAGTGAATTTATATTTTACCCTTATCTTCCAGAAAGAAGGAAAAGAATCTAATTGAAACCAATGAGTTCATAAAAAAGCATCTATGGTATAATAACAAGAACTCTGTACTTAGAATCAAAAGGCCTAGGTCTGAGCACTCTATCTGCCTAGGCTGGTTCAACAAAGGCCAGTGATTAGCTTAACACTTGAACAGAGTCTAATTGGGAATCCACTTCTGCGGATAAATGGAGTTTGTTCTTGACCATAGACAAATCACTGCCTCTGGGAGCTGTAGTTTGTTCTTTTTTTTAATCTTAACATGAGGGTAACTACGTATAGACAATCTATTTAACAGGGATCTTAGGAAGAAAATGTTTATAAAAAGTTCCACATACAAAGGAATTACTATTGAGACACTATGATATAGTGCATAGAGAACTGAACTTGGAAATGGGAAAAATTGAGCTCATATGTTGGCATGTATTAGTTTCTTGAGCCTATGCAAGTTGTTTAACTCTACAGTTGAGTTCTAGTGGTAGATGAAGTTCCCCACACTGAAGAAGTCACTGTTACTCTTCTAAGCCCGCTCCCTCCCATGCCCTTCAGGGATCATAAATTGCTGAGATATAATGAAGGACAAAGGGTTAGTCTGGGCATGAAAGTATGAGAGAACTTCAGAGTTTTAATGATTTTGAAAGTAACATCTGGACTTTTTGGGGGAATGGGAAATTGTGTACCAGAGATGGAGGAGACTAATAAGGTCTGGAAGTATAGCAATCTCCATTACTCTTTCTTCTGAGTACAAGAGGGACTATGGGACAGGTACTATTTTCAAGACTACAAACAAGAAAAAGCAAACGAATTTGAAATGTATTTGTGGAAGGAACACAGAAGTGAGGAGAAATGTATGAGAGCATAGTGAATTAGTCAGAAGGTTAGGAAGCAAATTAGACTGAATCCATTGATGAACAAAATCCAATTCACGATTCTTTTTGCCATGCTGCTCTCCCACACAATGCTATGGGAAATGCTATGCAGGGCTAATTCTCAATCCATTTCTTCTTAATCCATCCAACATAGCTTTATTATCTTATTTGTCACTGTTAAAAAATTACATGTCTATTGAAAATACAGGTATGAAAGTCAAAAATACTATGGAATAAAGGAGATTAGGTTTCTGTGACCACCAAAAACTAGTCTTTCACTTGAGATGGCTGAAAGTATACTTTTCTGTATACATTTTTAATAACAAAACATTAATTTTGTTAGTATATTCTTTTCCTAGCACAATAACCATGAAGTAATCTATAAAATACAGCACAGAGAATAAAATTGGTAACACACAATAGATTTTTGTCACTAATAATCCCCAAGAGTGTTGTGACCTTTTGTGCTAACATCTCAGTAAAAAAACAACATTGATTTCAGACAATATTCATTTTATATAACATATGAAATATACAGTATCATAAATACTGTAGAGCAAAAAAAATCCTTAAAACTAAACATTTTTAACATGAATCTTACCTTCCACTGTGTCAGATGGTGGTGTGAAGGCATTGTACTGTATATTCTGCTGCTATACATATCTCCACTTTGGCTGCCCTCTAAAAATCTAGGGAAATGTTGCAGGGACTTTTAGTCATTGCTGTTGGAAGACACCTAGACTGGTGAAGTCTCAACATCTGACACTGTCCTTCATGGCTATACCAGCTGCTTCATAAGCGTGCATGCATCATACCACTCCTTTTCTTCCTTCTACTGAGCAGAGCCAGTGATATGTGTGATTGCCAACACAAAAGTAAAAATGAGGTTACTAATAAAATCCAACAAAAGTTTGAAATCCCAAAAGTTATGTGCAAATGTTGAGGATTGACTGTACTTTTGTCAGTCCGTGAAAGGAAAATGGAAAGGGGGGGAGAAAGGGAGGGAGAGAAAGAGGGAGAGGGGAGAGACAGAGAGAGTCAGAGACAGAGAGAGAGAGAGAGAGAGAGAGAGAGAGAGAGAGAGAGAGAGAGAGAGAGAGAGAGAGAGAGAGAGAGAGAGAGAGAGAGAAAGAGAAAGAGAATTTTACCTTTTTGGATAATTTCTTGGTATGTTCCAGAGCTTACCTGTTACACTGCCTTGAGCTTCAGTAGAAATATTACAAGGAAACAAAGCTCTGTGTTTTGTTTGTTTGTTTGTGTGTTTTGTTTCAGTGTTCCTTCTGTCATGTCTTCTTTCTTAAACCACAAACATCCATATTCTTCTCCTTCAATACTACCCCTGATGACATGCATTTTAAAAGAGAATGAAAGAAATGGAAAATATTAAACATACAAAAAAAATGAAACTCTAACGACAAAATTTTGAGTATCATGAAAACCTGTTGCATCAGAAATCAAAGGGTATTAAAGATACTCTTTTTCAGCCATCTCATTTTCCAGATGAGTAAATTGAAGCCCTGAGGAGCCATCATTTTTCCAATGTCACATAGCCAGACAGAGCTGCTACTTAGAACACTGGTCTTCTGACACCACGCACAACATTTGTATCTACATTATTGCCTACCTCTTTTTTGATATAAATACTGGTTTAAGTTAGAGAAGGAAAGGCTTTTTTTGTTTGTTTGTTTTTAAGTTTTGCACTATGTGGCAGCTTTAGGAAGATAGACCAAAGTAAGGATCCACAAAATAGTTCAAAGAAGGTAAGAATTTCTTTCTATTGCCTTCCACATTTTTGTAAATCTATTCCATTCATGGATTTAAATGGGACAGCTATTTTAAAAGCAATGGCCATGGATATTTGAGGAAAAGGTTAAGAACGGATAACTGAAAACCCAAAGCTTCTGCAATTTCCTTTCCCAATTCAAAATCACTCAGTGTTTTAACTAGAACTAGAAGAGCAGTTTTATTTCATACAATGAAAATTTAAAGGACAGCAAAATCACAATCTTTGGGGGTACATTACCATTCTCCCCCCCACCCCAATAATGGCTACATTTTCAATCTCATACCTGAGTCATTTCTTCTCCTTTTTGTACATTTGAAGAAACCTGAGTAGGAATGCTGTCTCCTTCCTAGCAACTGCCTTTCAAATAGATTTTTCCTCCCACTCCCACCACTATAATTTACCTCGGATTCAGAAATTACTAGTTATAATTCTGACTTTTAGTAAAGCTCTTTATCAATTAGTGAAATTGTTTGCTGAAACTTTCAATTTATCCTTCTAAAACACCCACACAAGCAACAAAATGGATAAAAGTTAGGAAGTAAGCAGGGGATACTAGGGTAATGGATAACCTTCAAAATAAAGATAGCCAGCATCTGAATAATTGAGAGTTCCTGTGAGCTCTAGAGCTGTATTTATAATGATCTGTAGATCACATTCTGTCCCAGCATTCTATGCCCTAGATAAACTGTATCACTATGTTACCTGAATATGCGTATTTTCCCACTTTCATGACTTTGCTCCCACTTTTCTCTGTGCTTGTAAATGTAGCCCTACTTTTTCATACTTTTCTTCATCTACTGAATTATTGTCTATTATTTAGAGCATTTCTCAAATATCATTTCCATGTTTTTCCTCATCTTCCACATGGGTAGTAACTTTTTTCTTGTACCTAATATAGCAGTTTTTTATGCCACACATGCTTTAGAATCACTTTTCCCAACATTTCTGTGGTCCAGAGCCCTGTTGATTATATATGCCATTATAGTTCTAGAGGCAACTCTAAGGTCTTGGAAGTTGTGTAAGACTATTACTCATGAACCTCCATCCAGTGGGTTTCTCAAGTATCAATAGCCAGCTAATATCACCCCAATATCCATTAACCAAATTATGTTGATTAGCTTTTACAAAGGGATTTTTAGAGTGAAAGTATAGAGGTATAGCTAGGACTTAAATATAAGTATATTCCAAACTGGGAACATATGCTTCTCTATGACCAAAGTCCATGTTAGAGTTAGCTCAAACTTAAAACAATTTCTACAAAACATTTCTCCTATCAAATTCATTTCAGTATGTGAAAAAGACTAATGGACAAGGCTCTACCTCAGTTTCAGAACATGATAGCTCAGCTGTCAGGTTGATCCATTCCTAACTGGATCAAGCTGATTTTTCCTCAGGAATAGCTCCTCATTGAACGTAGGTGCTGAAACCACGGACAGACTCAATAAGTGGCTGGTGTACTCTGTTTGGATACTCAGTGGCCTCAAAAAGAAAGAAAGAAAGAAAGAAAGAAAGAAAGAAAGAAAGAAAGAAAGAAAGAAAGAAAGAAAGAAAGAAAGAAAGAAAGAAAGAAAGAAAGAAAGAAAGAAAGAAAGAAAGGAAAGAAGGAAAGAAGGAAAGAAGGAAAGAAGGAAAGAAGGAAAGAAGGAAAGAAGGAAAGAAGGAAAGAAGGAAAGAAAGAAAGAAGGAAAGAAGGAAAGAAAGAAAGGGAAGGAAGAGAGAGAGAGAGAGAGAGAGAGAGAGAGAGAGAGAGAGAGAGAGAGAGAGAGAGAGAGAGAGAAACAAGGAAAGAAAGAAAACATATACGGAAATAAAGGAAAAAGGAAAAAAAATGCATTTACAGTTATATAACAACCAGGTGGACAAATAAGGCATCTGAGTGCAGGCAGCTAATTTTTCTGCCACTGCATACTCTTCTGCCTTGAGGGAACTTATAAGAGTTTTTGCCTCCCTTGTTACCAAGAAAGAGAGTGAGATTTCATCTGTTCAAGTCCTTTGAACAAGCTTAGCTGTCAATTAAAAGGTTTTTTATGACCACATGATAAGATGAAATCTGAAAAGAAGCAGAGGACTCTTGCTCATGCTATAAAGTGAAGGATTGGGCCCTTAGTGGCCAGTCAGCCATTCCACTTTCTTTTCCCCTTGAATGCACCTTGCGTAAATTATTGTGTACTGGAACGTGATAGAAATGGAGGGTGTAGGGTTCGAGGGAAATCAAAATTTTGCTGTTTCCTCATTTTACCTCTACTGAATCAAAGTGATATGATCAATTTCCGAAAAGTAAAAATGACAGACTTCAACTCAGATATTCTGATTTTTAATTCAATGCTCTTTAATTATCTGCATAATTTCTTATCCCTCCACAAAGCCTGAAGCTCCATGAAACAAAAAAAAATGCATGAAAATTTACCTAAACTTTGCCTTTCTCTAAGTCTTAACTCAGAACTTTATGGAGTAAATAAATGTTTTTAAACTGCCTTATATTTCCTTTGCATATATTGTTTCCACTTATAAGTGATATGCTGTGCCCCCCAAATCGTAAGAGGACAGGAACTATTTGTTTTTCTTAGTAATCTTAGTGCTTAGCACAAGGCTGACAGAGGCATTTGATAATTTTTTTTTGTTATTGTTGCCATTGAGTTCCTATATTGAATTGCAAAAAATAAAACCAACAATAATGAGTGCCCTCCTAAAAAAGTCAAAATAAAAATAAATAAGACAAGAAAGTAAAAGAAGAAATTATAAAATAAAGCATTTCTAAATAAGCCAAGATCTCATAGCAATATTTATCTATATTCTATATTGAAGTATTTGAGTCTTAGGCTGTAACTATATGATGGCAAAAGCTAAGAAGATCTATTTAAATATTCTTTAAAGGTGATAGGAAAGAGTGGAGAAATTTGGAGTGGATTTTACATGGCAGAGCTGTTGTCCTTTGACCTGCAGCTACATTCAAATAGCTTCAGAGTATCCCAGCTTACACATATATGAACATGTTTGTACAGATCTTTCCTTCATATAAATAACATATCTGGATGATTGATATATTTTGTCTCTTCTTTCAAAACCATGATATTCTCAAAACTCAATTTCGAAGCAATACTATATGTTATTTATTATGTAGAATTTATGCAATTGCCTTTTTACCTCCAGATCTTTCTTTTTTTGAACAGATTTCTTTGAGAACTTGGTATTAAAGAAAAAGTTTAACAGGGAAAATCTGTGTCATCAGTAAGATGGCTCAGACAGGTTGGCCAACATGATGCAAAACATAGAAAAGGGGAAAAGGAATAAAATAGTTGGAACAGTTCAGCAATATGACAAAACAGATGAAGTTCACCAGATGGAGAGTAGGAAGAAATGAAAGCAAGAAAGAAATTTACAAAAGAGTGGGTATTTAAACTCTGGGAGGAAGACAAAAGATATTAGAACTTCAAGTCCCACATAAAAATGTCTGACTAAAATTTATTTTTCACATTTCCATAAGTCATGAAATCTTAGCAGTTGGTAGTGCTGCTACCAATTTACATGATAAAACATTTTTTGTCCTAAATTTCTAATTAAATTTAGGCATAGTTTCTGAGTTGCTTTTATACTCCCATAAAGTTTCCATATTTCAAAATTTCCATAAAAATCATAAGGAACTGGACTTTAATAGATACCTTTTCTTAACGAATCACTTGTGTGGAAAATATGTAATCAATTCAAACTTCCAGTCAAATAATAATTATAGTAACTCATAATTATATTGAACTTTCTAGTTCAATTTTCACAGCAATAATTCCAGATGTCTTTCATGTGTCTTTCTCTACAGCTAATGTCTCATCAATATATAGTTCTTTGGCTGTTGCTTTTGTTCTCAAGGATCAAAATGGCATCACTATGATAAAGTCAAATTTCGATGTGTCTGTGACTGATCAGACCAATATGAACTTCCAATTCTCTGTCACAGATTGGGCACAAATTCTGTATGTGAACATTTGGGGTGGATACTCCCAATTTGTGCATTCTACATTTCCTTTGTGCTCTTTCAATTCTGTTTTGCTCATAGAACAGAGCTCATAGAACATGATGTGGGCACACCATGCTGAATGGTGCCGTGCCAGTGTCTCCTGTGTCACACAGTCAATTCCAAAGTTCTTGAGAGAGACATTGAGAGTGTCCCTGTATTGCTTTGTTTGACCATTATGTGAGTCTACCTGCCCCATGTGAATTCTCCATAAAATAGTGTTTTTACCAAGTGGATCTTTTGCATTTGAACAATAGGGCCAGCCCATTGGAGTTGCAATTTAAATACTTTGAAGTACAGTTTGAATTCTTGGCAGTTTAATTCAAGTAAGAACCTCAGTGTCTGCTACCTTATCCTGCCAGGTGATCCTCAGAATCTTCTTAAGACAGTTGAAAGGGAGACTATTCAGTTTCCTGGCATGATACTGGTAGACTGTCCATGTTTCACAGGCATACAACAATGAGGTCAGCACAATAGCTCTGTAGACCTTCAGTTTGGTAGTCAGTCTAATTCCACTGAAAGTAAAATACAAGCAAAGCTTAGAGAAATGTAGTATCTTGGATCAGTAAGAAGAGATATGAAATTCAGTTTCATGCTGATAATAACAATCCAACATGCTTTTATGATTCCCTGAAAGTTATTCATGGATCAAAAAATCTATGATGCATCACAAATACACAATGCTGATGGAGTCACATTGATTAGTGATAAGGACATGATCTTAGAGAGATGGGTTGAACACTTCCATAATGTTCTCAACAGACAATCATCAATCAATGCTGAGGCCATTGACCTCAGGTTGAAGTCAATTCCTGCTTAGCTGAACTTCCAAGTAAAGAAGAGTTTTTGAGTGCCATTAGACTCCTTTCATGTGGCAAAGCACCTGGTGCTGATTCTATTCCAGTTGGGATTTTCAAGATAGGGGGACAATTGCTCATACAAAAGCTGAATGAAATTTTCCAGGTTATATGGCAAGAGGAGGTTACTCCCCAGAAGTTCAAGTATGCCTCCATTGTCCATCTCTATAAAGGTAAAGGGTATAGATTCTCCTGTGACAATCACAGGGGGTTATCTCAGTCATTTCTGGCAAGATTCATGTTAGAGTCCTACTTGATAGGGTGATTCTTCACCTGGAAAATGGTCATGTACCAGGGAGTCAGTGTGGGTTCAGAAAGGGCCAAGAAATAGTCAATATGGTGTTTGCTGCCCGACAATTCCAGGAGAAATGCTAGGAGCAGAACAGAGGTCTGAACACAACTTTTGTAGGTCCCATCAAGGCCTTTGACACTGTTATGAGGGCTTATGGAAAATTTTGTCAAAATTTAGTTGCCCACAGAAGATCATCAGTATTGTACATCAATGTCATGATGGCATGTTTGCCTGGGTCCTGGATAATGAACAATATTCCCATGCCTTCCCAGTCACCAGTGGAGGGAAACAAGGCTGTGTACTTTCTCCCATGGTTTTAGCATGATGCTTCCAGCCATGTTATCAAATGCTTTCAATGAGAATGAACAAGGCATCAAGGTCAGCTACTGTACTGATGGCAAATTCTTCAATTTGAAAAGGCTACAAGCTGAGACCAAAGTGGAGGGAGTGTTGGTGCATGACTTTCTGTTTGCAGATGATTATGCACTCAATGTAGTCTCTGAAGCTGAGATGCAACAAAGTATGGATCAATTCTCTGTTGCATATGCAAATTTTGGACTAATAATTAATACCAAGAAAACTCAGGTGCTCCATCAGTCACCATCACATCAACCTATAAATCAAGCATTGTAAGAATTATGCCCATTTTGAATACAGGAGCACTAATGCATTGTTGATGGAGTTCTGAACTCATTCAACCATTCTGGAGAGCAATTTGGAACTAAGCACAAAAGGGATAAGATCCTTTGATCCAGTAATACCACTACTAGATCTGTATCTCAAAGAGATCATAGAAAAAGGACCTACACGTACAAAAAATATTTGCAGCAGCTATTTTTGCGGTGTCAAAGAACTGGAAATTGACGGGATAGTCACCAATTGGGGAATGGTTGAACAAATTCCAATACATGAATGTGATGGAATACTATTGTTCCATAAGAAATGATGAACAGTCAGATTTCAGAAAAACCTTGAAAGACATACATGAACTGGTACTGAGTGAGGTAAGTGGAATCAGGAGAATATTACACACAGTAACAGAAATATTGTGCAATAACCAACTTTGATAGAACTAGGTCTCCTCAGCAATTCAATGATATGACAATTCCAAAAGACTCAAGATGGAGCATGTTATACACATGCAAAGAGAGATCAATGGAGTCTGAATGCAAATAGAAACATTTCTCTCTCTCTCTGTCTCTGTCTCTCTGTCTCTGTCTGTCTGTCTCTGTCTGTCTCTGTCTCTCTCCCTCTCTCTCTCTCTCTCTCTCTCTCTCTCTCTCTCTCTCTCTCTCTCTCTCTCTCTCTCTCTCGCATGCACATGCACCCAACCCTTTGCCTCTTTTATGGTTTTCCTCTTTTTCTCTGATTCTTCTTTCACAACACAGCAGACTTGGAAATATGTTTAATATGACTGTGCATGTATCAGTTTGTGTGCTGTCTTGGGGAGGGGATAGATTAGAGAGGAGGAAATTTTAGAACTTTAAATCTTACAAAAGTGAATGATGGGGGGGGCAAAACTAAAGTGACAGAGTAGAAAGATGCATCTACTCTAATTTTCCCCATAGCTCATAAAATACCTGTAAAATGACTCTAAACAAATTCTACAGCAGTAGGAGCCACAAAATGACTGAATGAAAGAGATTTCCAGCCCAGAGTAGCCTGGAAGGCCAACAAGTAAGATCTATCTCACGGGTTCCAGGGCAGAGCTTAGCCCAAGGAGCCCAGTCTAGCCTTTGCCATGCAGCACCAGAAGGAACAGGACAGGAGATGGCCTCGGGGTTGGAATCCTCAGCAACAGCTGCAGTTTCCAGATCATGCAACCTACAAACGCTAAAGACAGCTTCAAAGGTCAGGGAGGAAGCTTTTTCATCTGGGTGAGAAAGGAGCAGGCTCCTCCCTTAGCCCCAGCCCCAGGCAGTGGCAACAGCAGCAGTATCCATTTTTGGAGCCCTTGACCTAAAGACCCTGGGAAAATTGAGCTGCTGATCTGGATCACAGTCCTGAACGGTGGTCCTGGAATGAGGAAGAGTGCTGAAGTAGTGGCGCTGGGGCAGGCTCTGGAAAGGGAATTCTACTTACAGATCCTGGGCAGAAAAACTTTGGTAGCTCCAAGACCAGAGCACAGACCAAGAAAGGAGTAAAATTCTGTGCTGCATTAAGGGAACTGAGAACCTACAGATCTCCAAAACTTTTGACAAAAGACTCTCCTCTTGACAAGGAACTCTAAAGTCAAGTAACTGGCTGGAAAAAAAGGCCCCCAAAAGGGAAAAAAAATTAAGACTCTAAAAGGATGAACAGGTATTTTATTTCATCCTATCATATGCATACCATCAGAGTAAGACCCAAAAGTCAAGACTTCTGCATCCAAAACCTCGAAAATAAATATGCAATGGTCTCAGGCCAGGGAAGAGCTCAAAAAAAGATTTTAAAAATCAAGAAGGAGAGATGGAGGAAAAATTGGGAAGAGAAGTGAGAATGATGCAAGAAATTCTTGAAAAGCAAGTCAACAGCTAGTTAAAGAAGACTCAAAAAAAAATGCTGAAGAAAATAACGCCTTTAAAAATAGGCTAACTCAATTGCTAAAAGAGGGTCAAAAAGTCAATGAAAAGAAGAATGCTTTGAAAGGCAGAATTGGTCAAATGGAAAAGGAGCTTCAAAAACTCACTGAAGAAAACAGTTGTTTAAAAATTAGAATGGAGCAGATAGAAGCTAAAGACTTTATGAGAAATCAAGAAATTACAAAACAAAACCAAAAGAATGAAAAAAAAATAGAAGATAATGTGAAATAGCTCATTGAAAAAAAATTGACCTGGAAAATAGGTTCAGGAGAGACAATTTAAAAATCATGGGACTACCTGAAAGCTGTGATCAAAATAAGAGCCCAGATATAATCTTTCACGAAATTATCAAGGAAAACTGCCCTGATATTCTACAACCAGAAGGCAAAATAAATATTGAAAGAATTCACCAATAACCTCCTGAAAGAGATCTGAAAAGAGAAACTCCTAGGAATATTGTAGCCAAATTCCAGAGTTCTTCAGGTCAAGGAGAAAATATTGCAAGCAGCTAAAAAGGGAAAATTTGAGTGTTACAGAAATACAATGAAGTTAATACAAATTCTAGCAACTTCTACATTAAGGAATAGAATGATTTGGAACATGATATTCCAGAAGTCAAAGGAACTAGGATTAAAACCAAGAATCACTTTCCTAGCAAAACTGAGTATAGTACTTCAGAGGAAAAAAGTGACTCTTCAATGAAATAGAGGACTTTCAAGCATTCTTGATGAAAAGACCAGAACTGAAGAGAAAATCTGACTTTCAAACACAAAAATCTAGAGAAGCATGAAAAGATAAACAGGAAAGAGAAATCATAAGGGACTTACTAAAGTTGAACTCTTTACATTCTTATATTAAAAGATAATATTTGTAGCTCGTGAAACTTTTCTCAGTATTTGGGTGGTTGTAGGGATTATACATACATACATACAGACAGACAGATAGGTAGATAGATAGATAGACAGATAGATAGATAGATTGATGGATGGATGATAGATAGAGGGCACAGGGTGAGTTGAATAGGGAGGGATGATATCTAAAATATAAAATTAAAGTCTGAGAGAGGAATATATTGGGAAGAAAAAGGGAGAAATAAAATGGGGCAAAATATCTCATAAAAGAAGCAAGAAAACACTTTTTCAATGGAGGAGGTGAGAGGGGAAAAGTGAAGCTTATTCTCTTCACATTTGGCTTAAACAGAGAATAACATGCTCACTCAATTTGGTATGAAAATATACCTTACACTATAGGAAAATACGGGAGAGGAGGGCAAGTGGGGTGGGGGATGATAGAAGGGAGGGAAAATGGGAAGAGGAAATAATAAGAAGTGATCACTTTAGGGGAGAGACAAGGTCTAAAGAGGGCAGGATAGAATGGAGGGAAATATAATTAGTCTTTCACAACATGGCTATTATGGAAATCTTCAGCAAAACTACACATATATGGCCTATATTGAATTGCTTACCTTCTCAATGATGATGGGTGGGGAGGGAGGAAAGGAGAGAAGTTGGAACTCAAAATTTAAGGAATGAATGTTTGCAACTGGGAAATAAAAAATACAAGTAATGGGGTAATCTATCTTACCCTACAAAAAAAGAGAGAAGATAGGGATAAGGGAAGGGAGGGATGTGATGGAAGGGAGAGCAGATTGGGGGAAGAAGTAATCAGAACGCACAGTGTTTCAGAGTCATGGAGGGGAGAGATCTAGAGAAAATTCGGAACTCAAGTCTTGTGAATATGAATGTTCAAAAAAAAATAAAGAAAAAAAATAAATTCCTGAAAGAATTAAGCAAAAAAAAAAAAAAAAAAAAAAAGAATGATGACAGCTAAAAAGAAACAAAAGACAGTGGCCTGTTATGTAACTTACAATTTAAGAGAATTGCCTGGAGGCACTGCCTCCCTTATTATCATACAGACAGTATGCCTTTAAAGCAAGGCTTGAACCCAGAGCTTCCTGACCTAAAGCTACCTCCATATACAGTACTCGTTGTTTTCTTTCCACTAATTCTCAAATTGGCTTTCCTATGATGCTACACTTTCACAGATATTGATTAGTTACTTTTAAAGGACACAGCATGGTGTAATAGAAATAATCCTGCAATTGGAATCAAAGTACCTGAGTTTGAAAACTGACTCTGCCACTTTTAATTACTTTGTGCCTACGTTAGACACTCTGTGTAGAAATAAAGACTGTCAAATTAGCATGATTTTGCTTGTTCTCTCTAGAATTAGGGTATAGGTGGGAGAAATATGAGTTTCATAAATAGCTCTCTGCAAATTTCATCTATAAAAAATCTTTAAGGCAAAGTCTGAAGTCCTTTGTATATTATTCCAATGTAGTTTTTTTCTTTGTTCAAAGAAACCCAGTTAGTGACTCTACTACTAATTAGTGACATTAATACTTATTTGAGAGATAGGAACCAGGTAACTTTAAAAGCCTTCACTATTATAGAGGAAAAACTTGGATGACATTATTATTGACTGTACTAAATTTAAATAATTCCCTTTAAAAATTTTGTAAATATGCTTAGAATCTATTAAATGTTTAAGAAACAAAAAGAGAGAATTATGCCTATTATACATATCAGAAAATGGAGCCTTATTAGAGTAACTTGTTTATTTTTCTTTATGAAGTGGAGCAAATTCAGTTTATATGTATAATCATAATTATAATTTATTTAAAATTATTTATAATTCTTTCCCATACAATCATAAAAAAAAATAACCACCACCACTTGGGAACACAAATGTCTTTATTCAGAGCCCACCTGAGTTACCCAAGCTAGAGAAAACAAGGGAAAAACTTTGAAGAATATATAAGAAATAGTACAATGAGAAATGCAAGAATAGTTTGAATTTATTGACAATGAAGATTATGGGAGTCATTTTATTATGGGAGTTGTTTTCTGGGAACACTGCTTAATTTTCTGAGAGGAATGCTTTTCTCTCATAGCTCCCTTTACTCTCCTCAAAAAAAAGTAGGTTGAACAGTTCTCATGAACTGAAGCTGAAATAGGTTAGATGAAAGGCGACATACTTCTTTTTGAAAATTAAAGTGGGAATATCCATAGTGCATGTTCATGTACACATGTGCATTCACATGCACAAATACACACAATCACATATGATGTTACTACCATATTCCATTTTGAATAAGATGTTGAATTGAAAAATTCTCCAGATATATGCACAAGGGGAGGGACTACCTAGGTAAGAGGGTTATTCTTCATTCTATATCCTTAGTCTTTTGTCTTTTTTCACGGTAGAGGGACTATCCATATATTCCATTTAGCTTCCATTGGACAATTGTAATGTTCATACGTAGTATTAAATGAAAGGGAATGTGGAAAGAGTCATGAAGTGAAATCAGAAAACATGTGTTTTAGACTTTGACACTTAACAGCTGTGTAATGCTTGGCAAGTCTGAGAAGTAAGCTTTTTGTTTTGTTTTGTTTTGCCCCATTTTATTGATGGGAAAGACCTGAGCATGTTTGAAGGCAGTAGAGAGGAACCAGCTGATATAGGGAGACTGAAGATTCTAGAGAGAAGGAGTGTGGTTGAGGGTGTACACGATACATTCTTATTTTAATATCTTGTCTCCTGTGTGTAATTCAAGTTTCTTGTGGGCAAGATAAGTTTTTGTTTTTTTTTTTTTATTTTTTTGCATGCTACTGATGTAGTACATACTAGATACTAGCAAACGCTTATTGATTTTGGTCAATGTCACTGTTATTCTATGTCAGTGCTGGGATCCCTTGATGCTAATAATATTCGGTAGAGTTTATTTTGTTTTTCATTCTTTCTTTAACTATATGCTTCAAGTTTCCTTTTGGGAAAAAAGTGACATTCTTCAAATGGTGTCCTGTTGGAGCCACATAAAATTGTAAATCTTGATTTTCTGATGAAATCCTTTGTGAGGTTTTAGGGGGGACTATTTTGGAAGTCTGTGTATATTTTATCTTCAGAAAGAAATGCATTTTTCTCAGAGAAATGTTTGTTATTTTTCCTGTGTTCTATTTTCCAGTCAATCAAAACCTAAGAAAATACTTTTAAATGCCCTAAGGGAGACTTTGCATCTTCAATAATGACTACTTTCTTTGTGCAGGGATCTTCATTCATGGCAAAATAATTTGATCTGAGCCTCTTCAGCCAGCCCGCCAAGAGAAATGCTGGGCTGCAACTCATTCATCTAATTCATATAACACAATGCTCCTCTTTGAAGACAAGCTTTTTATGTAGATTTTTGCAGACTTTCCCGTGAACAGTCACTTTACCATTCTTGTCAGGTGTTCCTTGCTTGAAGGAGTCCGATGTTTGTGTGGCTGTTTTTCCTCTGCGTGCAACAATAATCCTTGTCCTTCAGAAATTTGTTTTTTTTTTCTTGATTTCTTTCACCTCCTTGCCATCTGAAAGGAATCCTGTTCTGAACCAACCCTCTTAAATTCAATTCCTTCACAATGCACAGAAGCCCTCTGTGAGGGATGCAGATATCCGAATGCCTAGAAACCTTCCTGTGGGTGGCTGTATGATTTTGGATCCCTTATTAGAACAGGTTCAGAGAAAATAATCAGAGACGTCTGTGAAAATTTGGGGGTTAGTACACAATCCTTTGGCCACCTGACATAGACTTAACTCATATTCCACCTCCTACAATATACACTTCTGGTCCCATTCTCCTGCTGTTACTGTCCATTTTCACTGGAAATTGCTTAGTTGTTGGCATCTTGTCTCCCCTTATAGAAGGTAAGCTTCCTGAGGTAAAGGACTAGGTTTTTGCCTTTCTTTGTATCCTCAGCACTTAGCACAATGCCTAGAATGCAATAGGTGCTAATAAAATGGGGTCCATGATAATGATCACAAAGTTTCATTAATTTTTGTGTATTATAATAGAAGAAACTTTCATCGTAGAATCCATGCTTATTGAGAATATGATTTTTTTAATTGACAATATTTTTTTTTTATTCAAGAAAGCTCCTAAGCAGAGTCACCACACACCATCATTGTAACTGCAGATGACTTCACTTCTGCAAACATAAACCTACACCATTTACCTCATTGAGGATACCATTTACATGTATTGATACCACATTTCTGTGTTCTTCTATTCCAAACCCACCTAACATCCCTTGGTGGTGGTGGTATTTTTCTTCTCATTGCTTTCAGTCTACTTGATAATGCAAAATATCCTTATCCCCATACTCAGGTTGGAGGGTAATGTTTGAATCATTTCACTTTCCTGGCCTCAGATTTCTCATCTGTAGAAATAAAGAGGCAGGGAGCTGGAGTACATTGCCTCTAAAGTCCCTTTGAAGTCTAATTTATGATTTATAATCTTTTTATCCTACTTAAGGTTTGAAGATAGAAGACATTTCTTGGTAAGGTAAGAAAGTCTGTTTGAAACAAACAGGAATCCATTCTTCTTTTTATCTATCTTCCTCTCACATTATATGAACCTTGGCAATCATTTTTTTTTATTTTTCTCCCCATTTCTCCCCTCATCCCCGCCCCAATACACCAAGCATTCTAATTTTCCCTATCACCAATTTGCCCTCTCTTCTATCATCCCTCCCTTCTCTTGTCCCTATCTTCTCTTTTGTCCTGTAGGGTCAGATGACTTTCTATTCCCCATTAACTGTATGTCTTCTTTCCTAGTAGCAACAGCAATACTCAACAGTTGTTCCTAAAACATTGAGTTCCAAATTCTCCCCATCCCTCCCTCCCCACCCATTCCCTTTGGGAAGGCAGGCAATTCAATATAGGCCATATCTGTGTAGTTTTGCAAATGACTTTGATGACAGTCGTGTTGTATAAGACGAACTGTATTTCCCTCCATTCTATCCTGCCCCCCATTTTTTCTATTCTGTCTTTTGATCCTGTCCCTCCCCAAGAGTGTTGACATCAAATTGCTCCCTTCTTCCATTACCCTCCCTTCCATCATCCCTCCCTCCCTGCTTACCTCCTTCTTCCCCATTTTTCTGTACTGTAAGATAGATTTTCATGCCAAAATGAGTGTGCTTTTTACTCCTTCCTTTAGTCCAATGTGATGAGGGTAAACTGCATTTTTTTTTCTCAGCTCTCCTCTTTTTCCCTCCACTAAAAAGTTTCCTGCTTGCCTCTTGAATGAGATATAATTAACCCCATTCCATTTCACCCTCTCTCCTCCCACTACATTTCTCTCTCACCATTTACCTTAATTTCTTTTAAGATATGGTCCCACCCTATTCAATTCACTCGGTGCTCTCTGTCTCTGTGTTTGCATGCTTGTGTGCATGTGTGTGTGAGTGCACACATGTAAGTGTGTGTGTGTGTACTTCTGTGTGTGGTCCCACCAACTCCACAGATACTGAAAAGTTTTAAGAGTTACAAATATTGTCTTTCCATGTAGGAATGTAAACAGTTAACCTTTGGGAAGTCCCTTATGACTTCCCTTTGCTGTTTACTACTTCATGCTTCTTCTCATTTTGGTATTGAAAGTAAAATTTTCTCTTCAGCTCTGGTCTTTTCATCAAGAATGCTTGAAAGTCCTCAATTTCATTGAAAGACCATATTTTTCCCTGAAGTATTATACTCAGTTTTGCTGGGTAGGTGATTCTTGGTTTGAGTCCTAGTTCCTTTGACTTCTGGAACATCCTATTCCATGCCCTTTGATCCCTTAATGTAGAAGCTGCTAGCTCTTGTGTTATCCTGATTTTATTTCCACAATACTGGAATTGTTTCTTTCTAGAGGCTTGCAAGATTTTCTCCTTGACCTGGGAGTTCTGGAATTTGGACACAATGTTCCTAGGAGTTTCTCTTTTTGGATCTCTTTCAGGTGGTGATCGATGGATTCCTTGAATACTTATTTTGCCCTCTGGTTCTAGAATCTCAGGGCAGTTTTCCTTGATAATTTCATGAAAGATGATGTCTAGGCTCTTTTTTTGATCATGGCTTTCAAGTAGTCCCGTAATTTTTAAATTGTCTCTCCTGGATCTATTTTCCAGGTCAGTTGTTTTTCCCATGAGATATTTCACATTCTCTTCCATTTTTTCATTCTTTTGGTTTTGTTTTATGATTTCTTGGTTTCTCAGAAAGTCATTAGACTCCATCTGTTCCATTCTAATCTTGAGAGAACTATTTTCTTCAGTGAGCTTTTGAACCTCTTTTTCCATTTGGCTAATTCTGCTTTTGAAAGCATTCTTGTCCTCATTGGCTTTTTGAACCTCTTTTGCCAATTGAGTTAGCCTATTTTTCAAGGTGTTATTTTCTTCAGCATTTTTTTGGGTCTCCTTTAGCAAGGCATTGACCCGTTTTTCATGCTTTTCTTGCATCTCTCTCATTTCTCTTCCCAGTTTTTCCTCCTCCTGTCTAACTTGATTTTCAAAATCCTTTTTGAGCTCTTCCATGGCCTGAGCCCACCGGAAACCCACCTCGGATGTCTGGGATAGAGAGCCCCCGACCTCCACGTCTTTCTCTGATGGCAGGCATTGTACTTCATCATCAGAAATGAAGTGGGGAAGGAACATCTCTTCCCTAATAAAGTAGCTCTCTATGGTCTTATTTTGCTTCCTTTTTCTGGGCATTTTCCCAGCCAGTTACCTGACTTCTGAATTTCCTCTCCACCCCTGCCTAGATACACCCCGCTAGTGCTTGGGGTCTGGGATTCAAATGCTGCTTCCCAGCCTCAGGGCTTTCAATGGGGGGTTTGGGGCTGCTGTTCAATGTGAGCTTAAGTTCTGGTGCTGGGGTGCGTGCAGGGCCCCTCCCAGGCTCAGTTCCATCAGAGACTTTATGCAGAAACCTTCAGTAATGTGGCGGGTGGGGGCAGGGCCGCCTCCCTGGCTCAGTTCCATCAGAGACTTTATGCAGAAACCTTCAGTAATGTGGCGGGTGGGGGCAGGGCCGCCTCCCTGGCTCAGTTCCCTCAGGGGGTTTATGCAGAAACCTGAACTTCTGCCTGCTGCTCTGGGAGTTCCGGGCTGCTGCTGCTGCCTCTGCCGCTCCCTCTGCTTCTGCCTCTTCAGGGGGCCCAAGCCAGGGAGACACCCCACTCCCCTCTTGGCCAGCCCAGACGTCTCTCTCACTGACCTGTAGCGTCTGTGGGTAGAGGGACCTTCCCGGCCTCCGGAGGTTCCATCCCTGAAGCCTGCTCGGATCTGCTCCTCTGGGGCCATCAGGCCAGGGCAGCACAGTCATGGGCTCCGCTTTCCGGGGTGCGACGGACCCTGGGGACAGCTCTCCAGGGCTCTTTGAAATGGAAATCTCCTCCACCGCCACTCCGTGCACCTTGCAGTGATCCAGAATTTGTGGGGAGTTCTTCTTGCAGGAAATATATGGGCTGTGGGTTCAAAGCTAGCATATGTGAGTCTTTCTACACCGCCATCTTGGCTCCACCCAGAGAATATGATTTTTGAAGTGATGAAAGACAAGGATAAAATATTGTTTTCAGTATGAAATACAGTAGCATGGATAGCGTAATTATGTAAAAATATTCTGATAGTTTCGAATAGAACTCTCATACTTCATAATAAGCTCATTAATATTCCAAACAACAGAACAGAATTAAAATGCAATACCTTGAACTGTTTAAATGTTAGAATGTGTTTTGTTGACCTTTATGAAAATGAAAACAACATGTATGACACCAAGGCAGCATAATATACTGGATCGAGTCAACCTTGGCACAACAACGACTACTTTTGATGTCTACATGTTTTATAAACATGTACACTCTCAGGACACCCTACAAATTGTCTAAGATAGCTGTATTTACCCTACGATCCAGGCTACTTCTCCGACCCATGGGGATTATGAATAGATTTCTGGGTGTTTGCAAACTTAGATGGGAAAAATAACTACATCTTTGTTTTCAATAACATCTAACAGGAATTTAGTATTCCTATCAATTATTTTAAGGCATTATTTTGTAAAGAAATGTATGGACTTTACCCTACTGTCAAAGGGGTCCATCATACTAAGAAAGTTAAGAATTTCAGCTCTAAGAGTGTAAATTAATGATGAGTTGTTCATCTGCAGCCATGACAGACATCCCTTTCTTTTTTCTTCATTTCCATTCTGCTCCTCAAAAACTTATGACTATCTCTAATACAGGGGAGTAGACAGGGTACTAGATACCAACTGCTACCAGCACAGCATTGTCCCTGGTTCTAATGTCCTAGGTGTTCTATAAATTATCATTATTTTTAAATCTACCCTGGAATCTGCCAGATTCACTCTCCTTGCTTATATCTGGGTTGAGTTCCCTGTGTTTTTATTGATTAAGTTTGCTAAAATAATAATATTAATAAAAATTAGTATTTACATAGCACCTATTGTGTACTAGGCATTGTGCTAAGTGCTACACAAATAATAACTCATTTGATCACCACAACAATCCTGGAGGTGGATGTTATTTTTATTCCCATTGTACAACTGAGGAAATGGAGGCAGATGGAGCTTAAATGACTTGTCCAGAGGGGCACAACTAGCAAGGAGCCAGGTATTCCTGACTCCAGGTGCAGCATTCCTATCTATTGTCTCACCAGGCTGCCATGTTATTAGTTTCTTTTTTCTTGTTATTGTAAACCTTGGACAGTTCACTTAATCGCCTTATGAATAATTTTCTTTATCTCTAAAATGAGTGGGGGAAGACTCTCAAGACCATAAGTTGTAAAAATTCAAGCATCTAAAATTAAATATATCCTCCTTTATCTGCTACTTAACATCTGTGACACTAAAGACAAGTCACATCACCTCCAGAACTTCAGATTACTTAGCTATAAAATTAAGACACCTTATTTCCTCAGAGATTGCTGTGAACTTTGAATGAAATAATTTGGCTAAAGAACTTCATTTACTATGAATTGCTATAGTTATTAAGGTTTCTTAAAACATTTCTTACATGTCCAATATAGGCAATGCATAGGGCAGTGTTGCTTAGTGGATAGAAAGCCGGTCATGGAGTTGAAAAGACCTGGATATAAATCATACCTGAAATACATTGAATTGACAATGAGTAAGTCCCCCAACTCTCTAAGATTATAAATTATAGAGGAACTCCTTATCAGCATCAGGACATAAAGCTTTCCATACCTAACAACTTATAGAAGCAGACCACTACCACAGCCCCTAAAAAAATCCATGTTATGCTAGACTTGGTAGAAGAAAGAGATAAATACGGCATAGTAATTATTATGAACTGTATATAATGGAAAACAGTAAGAATCCTAAAGCATTTAAAAAGGAGGGAGGCATCTTGTATCTCAGTAACATCATTTCCCTGAGTTATGACACTTGGCATGTGTCTGCAAATGAATTTGAAAAATGAAACTTCCTTAACCCAGCAGTTACCTGGCTCCCATTGTACAGTAATGCATAAGGTCAGAAATATAAAAATGAACAAATTTTGAAAGGCTCAATAACTCTGATCAACTAAATGCAACCACCATAACAGAAGATTGATGAAGAAGATGCTCATCATGGTTGCCAAATAAGAAATTCATCTTTGAATATGAACAATATGGGAATATGTTTTGCTTGACTATGACTATAATAAAGAGTTCTTTCTTTTTTCTTTCTCCAGTGAATGAGATGGAAGAATAAATTGATAAAAAATTTAAATTAAAAATAGTCAATCCATAGTTGTCAGGTTCAAAAAAGATGACTTAAAGCAGCCACAGATTAATAAAACTGTTATTTATATAATTTTCATACCGAGTAAACAACAAATGTGGACTAGCATAGCAAATAGGAACAATTAGAAAATAGACTCATCATCAAGTGTAGCTGTCAGTCTGAATCACAGAAGTGGCTTCAGAGGTAGAAGGGTCCTGAGAAGTTACCCAGCAAAACTTACTTTACAGATGAGGAAATCAAAAGTTCATAGTGGTGTAATACATTGCCCAAGGTAACAAGTGGTAGAAACAAGACCCAAACTTTGATTCACTGACTCCAGGTTGGATTTAGAGTCAGTGTAAACTCTACCTTGACCATTTAGGAAAAGTAAATTGTACCCTGCTCCTTCTGTAAAACCTGGTACTTTGTGAACCTAGAAGAATTACAGAAAAGTGAGCTCTTATCACTACAGGCATAATAAGTACACACGTGTTGTCTGAGCCCCAGACTCTGCTATAAAAGAGAAATTCATGCATAACTTCATTAATTTGTGAATACACAGGAACTCTTCAAATTTTGCATTCTATGATAGGGAATAGATCTGAGGTATCACGTTTATTTACTGATGCTTGTAGTGATAATAGTTCAAATTATTTTCAGGCTTGCATAGTGTTTCCTCCCAACACTATATTCCCACTTTACAGATAAAAAAAGTGAAGCTCATTTTGAAAGGTGATTTACGTGTGCCCACATAGCTGGCAAGTGTCAGTTGACATATACTCACTAGTCTCTTGAAAGCAAAACCAAGAGTAATTGATTGTTTTTGTTGCTGAGTCATTTCAGTTTGTTTGACTCTTCATGACCCTATATAAGGTTTCCTTGGCAAGGATACTGGAGTAGTTTGCCATTTCCTTGTCCAGTAGACTAAATCAAATAGATGTTAAGTAACTTGCCCGGGATCACACAGTTAGATGGAGTCTGAGTCTAAATTCGATCTCAGGTCTACCTGACTTCAGTCTCAGTGCTCTATCCACTGAGCAACCTAGGTATCTTCTCTTCTCTACTGTGCTGCTCATTAAAAACATTGAGGCATCAATTAGGGAACAATTATAGGTTTCACCTCCATGTTTATCATTATTAATGTATTCTGTAACAGCAGGGTCTATTTTTGATTTTGTTCCTATATCCCTAGCATTATGCCCAGTGCTTTGCACAGAATAGTCACATGATAAGTATATGGTAAATAGAATTGAATTGAATTACATCCATGAAATTCTCTTCTATTTTCGAATAAAAATATGAATGTTTTCTGACATTGAACATTCATGATAAAATTTCATGCCAACTATGTAATTAGTGAAATTGTTATGCTCAAAGTTCATGGACTGAGCATCTTGACTTTCAGATTAAATGTAGGCTATATTACAAAGAAGCCAATTTAATTTTTGATTCTCTTCCTCCTGGGAGTGATATGTTCTCCCTTTTCATGATGTAAGATAGAAGGTACCCACAGGGTCTTTGGTGCTTGATTGAATGTTAAACATCCACCCTTATATTTTGCTATGTTAGCAGTGAGCTCAAGTGGCATGACTTTTGTCACTTCCAATAGAAGTCAAGTAGCTTAAATTCAATCAGATTTTTGGAAAATCATATAGTGCCAATCAATGTTCTGGCCTCCTGCCCTCTAAATCTACCCACATCTCTCTCTCTCTCTCTCTCTCTCTCTCTCTCTCTCTCTCTCTCTCTCTCTCTCTCTCTCTCTCTCTCTCTCTCTCTCTCTCTCTCTCTCTCTCTCCAATATACACACACACGTTCTGTGATGCATCAGTAAATAAGTGTCCACTAAGCACAATATTTCCAATCCTACTTGAATTCCCACAGACCCTTAATCCAATTCTTCATAGCATTTTTCTTCAGAATAAGGTTGTTGCTGGTTCCTTGTTTTTCCTACCCTCTCTGTGAATCCTGTTTTGTTTCATGTCAGAGAAAAACTAAAATTGTCTTTCTGTTCATGTGGATTCCCAGAGGGAAGCCGCATGACTACTCCAGATCCCTTACTCCCTTTTATTTATCTTTTCATTCTGCCTTGGGTAGACTAGCATTTTTCCTTGGTTTTTGTTGATGATGCTGTTTTGTCAGGTATGTGGTTGTGTTGACCCATTTTTCTTCTCTGACTGCATTTGCTCCTTTATGTTTTATGCTGTATATATAAGTTATAGGATTCTTCCCTGCTTTCCCCTTTGCCTTTGTTTTCTCTTGAGTGTTTCTTCTGTCATTGGTCATGCTGTTTTCACTGAACAATTTTTTCTAAAGTCTACAATTCAATTTGTGAACAGAAACCAAAGGAAAAAGAAAGGAGAGGGAATTTCTCTCCCAATATTTTTAGGAATTCAGAAACATGGACAGCAAATTAGCAACAGAAAGCTGATCTTGGGATATGTGTCCTAACATTTAAAGCTATCCCAAAGTGAGGGGGCAATCTTAACAAATAGAAGTTTCCCCTGAGCGTAAATATTTGAGGCAAGATTGGATGACCACTTGTTGGGTATTCTATAGAAGATACTACTTTTCAGGTATCAGTCCAACTAGAACAGAGGCTCTTCAACTTTTTCATGTGTCATGAACATTAATTCATATTTATAATTTTGCACACTCAGTAAGTGATAGTGAAACTGTTGTGGTTTGGGACTGCTTGGACCCCAAAATAACAACATCTGGATCTTGCCTGAATGAATTCAACTCAAGCCTTCTTTCAGCCAAAGAAAAAAGTTTATTAAAAATGTCTCCATAATGGTCAGACTAAAGGAATCTCAGCATTTGTATCCATAATGCAAGTTGGCCACATTGAATCTAATCACTTTCATGGAAGTCTAGATAGATCTTATATACAGAAAGACTGTGGGAGGGAATCTAGGATTGACCAAGTAGTCTGTAGTGATTGGAGCAGGGGTCTAGGGAATATATTGATAAAAGTAGCCAGTAGCATGTGGTGACTAAAGATCTGAGGTCAGGAACCAAGAGAATGGGGTTTTCATGGAATCAAAGGTGGGAAGCAATATGGAGGTAACAGACAGTGAAGGTCTGGACTAAGGTTAAGGATAACGGAGAACTAAGTGCAGAGATAATGAAAGTTCAGTTGAGGGAATTATAGCCTCAGATGAATGTCAGATCAAGTGGGAATATTCAAAAAGAATTCTGGGAGGCTTCCAGGTATAGAGCCTGTACCCTGTCAAAACTGGGACAGGGATAGTATAATGAAAAGTATACTGTTTTTTATTCTGGAAGATCAAGACTCAAGAGCAGTGACTCTTACTGTTTTGACTCAATCAGCCCTTTGGGCAGTCTCTAAATGTCTACTGATACCTTCTCAGATCATATTTTTAAATGCATAAAAACATGCATAGGATTACAAACAGAAACAAAAAAAATTAATGAAAATCAAGATGTATATTTCCTTTTTGTTTTGCCATCCAAGTTTATAAACTTTGTGAAAGCTGTTAAGAAGACCTGGAATAGATTGTCAGTGAGGTGCCTTCTTAATTATGAAATTTTGTGCTCCTGTGGAAAGGTATGTCTGTTGGTCAGTTAACAAGCATTTATTAAGTACTTACTATGTTCCAGGTATTGTACTAAGCTCTGGGATTACAAAATGAGGCAAAAAGAAAGACAGGCTTGCCTTCAAGGATCTTAAAATTTATATGAAGACAATGCATAAAAAGAAACTGAAAGAGGAGGGAAGCAGGGAATGATGGGACAAAATGAAGATATGCCTGACCCTCCTTAAACAGAGGTACTGGGAGGAATCAAGATGTTTGAAATGTGTTTTGATATTTGAAAAGTTCTTTAAATAAAACTAATAATAGTAAAAGTAATAGCATTTTATATAGTACTTTAAGGTTTGCAAAGAGCCTTACATAATGTTAAGTGATTTAAACCTCACAAAGACTCTGCAAAATGGATGCTATTATTACATCGTTTAAATGATGAGAAAACAGGAAAAGCAGATACTTGTTCAGGGTTATACAACTAGTAAGTATCTAAGGTAGTATTTGTATACAGGTCTTATTTCCATGTCTAATGCTATATTCATTTTTTCCTTACCTAGCTGCCTGGGCCTTCTTTGGTCAACCTATTCCATATCTGGCCACTGGCCCTGGAGGAGATAATGAGGATGGTGACTTTGCATAACCCTACCTCACTCAAATCCAGTTCAATTGCAAGTCATGTCATCATCTCCCTGATATCATGGGTCCTCTTCCAGAATGAAGGACAAACCTCAACCAAACGACAGCCTGTGAATAGTCTGAGCTGCCCTACTGTGGACCCAGCTGACCTGTTGCAGTTGGGCAACTCAGCCTGCACGCCTCTCCCCTCCTCTTCTCCCCCCCTGTCCCTTGCTCTCCCATCCCCTCCTCTCTTTTGCTCCTTTGCCCAAAGGAAGATAAATTTGGTAACTTAAATCTGCCTAGTTAATAGGGGTTTTTTGCCTATGTTTCTTTCTCAAGACACAATTCATTCTGAATCTCATTGTTTGGACAACAATAGATCCCTGAACAGTCCAAGCATTGCTTAATGGCTATGTTTTGGGCCCTCCAGGTTCAGTATGAATGTCCATGGTATGTGTTTCCCTTTTTGATCTGCAACCCTGAGGGTCTTCCTTTCCAGTGGGTTTTTTGTTTCTTCTTTTTGATGAAAGGGGCCATCCCTTAATTCAATTCTTAAATGACCTATTCACTGAATAGGATTTGCCTCACTCAAGTGAGAACATGGAAAGATGTTAGCTTAAAAGGGTGAAGGTCTCCCATTACATCCTGGGCCATGTCCAGTGGTCCTGAGGAATATCTGGCCACTGAACCCAGATGGCTGTGGAGAAGAAAGTGAAGCTGGTGACTTTGCACAGTCCTAACTCACTCAAATCCAATTCAGTTGCAAGTTATGTCATCATCTCCCTCCTGTCATGGTCTTCTTTGAAAATGAAGAACAAACCATAACCTAGCTGCTTCTACATAATTCTACATGATTCTAATGATAATCCTGTGAGGTAGGTGCTATGTGTTTGCTACTCAATTTAAAGATAGGTTAAACAATTTGTCCATGATCATAAATCTAGTGGGGTCAAAAATAGAATTTCACCTCCATCATTCTTAGCTCTTTGCAGTATGCCACATTGCCTCTAGAAAAACCTATCAGCATTTAGGGACTAGTGCTAAAGGGAAAATTTCCGGTCCATTGGACTATTCACGTAGAGTAGGTATGAATTTAGAGGGCTGTAATGTTAATGTAAGATTAATGGTGGGTGAAGGGAAGAGTTAAAGATCTTCTCCACCTTTTAATAGGCCTCAGATATCTTTTGTTAATTTCTATTGAGGCCCTGTGTCATACCCTCCAGCTCTGAAAAGTGGATATATACTCTGAGGTGAGGTTTTACTTTGGGGCTTGTTTTTTGAAAGAATATTGGTGTGCCAGCTGAGACTCTGAGTAGTCGCTAAGGAGACCACCCCCAATTTGAAAACTCAGATGTTGGCACTTCTGTCTCTGGTAACAATGTATGTATTGTCTATAGTCAGATAGTTGGAAGCCCTGTCTGTTGGTCTTTATGTTTGTAATTTCTGCTTATAATTTCTGTTTATATTTTCTCTGAAGTTCAGGGTGCTGGATTTTTTCCCTGAAGTAAGTGAATGATACATGTCCTTGATTAAAATAGATTGTTGACCCCTCAAAAGTTGCTTTCCTTTTAGAAAAACAGATCTAAGAACCTGTACAGCAGGCACTCCTTGCTATTACAAGACCATTCTATCCAATATCTTTATTTTGCAGATGGGAAAACTGAGGCACAGTCATAGTCAATGACTTGTCCAAAATCACATAGCTACTGTCTTATGTAGGATTTGTACCCAGATTTTTATGATTCCAAATACAGTTCCAACTCCTATACCATAGTGCCCATAAACTGAGAGACAGACAGACATAGACAGAGACAAAAACAGAGAGACAGAGGTAGAGGGACAGAGACAAGGACAGACAGAGAGAGACAAAGAGAAACAGAAACAGGTAGAAATACAGAAAGATAAAGAGACACAGAGAGAAGTTTAACAAAAGACAAAAGAGAGAATTAGAGAAAAGATGGGGAAAGAGACAAAAGTACTCAACCCAATCTCACTCCATTGTGGAGGGAGGCTTGCAGCCTACACCATCCATATTACCTCTGAGAGGAAGAAGGACACAAGAAGGAGAATCCTTCAACTGTCTAATCCTTGAACTAATCCTTATATGCTGGATGAGTTGTGTAGATTGTACAAGATCTGAAGAAAGATAGAACTCAATAGGGGAAAATTTGTTTGACAAATGTGAAAACATGAGCAGATTTTCTTCACTAGGTCTTTGACAATGAACTTATTCTGTTTTTTGTTTGTTTGTTTCAAGTTAAATAGAACCTGTTTCAATATCATTTTAGCCTGAATTCCTGTATAGAGCTGAGGGCTCTTTTTAGGAAAAGCAAAAACATCCAGACATTTACATTTTCTGAATTTCCATGGGTAGAGAGACTATCCAGCGAGATTTCATAAGAGTTCTCCGAAAATCATAGTCAGATGTTTTTCTATAAGAGTCAAGAGCCCAAAAGACACATGGTTTATCCATTTTTTTCTGGATCTCTTCTTTGGGTATGATATATTTATTTATGCAGAGAAGATTAAGATATTGAGATAAAAAAATCATATTTTTATTTTTCATTGATTTAGCCTCTATTAGAATATCAGCAACAATCCATAAAGCATTTTAAGATTTACAAAACTCCCTAAAGTAGGTAGTGTGAGCAGAATCAGGCAACTAAGGTCTAGAAAGGGCCTTAAAACTCATCTAATTCTATCCCTTCTTTGTCAGATGAATAAAATATAGCCCATTAAAGTGAAGAGCCTTACATAAGCCACACATGCAGAACAGAACAAAGGCAGAATGCGAACCCAGGTCTCACCAGACTCTAAGTCTAGCACTTGGACTTGATGGCCTTCCTTCCAGCTAGAGCCAGTGGCTCTATCCATTTTGTGGGATGGGAATCTGATAAGATCTTAGCCTAAAAGGACCAGGGTCCCACACTGCATCCTAGGTCATCTCCAGTCATCCCAAAGAATATCAGGCCACTGGACCCAATGCATTTGTAGGAGAAAGTGAGGCTGGTGACCTTGCACAGCCCTCCCTCACTCAAATCAAAGTCAACTGCAAGTCATGTCATCATCTTGATGTCATGATCTTCTTCAAGAATGAAGGAAAAACACAACCTGTGAGTGAGCAGCATGCCTCTCCTCTCCTCTCCTCTCCTCTCCTCTCCTCTCCTCTCCTCTCCTCTCCTCTCCTCTCTCCTCTCCTCTCCTCTCCTCTCCTCTCCTCTCCTCTCCATCCTTGCCTGATGTGCTCTACCCAGGGGAAGGTACACTACCATGGTCAAGAGCTGCCTCTTTTTCCTTTGGGTTTACTGGCAAGATTTCTTGCTCATAGATGAAAAGGCATATATTTAAAAAGAGAATGCTAATTACCTAGTCTCCGTTGTCATTAGGAACATAGCAAAAGGAAATGGGTTTGTAAAAACTTAAATTAAACATCCTCTAGGAAAATACTTAAATAGTAAAACAAAGCAGTTAAGTGATTGTTAACCAGGTGAATCCTCAGAGAAGGGTTCCAATTTATCATGCTTTAGAGTGATGTTCTGAGAGGCAAAGAAAAAAAATTGATGTTGTAAGAGTTACGTTATTATCTTCTGACCTTTAGATGATTCATCCATTGCTATATAGGGACATAGAGATAAGAACAGGTAAAATAAACAACCAGAAGAATGATTTTTTTTAAATAGTTGATCCTTAAGAGAAGTCAGGGGACTGAACTGAATGAACTCTTGAGGCCACTTCCCATTTGAAGACTGTTATGATTTAACCTTTATTTTTATTCTAGCATTAGTACATGATTCACAAATGAAGTGTTGTTTTGTCTTTTCAATATTCTTTAAAGATGTTAATAGACTTCTGTTTTGACAGGTACTCTATTTTTACTTGCATCAGGAACATTGTAATATTATAAGCATCAACATAGGCCAAACTTAAAGCCATGTTGAGGTGTTTAATAATTCTTTCCATTACAACTCCAACTTTAACTTTTTATCAGTCAATGAATAACTGATATCAATTAGGTGTGTGATTAATGTGTGTGGGAAGGAGAATAAAGGGTAAAGTCAAAGATATTATTAATATAACTTAAGTAGATCTTAATTGGTAACTATTATCAGAAAAATATACATATCTGAGGAAGTATACAAAATTTCTGAAATAATAGTCTCTGAGAACTAAATAAAAATTCATTTATTCTGATGGGAAAATGGAACTTTGATTTTATATATTTAATTTTAACTCTGGAAATTGCTCGGAAGTTTTCATTTGAGGATTTCTGTTAGGAGGTGATCAGTGGAATTTTTTCATTTTTATGTTATCCTCTGGTCCTAAATATCAGGGCACTTTTAAAAACATGCATATCACTCTTAGTTCTTGACCCATCTAACAAATACCCATAATGTTAATTAGATCTTCCTTTCTCATTAATAGGTCTCAAGTATCATTTGTTAATTTTTTAATCAAGCACTAGTTGTTAACAGTTGTGTTGCCTTCTGACTCTGAAAAGTGCACAATTGCTCTGAGATGAGGTTTTACTTTGGAGCTTACTCATTGGAAGTGTTTAGCCATGGGAGACTCTGGGCAGTCTCTAAGAACACATACACCCCTTCTTTGGAAACCCAGATATTGGTGCTTCCCTGTCTGGTAACTAGCATGTACGGTCAGAGAGTTGGATCTGTCTGTTGATATGTGATTCATATATTGCTTATAGTCAGATAGTTGGAAGTTGACTGTTAATTCTTTGTATTTTCTCTGAAGTTCAGGGTGCTGACTATTTTCCGCTGAATTAAGAGAATGATATATATGTTTGATTGAAGTAATTGTTGACCACTCAAAAGTTGCTTTCATTTTAGATAAGCAGATCTAAAAACCTGTACAGCAGGCCCTCCTGTGTATATCAGGGTCCCTGCTGATATAGTATTCCATTTTAATATACTCCATCTTAATACTGGTAACTGATCAATTATCTGTTAGAGTGTTCTCTTATCTTTTTCTAATACTTTCCACATTATAATTCCCTGAGTCAACTATGAAAATCAAGAAATTAGGTCTTTGATTGTAATTTTATTATCCTTTTATTTATGATACCTTTAATATTGATCATAATGTTACTGAGTCATTGTGGTCCCATCTGGAATTTTCTTGGCACAGATATTGGAGTGGTTTGTCATTTTATTCTCCAGCTCATTTTACAGATGGAGAAAGCAGAGCTAAGTGACTTGCCCAGGGTCACGTAGCTAGTAAATGTCTGAGGCCAGATTTGAACTCAGGAAAATGAGTCTTTCTGCCTCCAGGTCCAGCACTCTTTCTACTGTGTCACCTAACTGCCTACAGAGAACATTATGTTAAGATAATAATTGTAGGATAGAGTGACTAGATCTACTTATTTACTGAATGTTGTGAGAATGTCTAATTGAGACAAGTTTCAATTCATATCATTAGATAGATTTACGGGATCATTAGAATTCATGTTTAGACCATCCTTTTGCTGCGTGTGGACATATCTTGGTAGGCTTTAAATGTTTTATAGAGGGAAGTTCTTATCTTCTCTGCCTCTGTTTTTAACCTTGGGAATGATGGTTTCAGGGTAAAAATTTTAAAAAAGTAATGCTTTTTGCATGCGAACATATTATTCTTATTTGCTTTCTTCCCAAAGAACATTGAAACCGTGAAAGAATTTAAATCATAGAGTTTTAAAGCTGATAGAAACTGAAAGGCCATCTTGTCCAACATGTCTGAGTAAAAGTGTTGTCTGTGATGCAACTGACAAGTGACTCCCTAACTGCTGCTTGATGACCTCTAGTGAAGGAGTCCATATGGCCTCCCTAGGAAGCTTCTTTCACTTTCAGGCTGTTCAAAACAATTTTCCTTAAATCAAGCCAGAATTACCTTTTTTTTTGCAACTTTTGAAGATTGGGCTTTATTTTACACTAATCCTGTCTTCCAAGGAAAATCTCTTCAAATACTTGAAGACTGTTTTATATTCCCTTCTCCCTCTAAATTTTCTCTTTTCTAGGATAAACCTCCCAAATTTCTTCAAGCTGATCTTTGTAGAATTAGATCATTAATCAGCTTACAGCTTTGTCACATAAGAGGAACCTAATGACATTCAAAACTTCTTCTTCAGTTGAAATTAAAGGGATTGACTTTAACTTGAGGGATACTATCTGTGGCTCCAACATTGATTGATAATGGTCTGTTGAGAACACTGTGGAAGCATTCAGCCCATCTCTCTGGAGTCGTATCCTTATCAGCTAATCAGTGTAGCTCCATCAGTGCTGAATAGTTGAGATGCACCAAAGGTTTCTGGAACATAAATAGCTTTCAAGGTTTCATTAAAGCATTTTGGATTATTTACTATCAATATAAAATTGAATTCCATCTATCTTCTTCATGAGCCAAGAATCATGATTCTCTCTAAGCTTTGCTCACATTTTACTTTAGATGGACTTAAATGCTGCCTACTTAAAAACTGGTGGTTTATGGAGTAAGGCATAAAAAACATTGGGAAGTTAGGAGGGGCCAGGTTGTGAAGCACTTTGAATGCCAAACTGGATTTTACATTTTATCTCAGAGGTGCTGTATAGACACTAGAGTTTACTAACGAAGGGATAATATGATTTAACCTGCACTTTAGCAAGACCAATTTGAAATCTGAGGGGAGGAAGAGTTGGAGTATGGAAAGATGAGGCAGAGAGGCCAATCAGTAAGTTATCGTAGTAGTTCAGGCTTGAAGTGATGACAGCCTGCACCATGTAGTGGCAGTATATATAAAAGATGTTACAAATGTAGGAACAACAGGACTTGATGTCTCATTGAATATGGGAGTAAGTGTAAGCAATCACAACAAGAGTCAAGTCAGTAAGCTTTTATCATGCACTTCTATGTGCCAGGCACTGTGCTATGGACTAGAAATTTTAAAAAACCCACAAGAATATATACACATTATATACATATACATATGCATATACACATTATATCTGTGTATATACATATATATATACACATTATATCTGTGTATATACATATACACATTTACACATATAATGCACATACAAAAATATATACATTTCCAAATACATATACACATATATATCTTATATATACACATACACACATATGTAAATATATATGTATATGTAATATGTAATATAATATGTAAATAGATAGATGGATAGTCTCCACCCTTAACAAGGCTGCATTCTTATGTGGAAGAAAATACATGAAAGGAAGCTGGAAAGAGGTTGGAAATTGATTGATAGATGAAGCTATCCAGCAAGTTATATTGCAAAGTAAGTCCGGGTAAAGAGTATATGCAGCATGGAGAAAAATGAAGACATATTGGTGGCTTGAGTATTCTGATTAAGATGGAGTTTCTGGAATCAAGTAGTCAATCAGAGAGAGGGGCTTTGAGATAGTGGGTATCTCCAATGTAGGAAGTCCAGGGTGAGTGGGAGTTTTCAGGCTGGAGATGTTCCTGAGACATTTTAAAGAAGGTCTGGGAGAAAAGATTTCAGCCTAAAAGGCAATGATAAGACAAGAAAGACACGTAAGTTTTGAACCCGGATGACATATAAATGGGTGACATCCTCTACCATAGTAAAGAAATTGGGGAGATGACAGGGTTTGAAGGAAAATATGATAGGTTTGGCTTTGAATATACTGAGTTTGAGCTGTCTATACAACATAAAATTTGAGATGTGTGATAGGTAATTGGTAAGACTGGAGGTCAGTAGAGAGGTTAAGGTTGGATAAGTAGATCTGAGAGTAGAGTAAGGAAATGATCAACCCTGCACATTAAATGATCACTTTAGGAGCTAGATGGAAGATGGTTTGGAATTGGGGGTGGGGAGAATTGAGCCAAGGAAGCCAGTTAGAAGGCTAATATCAAGTGGGTATCAATAGAGGTCCTGTAAGAAGAGAAAATGGTATGTACGTGAGAAACACCATGAAGGTAAAAAAAGATGACATGATTTGAAAATAGATTAAATGAAAAATGAGTTTAACCAAGTTGCCAAGAGTGAAACTGTGGTTGTGAATCTTGGTGACAAAGATCATCATTGTCCTCTCAAGAGCAGTGGGTAAATGCTTCTAGAGTTATACAGCAAAGAGATCATAAAAATGGGAAAAAATGTACAAAAATAATTATGGCAGCTCTTTTTGTGGTGGCCAAGAACTGGAAATCAAGGGGATGTCCATCAACTGTGAAATAGCTGAACAAGTTGTGGTGTATGAATGTAATGGAATACTATTGCCTTATAAGAAATAATGAATGGGCAGACTTCAGAAAAACCTGGAAAGACGTATAAACTTATTCTGAGTGAAGTGAGCAGAACCAGGAGAATAGTATACACAGCAACAGCCACAGTATGTGAGGACTGTTTTTGATAAACTTAGCCATAGGCCTAGACATAGCAATGAAAGGACCGAAAACATTTCCAAAGGATGTATGATGCAAAGTGCCATCCATATCCAGAAAAAGAACTATGCAGTCAGAATGTAGACTAAAGCAGACTGTTTTCTCTCTTGCTTCTTCTACTTGTTTTAATTATTCTATATAACATGACTAATGTGAAAATATGTTTAATGTATATGTAGAGCCTGTATAAAACTGCATGCCAATTTGGGGAGGGAGAGGGAGGAAGGGAGAGAAAATTTGGAAATTATGGAAGTGACTGTGGAAAACTGGAAACAAATAATAAATTTAGAGGAAAAGGAGAAATAGGCAAATTAGGAAGAGGAAAGGATTTTTTTTATGGGATGTTTTGGGAGTAATGAATTCTCTTTCTGGCAATTCTACATTTCAATTGTCTATAAGAAATATATTTTAGATATCCAATAAGCAGTTGGTGATTCAGGACTAGAGGTCAGGAGATAAAGATTGGATATACAGATCTGGGAATCATCTGCACAGAGAATAGTTAAACCTCAAAGAGACAATAATTTTGAGAAAATTTTGAAATGGTTTATATTGGGGAAATGCTGTAGTCAAATTAACTAATTGAATTATCAGAGGAGGTGGAGCCAAGATGGCGGAGTAGAAAGACTCACGTATGCTAGCTCCGAACCCACGGCCCATATATTTCCTGCAAGAAGAACTCCACACAAATTCTGGATCACTGCAAAGCCCGCAGAAACACAGTGGAAAAGATTTCCGTTCCACAGAGCCCTGGAGAGCCATCCATTGGGTCCGTTGCTCCCTGGAAAGCAGAGTCCACCCCTGAGCTGCCCTGGCCCTGGGGCGGAGAGGAGGGGATCTGAGCAGGCTTCAGGGATGGAATCTCCAGCAGCCGGGAAGACCCCTCTGCCCACAGACGCTACAGGTCAGTGAGAGAGACGTCTGAGCAGGCCGAGAGGGGAGCAGGGTGTCTCCGTGGCTTGGGCCCCCTTGGGAGGCAGCAGCAGAGGCAGCAAAAGAGGCAGTGGCAGAGGCAGCAGTGGCCCTGAACTCCCCGAGCAGCAGGAAGAAGTTCAGGACTATTACTGAAGGTCTCTGCATAAAGGCCCTGAGGGAACTGAGCCTGGGAGGTGGCCCTACCCCCACCCCAGCACCAGAACTTAAGCTCACATTGAATAGCAGACACACATGCCGTGGGAAGCCCATTTGAATCTCAGAACCCAAGCACTAGCTGGGCGAATCAAAGCGGGGGTGGACAGGAATCTCAGAAGTCAAGTAAATGGCTGGGAAAATGCCCAGAAAAGGGAAGAAAAATAAGACTATAGAGAGCTACTTTGAGGGGGTGCAAATGTTCCTGCCTTTCAATTCTGATGACGAGGAAATATTCTTACCATCAGGGAAAGACGTGGAGGGCGTGCCTCTATATCCCAGACATCCGAGGTGGATGTCCGGTGGGCTCAGGCCATGTAAGAGCTCAAAAAGGATTTTGAAAAGCAACTTATACAGGTGGAGGAAAAACTGGGAAGAGAAATGAGAGAGATGCAAGAAAAGCATGAAAAACAGGTCAATACCTTGCTAAAGGAGACCCAATAAAATGCTGAAGAAAATAAAACCTTGAAAAATAGGCTCACTCAATTGGCAAAAGAGGTTCAAAAAGCCAATGAGGAGAAGAATGCTTTCAAAAGAAGAATTAGCCAAATGGAAAAAGAGGTTCAAAAGCTCACTGAAGAGAATAGTTCTCTCAAAATTAGAATGGAACAGATGGAGTCCAAGGACTTTCTGAGAAACCAAGAAATCACCAAACAAAACCAAAAGAATGAAAAAAATGGAAGAGAATGTGAAATATCTCATGGTAAAAACAACTGACCTGGAGAACAGATCCAGGAGAGACAATTTAAAAATTATGGGACTACTGAAAGCCATGATAAAAAAAAAAGACCCTAGACATAATCTTCCATGAAATTATTGAGGAAAACTGCCCTGATATTCTACAACCAGAGGGCAGAATAAGTATTGAAAGAATCCCTTGATCACCACCTGAAAGACATCCAAAAAGAGAAACTCCTAGGAACATTGTGGCAAAATTCCAGAATTCCCAGGTCTAGGAGAAAATATTGCAAGCAGCTAGAAAGAAACAATTGCAGTATTGTGGAAAGACAATCAGGATAACTCAAGATCTAGCAGCTTCTACACTAATGGATCGAAGGGCGTGGAATAGGATATTCCAGATGTCAAAGGAACTAGGACTCAGAGGACGAATCACCTACCCAGCAAAACTGAGTATAATACTTCAGGGGAAAATATGGTCTTTCGATGAAACAGAGGACTTTCAAGCATTCTTGATGAAAAGACCAGAGCTGAAAAGAAAATTTGACTTTCAAACACAAGAATGAGAAGAAGCATGAAAAAGTAAACAGCAAAGAGAAGTCAGAAGGGACTTACCAAAAATGAACTGTTTACATTCCTACATGGAAAGACAATATTAGTAACTCTTAAAATTTTTCAGTATCTGTGTAGTTGGTGGGATTATACACACACACATACACACACACACGTACACGTGTGCATGCATACACTCATACACACATGCATGCACGTACAGAGACAGAGAGCACAGAGTGAATTGAATAGGATGGCACCATATCTTAAAAGAAATTAAGGTAAATGGTGAGAGAGAATTGTAGTGGGAGGAAAGAGGGTGAAATGGAGTGGGGTAAATTATATCTCATTCAAGAAGCAAGCAAGAGACTTTTTACTGGAGGGAAAAAGAAGAGAGCTGAGAAAAAAAAAAACCAAGAAGTTTACCCTCATCACATTCAACTAAAGGAAAGAATAAAATGCACACTCATTTTGGTAAGAAAACCTATCTTACAATACAGGAAAGTGGGGGAGATGGAGATAAGCAAGGGGGGGATGATGGTAGGGAGGGCAATGGGAGGAGGGAGCAATTTGAAGTCAACACTCAGGGAGGGACAGGATTAAAAGACAGAATAGAAACAATGGGGGGCAGGATAGGATGGAGGGAAATACAGTTAGTCTTACACAACATGACTATTATCGAAGTCATTTGCAAAACTACACAGATATGGCCTATATTGAATTGCCTGCCTTCCCAAAGGGAATGGGTGAGGAGGGAAGGATGGGGAGAATTTGGAACTCAAAGTTTTAGGAACAACTTTTTAGTATTGTTGTTGCTACTAGGAAATAAGAAATACAGGTAATGGGGAATAGAAAGTCATCTGGCCCTACAGGACAAAAGAGAAGATGGGGACAAGAGAAGGGAGGGATGATAGAAGAGAGGGCAGATTGATGATAGGGAAAATTAGAATGCTCAGTGTATTAGGATGAGGGGAGGGGATAAGAGGGGAGAAAATTTGGAACCCAAAATTTTGTGAAAATGAATGTAAAAAGTTAAATAATAAAGAAATAAAATAATATAAAAAAAGAAAGAAAAGAATTATTAGAGGAGAATGGGATAGATATAGATGGAGAGATATATAAATATATGTGTGTATATACATATGAATACTTTTACAAGCCCATATATGCCCATATGTGTGCATATACATGTGTGTACATGATATAAAATGATAAAGAACTCACAAGGGGACTCAGAATACATAAGTCTTAAATTCCAACTTGAATGTCCAGGTTCTCAGTTTTGAAATCTGCAAAATACTAATGTGGAATGATATCATCCAAAAGTTTCCAGAATTCTGAACCAACAAACACTAAAGGCAACTTAGAAGGTCAGTAGCAAAGCTGTGTCAGACTTGGGGGAGAGAGGAGCATGGTTTGGCCCCAGTCTCAGGGTGGTGGCGATGGTGGCAGCAGTTGCTTCCAGAGTTCTTGGCCTGTAGCCAGAGTGAGGATCAAGAAGCTGATCAGGGAGCCAATATGGCGGAATGAGAGCAACAACTCACCTAAGCTCTCGGACAAACTCCTCCAGGACCTCTGAAAGGAGAATCTGACCAAATTTTGGAGGTGCGAAATCTAGTGGGAGACAGACGGTGATGGATTTGGAGCTCGGGCTGGACTGGAAGGTCCACGGGAAAGATCTGTTCCACAGGGGTGAGCCCAGGGCACACAGCGTAGCGTGGCCAGCACAGCGGAGCTGAAGAGACCTGAGAAATCTGAGTGGCGGGAGGAAGCAGAGGAGCATGGGAGACAAGCTGAACCTGCTCAGTGAGAGCTGCGGAGCACCAGATATCAGCGAAGCGGCTCCTGAGACCTTCAGCCCGAAGATCAAACATCGGTAAGTCACCTACTTGAACTTCCAGGAGCCAGGATGGTGGAGTGATGATCAGCAAATGCTCTCTCCTCCCCCCTCAATGACCGTGAAAGAACCATAAAATATTTCCCCAGAAAAATACCAGATCAGTAGAAACAGAAGAAGGAAACTAATAGTCTCATAACACCTGAGAGAGGAAAATAGCTAATGGGGATTCCTCCTATAGTGGCAGAGGCAAACTGGAAGGACAGAGGACCCAGGGCAGAGAAAACTTGCACTAGGACCCAGGCAAGCCTCAGAGCCAGGACAGGAGCCCCAGGAGGGGTTGGAACAAGAATTAGCATCTAGGTGTCCCTCACCTGTCCAGGGGAATCAGAAAAACAATAGGGCAGCTGGGATTACCAGCCCCTGAGCTTGCCCTTGCCTCAGTTCAGCTGAGGAGACATCCTGTGACCAGACCACTCCTTTTCCACACATAACAAGCTAAACCCAGGGCTGAGCATGGAAACACCAAACAAAAACCTGCTTTTAGCTTTTTCACACATCAGCTCAGCAAAAAGTTCTCTAGCTTCTGACTGAAAGAATCAGAAACCACAACACTCAATCAACATCATGAACTGGAAAAAGCAGAAGGCCAAAAGAACCATCGAATCCTTCTATGGGGATAAGGATCAAAACACAAACCCCAAATAGGTCATAGCTGAGACTGTACTTCCATCTGAAACTTCAGAAGGGACTATGAACTGCTCACAAGCACAAGCAGCTCTCCTGGAACAGCAGAAGAAGGAAATAGAAGAGAAACTAGCCAATTATTTTAAAATTATTAAGAAAGATTTCACTGATGAGAACATCACCTTGAAAAGGAAAATTGAACAAATGGAAAAAGTACTTCAAAAATTAACTGGAGAAAATAACTTTCTAAAAGGGCAAATGGAAAAGGAAGTACAAAAATTAACTGGAGAAAATAGCTCCTTAAAAGGAAAAATTGGGCAGATGGAAAAGGAGATGCAAAAGTTAATGGAAGAAAACAATTTGATAAAGATTAGAATTGGGCAAGTAGAAACTAACGACCCAATGAGACAGCAAGAATCAGTCAAAATCTAAAGAATGAAAAGATAGAAGAAAATGTAAAATATCTAACTGGAAAAACAACTGACCTGGAAAATAGATACAGAAGAGAAAACTTAAGAATTATTGGCCTGCCAGAAACTGATGATGGAGAAAAGATCCTGAACAATATCTTCCAGGAAATCATCAAGGAAAACTGCCCAGAAGTGCTAGATTCAGAGGGCAAAATAGTCATTGAAAGAATCCACCGTTCCCCTCCCGAAAGGGATCCCAAACTCAAAACCCCAAGAAGTATAATTGCCAAATTCCAGATCTATCAAGTGAAGGAGAAAATATTTCAAGTAGCCAGAAAGAAACAATTCAAATATCAAGGAGATACAATCAGGATTACACAGGACCTTGCAGCTTTTACATTAAAAGATCAAAAGAATTGGAACCCAATATTCTGTAAGGAAAAGGAGGTGGGACTACAACCAAGGATCAACTACCCAGCAAAGTTCATCATAACATTTCAGGCAAGGAGAAAGTCATTCAATGAAGTAAGGGATTTCCAGAGTTTCCTGACCAAAACACCAGAACTTAATAGACAATTCGATTTTCAAATGCAGGTCTCAAGAGAATCATAAAAAGTTAAACAGTGGGAGAGGGGAACAACTTACTAATTAATTAGGGCAAATTTTTTACCTCCCTATAAGGGAAGATGATACCTGTTAATCCTGAGAACTATGTGTCTATTAAGAAATATAAAAGAGATATGCATAGGGGGAACGGGTATAAAGTAAATGATATCATGATAAAAAATATGATTTAAGTATGAGAAGGGGTTGTAATTGGAGGTGTGAAAAGGAGGAAGCAGTGTCAGGGGCCGTCCCCGAACCTCCTGGGCAGAGAGGTAATAGCAGGAGTCTATACCTGTTCCCCACCCCCCGTGATCACGCGCCTCACCCGTGGTTTCCGGGCTAGGGATAAAGGGAAGACTCGTGTACAGGGCACGATACCGCCCTCGGGGAGGTACTGACAAAATCCCAGGAAGAGAAAAATACACCTGACCACCTGTAATAGGCTAAGCAGATGGTCCTGAGAGAAGGTCCTGAGAGACCCCTGCCCTATCACCACAGGGCACGGCTAGCAAAGGGGAAGGGGCTGGGGTGACAGTAAGCTGAACTCCCCAATCAGGAGTCGGACAGCAGAACCCGGAAAGGATAAGGAATATAAGCCAATGCCCTAAGAGGGAAAGTGGGACTGGGCTGATGTAACCTGCTGAATAAACACCTGCTTGCTTCACCACTCTGGCCAGTGTCTGGTTTTGCCCGTCCTCAGCCCCTGGGGTCGGGACCGGAGACGTCCGAAGCCGCCGTTAGTTAGGTGGAAGCAGAGGTCACGACGTACCCCCTGAGGTCCGGCAGGGACAGAGCGCGGACATTTGGCGCCCAAACGTGGGGCTCTACAGTACAGGTACGTTGTGAGCCTTCCTGTCCCTCGCAGGCGAGGGTCAGAAGGACCAGGCACACCGGGACTTTCGGGTTTTCCCCTCTAGTCCCGAAGGCAGTTTAGTTATGGGAAATACAGAAGTTAAGCCAGAGGATAAAGGCATTCTCGCTTGCCAAGTGTATAAACTCTGCAAGCAGAATGGGATAAAAATACACATAAGAGTTTGCCGAGAATGGGTCGCGAAAATTATAACTGTCAGCCCATGGGTGGAGCACACTGGCATTGATCCGACCCGATGGAGGCTTATTGGCCAACAGATGGCCTCCTACCAGAAAGTGGACCCTTATTTCCTGTCCTCCCAAGATTTTGTCATCTATTTCACTATTGGGGCCTCCCTCGACCCCCAGCCACCCCCATTGTCCACGGAGACTGGTGCCCAGGTGGGGGACTCCCTTTGTGGCTCCTCCGATGAGGATAACTCCTCCACTGAGGATTTAGGCCCCCCTCAGACAGGACCTCCCCCTCTGTACCCTTGGGACAGTCTTCGGAGAGTCATGACTGCGCCCTCGCCTTCTCCATCGAGCCTCTCCCGATCCACCTCCCTTAACCCCATAGAAAAGAACGGGAAAAGACAAGGAACACAACCCCGCCCGCAGAAAGGGGAGGGGCCCCGAAAGAAATTGCAGGAGATACAAAAAGAGGAAGCCCCAGAGCAGCACCCAGATAGAGAGGCAAAGAAACCCCCCCCCGCCCAAATATGTCAGTGTTTTAAGAAAGTGCCTTCAACAGGCGGCGGAGGAAGGGGAAGATGTAGACTGGGAGGGGGCGAATCTGTTTCCTGTTTTCTCCCAGGCCGAGGACGATGGCCCCCCGCAGCGTGTCCACAAGCCTCTGTCCTATAAAATTCTCCGAGACATGAAAGAGGCAGCCACCAAATACGGCCCTGGCTCTGCATTCCTTAGAAGGTTATTTACCAATACATCCTCCGTGGCAGCTTGGCTCCCTTATGATTGGAAAGAGGTCACGGCCGCTATTTTTGATCCCCCCGTGGCTATGACATACCTGGCCCACGTCACCCGTGAGGCCCGCAGATACGCCTCAGAGACACATTCAGAAAATGCAGACCTGTTAGTTAGTCAGGTGACGGGCACTGGGGATTGGGAGACAGTCGAGAAACAACTGACACTCACCAACGTTCAGTTGGGAGTAGTCCAGGTGGTCCATTTAAGAGCTTTTGATAAGTTAAATACAACAGGGGGTCGCTCTCTGTCCACCTTAAAACAGCGGCCCCAGGAGACGCCTATACAGTTTATCTCCCGGGTCCAAGAGAGAATAGAAGGGCAGTATGGCAAGTCTGAACTTGCAGCCCAGCTAATTATTCAGCTTATCAAAGATGGCCTTAACCCCCGCCATCGGGGCATTCTTGCCACCTTGCCACCAGATCCCAGCCTCCAGGACATTATAGAGAGATGCTTAGATGAGCCCCAAGAGGATAAGTCACCCGTAGCCGCCCTCGCCGAGCAGCTCACAGCCATGGCCGTACAAGGGGACCCACAGCAGAGATGTTTTAACTGTGGCAAAGAAGGGCACTTTAGAGCCGCTTGCCGTGCGCCCACTAGAGGGCAGCAATGTCGTACTTGTGGCAGGCTGGGGCACCTCTCTAGAGACTGCCGTCAAAAAAGAAAAATGCAGAATCCACCGGCTCCGGGAAACGAGCCGGCGGGGCCCTCACGGGGGGAGGGCGCCCCGCAAAGACTGAACTCCCGAGCAAACCCCTTTCGATTCAGAAATTAATGAGTGAGGTTTTCACCCTCCAAGAACAAACCATAGCCCCCTGGACCACTGCCCCAATAAAAATTCACCCCTCTGATCACCCCCGCCTTGCAATTGGCACCCACAAACTCCCAGAAGTTATAGTGCACACCAAGTATCTTGCCCCAAGAGACACAGAGATTTTTGTGACCAACCCTCATGCTTACTCTGTGTCTTTGAATGAAAGAAGGGAGGTTGCTCAAGCCATCCCTCTTCCGTGGATGGACCCCAATTATTCCCCACGGCATTCTGACCCCTTTGTGGCCTGGACGACCACTATAACACCCCAGAAACCCACCTTGACCGTTGAGGTCGAAGGGACACCCATAACAGGGATGATGGACACTGGAGCTGATGTGTCTGTTATTGCCGGCTCAAACTGGCAGCCTCAGTGGGGAAAGGACACCACCCCCAGGCAGGTCTCGGGAGTCGGGGGGAATAGCACAGCTGCCACCTCTGCACGCCTTTTGCGGTGGATGTGCGGGGAAGAGGAAGGGCGCTTTCGCCCCCTCTATATCTCCTCCCTCCCTATGACCTTGTGGGGTCGAGATATCCTCTCCCAAATGCAACTTAGGCTCACAAACGACCCTTTAAACTGATGAGGGCCACACTCCACCCCGAGAAACCGCACCCAGTAAAAATGAATTGGAACAACACCCAACCAATTTGGGTGGAGCAGTGGCCCCTTACTAAAGAAAGGCTACAAGCCCTCAACACCATAGTACAAGAACTTTTGCAGGAAGGGCACATTGTGCCCTCTACTAGCCCTTATAATTCCCCAGTATTCTGCATAAAGAAGAAATCTGGCGGGTGGAGAATGCTGATCGACCTCCGCCAGGTCAATTCGGCCTTACAACCTATGGGTGCTTTACAACCAGGTCTTCCAAATCCAACCATGGTGCCGAGAGGTTGGGAAGTTATCATTGTAGATATAAAAGATTGCTTTTATAGCATTCCCCTTCACCCCGACGACGCCCCAAAGTTTGCTTTTTCTGTCCCTTCTATCAACTTCCAGGCACCGGCCGCCCGTTTTCATTTCACTGTATTGCCCCAAGGGATGGCGAACAGTCCCACATTATGCCAAAAATATGTTGCAGCCATCCTACACCCTTCTCGGGAGAAATTCCCTGAGGTTCAGATTGTTCATTACATGGATGATATCCTACTTGCTCACCCACAGGCAGAACAGTCAGAAAAGGCCCTCAAACACATTATAGAGAGACTCAGTGAGTATGGATTACTCAAGGCCAGCCTCAGGGCCAGACAGATCTTTGGTCAACTTCCCCTTCTCTTTCTTAATATAACCCCTAGCTTGCTACAGGAGCTTGCCCAAGAATATACCTCTTGGGCTATCTTAATTACCCAACATCAGATAACTAGTGCCGCCTTGCCTAATGCTCTCCGGGGTTGGGATGCCTTGCCTCTTCAAAAGTCTCCGCAGGTTGTAGCTAATGAACCGGTAGAAGGAGTTAACGTCTTCACTGATGCCACTAGGCATCAACGAGCCGCTATATATATATTCCAGCAAAAAACATCCTGAAGGTGGTAAGTACCCCCTATTCCTCCGCTCAGAAAAATGAATTATTTGCTATCTATACTGTGCTACAATTATTACCCGCTGAGTCCTTTAACCTCATCACCGATAGTATGTATTGTGCTTTAGCTATTCCTCAACTCCCTGGAGCAGACCTCACTGCAACCACCTCCACTGTCTCGGATCTCCTGATCCACATACATAATTTGCTCATTGTTAGGGAGGCTCCTATTTACGTCCTTCATGTTAGATCCCACACTTCCATAGCAGGCCCCCTCTATCAGGGCAATGCGATTGCTGACCGTGCCCTCACAGATGATTCCCCAAATGGCCTGGGGGTGTTTTATAGCTCTCCAGACCTCGCCCACCATCACTTCCACCTTTCAGCCCAAACCCTACGGCGCCTTTACGGCATCACCAGAGAGGAGGCCCGCAACATTGTCCGTAGGTGCTCTCACTGTGTTCCTTTTCGACCTCCGCCCCGTGATCAGGCTTCTAACCCCCGTGGCCACGCCCCCAACGAAATCTGGCAAATGGATGTTACACATTTTCAATCCTCTTTGATTCATGTGTCAGTCGACACTTTCTCAGGCTTCATAATGGCCACTTTGCAATCTGGTGAGAGCGCTAAATGTATCATTCACCACCTTTTAGAGTGCGCAGCCCTTGTCGGCTTCCCAGATCTCATTAAAACTGATAATGGTCCTGGGTACCGATCAAAAGCCTTTCAGACCTTCCTTCAGGAGATGGGCCTCCGACATGTTACAGGCATCCCGTACAACCCCACAGGGCAGGCCATAGTTGAAAGAGCCCACCAAACACTGAAGCGCACTCTTACTAAACAAAAAGGGGGAGTACCAGGGAGACTATCAAGGGCCCAATTGGCGAGGGCCGTATTTACAGTAAATTTTCTCCAAACAAGACAAGATGGCCTAACTTCGGCCATGAAATTTTTTACAAACCCCCCTACCACCTCTAATCCAAAACTGAAGCCTGCAGAAACAAAACAGTCATCTGACCACCTCAAAGATGAAAAGGTATGGTGGAAAGATGAGGAGAACAATTGGCACGGCCCTCATCCAGTTGCGGTGAGAGGCAGAGGTTATGTTTGTGTCTCCACAGAAAATAATGGAACCAGATGGGTGCCGCTCCGGTGGACCAGAGGAGCCCCTGCTGCCACCTCCCGACCTGCTGGAGGGGACCAAAAGGAAGAGAAGAAGACCCAAGAGAATGAGCCACACCCTGAGAGCAATACGAACAACGGTCATCAACGGCCTATTAGCACTGGCCCAATTGCGTCTGTTACTATGGCGCACCCCCAACACGCAAGCACATGAGATCCGCTGGGGTCTCCTGGCTGATTTCCCCTTCCCTATGCCTGTTTCGCAGAATGCTACTCTATACCCGCGTCTCTTTACCACTAACGAGAACCTTGATCTCCCTTACTACCCTTTCCAGGACGAGGAGGCACCCACCCCTTCGTTCCACATCGCCCTAAACGGTGCCCTCTGTTTCCGACTAAACCTTACTAACACGAACCCCTGTATAGTCCTAGCCCCACAGAAAGCGGTTTGGTTAGACCATCCTAAGGGTGTTACAGCAAATGGCACGGCCCTAGAGGGCCGATGGCCCCTAATCACAGGAAACCCAAGGGGAGATATAGGCATTAGGTATCCATTGGAACCCCGTCAGCCTACTTGGGGACCCCGATGCAAAGGCTCCAGAAGAAACACTGAGATCCCCTGGACTGGGTGCCAGGCCCCCGTGAGCCAGAACTTGGGAGGAGGGTGGAACTTCTCCCCCCTCATAGGAGCTGTCCTTAATCCAACCAACCAGACATATACAAATTGGTCAGGACACGACCCCGCTATGACAGGACCCTTTAACCCATTTCACACCTGGGTGCTGTGTGGACCCAGACGTACGTGCATGGACCTTTCCCCCTTTTCCATGCTTCGGGGAGGGAGAATTTACAACGGCTCCTTCTCTTGGACTGTGTCCTCATGCGTCTTGGGGGGCAGTGGCAACAGCCCAACCTGTCAAGCGGAGAACTTGACTCGTACCCCGTCCACTCCCACCTTCTCCTTGCCCTTTGACCCTACCCCTGTATGTGTCACGCCCCCGTTCATCTTCATTGTAACCAATACCTCTAGTGGCCCCCTTTTGTCTTGTACCAATGAGACTTGTAACTACGCTTCCTGCTGGGATGGTACCCGACACCAGATGGCCATAATAGCGAGAGTGCCCACTTGGATACCTGTCCCCGTCAACATGGAAGGCTTCCAACTCCAACCATTCCATAGAAGGAAACGAGACTTTGGCGTAACAGCCTTGGTGGTGGCACTTTCTCTTGCTGCTGCTGCTGCAGCAGCGGCAGCCACCTCCCTAGCTGTAGGCACCAATACCGTCGCGACCCTTAACGATCTTTCAGCAACGGTTGCCACTGCTATGGACACCAACACACAGCTTTTAGCCGCCATACGGGGGGGAATAATGATAACCAATCAACGTATTGACCTGTTACAGGAGCAAGTGGACATCATTGTCCATCTCCTTCCTCTGGGATGTTCCTATTCCTTGGTCGGGTTATGTCTTACCTCTGCCCCTTTTCAGAATCTGTCCCGAGCAGCCAACCTGTCCCGCCAGCTGTCGCAAATGCTTACAGGGAATTGGTCTGATAAATTTGAACATACACTTCATCTTTTAAGATACCAAATTGCTAACATCAATGCCACCCGAATAGATCCCACTGTCGTTACCGCCTTTGATTCTGTTTTCTCTGCCCTATTCACTTGGGTGAAAAGTTATGCGGGCTCAGCCTCTTTACTCCTTATCCTTGCTGCAGGGCTTTTGTACTGCCTATGCCAGATTCGGCGAAGGCAGATACAACAGCGGCAATATACCGCATGGGCTCTCCGCTCTCTGACAAATCACTCTAATCCACAAGTTTGGATCACAGCTTTGGAGAGCCGCTAGCTCTCACCTCAGCCCCAAAAGCATCCCTATGCCCCACTGTAGTCATTAGTAAGCTTTCTCTAGGAATAGTATGGCTCCATGTCCTGGGAGACCCGCTGGCTGCAGAGGTACCCAATGACGGGATTATTGTGGGTCCACCTACCAGAAATGCTGGAGGTGGGAGCCACCCACATAGCCTAAGACAGGGGCCCTGCCCACTTTTGGTACCAGGCATGGAGACAGGCCACATGACCTGTTCTCTCACTTACCATTTATAAAACAAAAAGGGGGAGTTGTCAGGGGCCGTCCCCGAACCTCCTGGGCAGAGAGGTAATAGCAGGAGTCTATACCTGTTCCCCCCCCCCCGTGATCACGCGCCTCACCCATGGTTTCCGGGCTAGGGATAAAGGGAAGACTCGTGTACAGGGCACGATACCGCCCTCGGGGAGGTACTGACAAAATCCCAGGAAGAGAAAAATACACCTGACCACCTGTAATAGGCTAAGCAGATGGTCCGAGCGGGGAAGGAAGGTCCTGAGAGACCCCTGCCCTATCACCACAGGGCACGGCTAGCAAAGGGGAAGGGGCTGGGGTGACAGTAAGCTGAACTCCCCAATCAGAAGTCGGACAGCAGAACCCGGAAAGGATAAGGAATATAAGCCAATGCCCTAAGAGGGAAAGTGGGACTGGGCTGATGTAACCTGCTGAATAAACACCTGCTTGCTTCACCACTCTGGCCAGTGTCTGGTTTTGCCCGTCCTCAGCCCCTGGGGTCGGGACCGGAGACGTCCGAAGCCGCCGTTAGTTAGGTGGAAGCAGAGGTCACGACGTACCCCCTGAGGTCCGGCAGGGACAGAGCGCGGACAAAGCAGAAAATGCCAAATTACATCACAAGAAGAAATACAAAATCATAGTAGAAGGAAAGAGGGGAGGGAAATGAGCATTGTGTGAGAGGTACTCTCATTGGATTTGTTTAAAGGACAGAATAATAAACTTAAGTAGAAAATCCTAACTAGCTCTACAAGCAGTAGGAGAGGAAGGGGGAAGAAAGGGGAGGGAGGCTAAAAGGGATGGAAGAAGCAATAAGAGTAAAGGAGAGTAAAAGGGAGTGGGGCTAAAAGAAGGAAGGGAAGGTGGCAAGAGGAGGTGGTGAAAAGTGAATACTAGTGAGGAGGGGAAGGGAGACAGGACAGCTAAAAGCACAAATGGTGGGAAAGAAGATGGAGAGAAATACACAGATTGTAATCATAACTGTGAATGTGAATGGAATGAATTCTCCTATAAAATGGAGATGGATAGCAGAATGGATTAAAAGCCATAATCCAACAATATGCTGCTTACAAGAAACACATTTGAAATGGGGGGATACACATAGGATAAAGGTCAAAGGATGGAGCAGAATATATTGTACTTCAGCCGACGTAAGAAAGGCAGGAGTAGAAATCCTAATTTCAGACAAAGCAAAAGCATTCTAGATCTAATCAAAAGGGATAAGGATGGAAACTATATCCTGCTAAAAGGCACCATAGAAAATGAAGCAATATCATTACTAAACATGTATGCTCCAAGTGGTACAGCATCCGGATTCTTAGAGGAGAGGTTGGGGGAGTTGAAGGAAGAAATTGACAGCAAAGCTATACTAGTGGGGGACCTCAACCTCCTTCTTTCTGAACTTGATTAATCAAACCTGAAAATAAACAAGAAAGAGATTAAGGCAGTAAATAAAACTCTAGATGAGGCAGATATGATACATCTTTGGAGAAAACTATATGGGAATAGAAAGGAATATACCTTTTTCTCAGCAGTATATGGAACATTTACAAAAATTGACCATGTACTAGGACATAAAAATCTCACAATCCAGTGCAGAAAGGCAGAGATAATCAGGGCATCCTTCTCACATCATAATGCAATAAAAATTTTATGTAATAAAAGGCCATGGAAAGATAAATCAAAAATCAATTGGAAACTAAATAATTTAATCCTAAAGAAGGAATGGGTTAAAGAAGAAATCATAGAAGCAATCAACAACTTCATTCAAGAGAATGACAATAATGAAACAACCTACCAAATCTTATGGGATATTGCAAAAGCAGTTCTTAGAGGAAGTTTTATATCTTTGATTGCCTACATAAATAAAATAGAGAAAGAGGAGATCAATGACTTGGGTATGCAGCTGAAAAAGCTAGAAAAAGAACAAACTGAAAATCCCCAAGAAAATACCAAACTAGAAGTACTGAAAACCAAAGGAGAGATTAATAAAATTGAAATTGAGAAAACTATTGAATTAATAAATAAAACCAATAGTTGGTTTTATGAAAAAAAACTAATAAAATTGATACACATTTGGTCAATTTGATTTAAAAAAAGAAAGAAGAAAATCAAATTACTCATATTAAAAATGAAAGGGGTGAACTCACCTCCAATGAGGAGGAAATTAAAACAATAATTAGAAATTACTTTGCCCAACTTTATGCCCACAAATTCAATAATCTAAATGAGATGGATGAATATTTTAAAAAATACAAGTTGCCCAGATTAACAGGAGAGAAAATTGAATATTTAAACAACCCCATCTCAGAAAAAGAAATTGAACAAATCATCAATGAACTCCCTAGGAAAAAATCTCCAGGACCAGATGGACTCACAAGTGAATTCTATCAAACCTTTAAAGAGCAGTTAATTCCAATACTATATAGACTATTTTTGAAATTTGGGGAAGGAGGAGTCCTGCCAAATTCTTTCTGTGATACAAATATGGTTTTGATACCCAAACCAGGAAGAGACAAAACAGAAAAAGAAAATTATAGACCAATTTCTCTAATGAATATAGATGCAAAAATTTTCAACAAGATTTTAGCAAAACGAATGCAGCATCTTATCAAGAGAATAATACATTGTGATGAGGTAGGTTTCACACCAGGAATGCAGGGCTGGTTCAATATTAGGAAAACTATTAGCATTATTGATCATATCAACAAGAAAACTAACAAAACCTACACGATTATCTCAATAGATGCAGAAAAAGCTTTTGACAAAATACAACACTCATTCCTATTAAAAACGCTGGAGAACATAGAAACTAAGGGAACTTTCCGTAAAGTAATAAGCAGTATCTACCTAAAACCTTCAGTAAGCATTATATGCAATGGAGATAAGCTAGATGCATTTCCAATAAGGTCAGGGGTGAAACAAGGATGCCCATTATCACCATTATTATTCAATATGGTACTAGAAATGTTAGCAGCAGCAAATAGATAAGATAAAGAAATTGAAGGAATAAAAATAGTCAAAGAAGAACCTAAGTTGTCACTCTTTGCAGATGATATGATGATATATTTAGAGAATCCCAGAGATTCAAGTAAAAAACTACTTGAAATAATAAACAACTTTGGCAAAGTTGCAGGATACAAAATAAACCCACACAAATCTTCTGCATTCCTATATATTGGCAACAAAGTCCAACACCAAGAGATAGAAAGAGAAATCCCATTTAAAGCTAGGGTAGACACTGTAAAATACTTAGGAGTTTACCTGCCAAAACAAAACCTGGAATCATATGAACAGAATTACAAGACACTTTTTGCACAAATAAAGTCTGATTTAAGTAAGTGGAAAAACATCAGTTGTTCATGGGTAGGCCGAGGTAATATAATAAAAATGACAATTCCACCTAAATTAATCTACTCATTTAGTGCCATACCAATTAAACTATCAGATAATTATTTTCTAGAGCTGGATAAAATAATGTCAAAATTCATTTGGAAAAACAAAAGGTCCAGAATATCAAAGGGACTAATGAAAAGAAATGCTTGGGGAGGTGTCCTAGCACTATCAGACCTCAAATTGTATTATAAAGCAGCAATTATCAAAACCTCTTGGTATTGGCTAAGAAACAAAGAGGTAGACAAATGGAATAGACTTGGCACTCAAGACACAGTAGGCAAGGAATATAGCAACCTCCTGTTTGATAAACCCAAAGATCCCAGCTTCTGGAATAAGAAGTCACTGTTCAATAAAAATTGCTGGTAAAACTGGTTAACTGTGTGGCAGAAATTAGACATAGACCCATGCCTGACACCGTACACAAGAATAAAGTCCAAATGGGTACATGATTTAAGTATAAAGATTGATACCATGAATAAACTGGAGAAGCAAGGAATAGTGTATTTATCAGATTTATGGAGAGGGGAAGAATTTTTTTCTAAAGAAACAATAGAAAGCATTTTGAAATGCAAGATGGATAATTTTGATTACTTTAAACTGAAAAGTTTTTGCACAACCAAACCCAATGCAACCAAAATTCGGAGGAATGTAGCAAATTGGAAAACATTTTTACAGCTAAGCTCAGGGATAATGGCCTCATTTCTAGAATATATAGAGAACTGACTCAAATATATAACCATACAAGTCATTCCCCAACTGATAAATGGTCAAAGGATATGAACAGGCAATTTTCAGGGGAAGAAATTAAAGATATCTATAATCATATGAAAAAGTGCTCTAAATCACTATTGATTAGAGAGATGCAAATCAAAACAACTCTGAGGTACCACATCACACCTATAAGATTGGCAAACATGACAGAACAAGAAAATGATAAATCCTGGAGAGGATGTGGGAGAGTTGGAACACTAATTCATTGTTGGTGGAGCTGTGAGATCATCCAACCCTTCTGGAGAACGGTTTGGAGCTATGTCCAAAGGGCTACAAATATGTGCATACCCTTTGACCCAGAAATATCGCTACTAGGACTGTATCCCCAAGAGATTATAAAAACAGGAAAGGGTCCCACGTGTACAAAAATATTTATAACAGCACTCTTTGTGGTAGCCAAAAGCTGGAAGTCAAGGGGATGCCCATCAATTGGGAAATGGCTGAATAAATTATGGCATACGAATGTAATGGAGTACTATTGTGTCATAAGAAATGATGAATGAGAAGACTTCAGGGAGGCCTGGAAGGACTTATATGACCTGATGCTGAACGAAAGGAGCAGAACCAGGAGAACTCTGTGCACAGCAACGACCACAGTGTGCGAGAGTTTTTTCTGGTAGACTTGGAACTTTGTAATAACACAAGAACTTACTGAGAAAAAGAAAAAATCCCAATGTTGGCCTTCTAAGGCAAAATGCCTTCCACACTCAGAGAAAGAAATATGGAAGTCATTCACAGAATGTTGTAGTTCATGTTTGTGTGTGGGTGGATTTCAGTGTATTATGTTTTGATTTGTTATATGATTTCTTCCATTTATTTTAGTTCGACTACATAGCATGACTATAGTGGAAATGTGCTCAATAGGAAAGTATATGTAGAACCTATACAGAATTGTATGCTGTCACGGGGAGGGAGCGCGGTAGTGGGGGAAGAGTGGGGGGGATAAAATTTTAACTTTAAGGAAATGATTGTAAACCATTAAAAAAAATTAAAAACAACAAACAAAAAAGGGTGATCAGGGGGGATGGCAGGGATGCCTTGCTGGCATAGAGTGAAGATTCTCTTGCTTTGCTCATGCCTGCATCTGGGTCACAGTTCTGAGGTGAGGAGGAGTGTTGGTCTGGCACAGTTTGTGGTTGTAGTGGAAAGAGAATCCTCCTCACAGTTCCAAAGCCAAAAAAAGTGCTTGTGCTCTCTTGCAGACCACAGCATAGGTCAAGAGAGAATTAAACAACTCTCATTTCATCATTCAACTTTGGAAGAACTAAAAATTTACAGGTCCCTAGAAGTATCTCTGAAAATAACCACACAAAATCCCAGATGCCTGAGGCAGTAGGCCCTCCACAGTGGAAGTTGAGTCCTATCATAAAAAAAAGAATTAAATAGTCAAGTAATAGACTGAGAAGATGAACAAACGGTGGAAAAATGCACAGAAAATCTTGAAAAATGAATCACTTGCTCAGTAATGGAGACTCCCCCCAAAATAGTGAAGAAAATAATACCCTATAATAGATTAACCTTGGGACAGTTAGGGGGCACAGTGAATACAGCACCTGCCCTCAAATCAGAAGGACTTGAATTAAAATCTATCTTCAGACACTTGACACTTACTAGCTGTGTGATCTTGGGCAAGTGACTTAACCCTAATTACCTCACCTGGCCCTCACAAAACAAAGAGTAACAAACAAACCAAACCAAACCAAAAGAAAATATAGACTAACCCAAATGTCAAAAGATATCCAAAAAGTCAATGAAAAGAAGGATGCCATAAAAAGAATTGGCAAAATGGAAAAGGGGGTACAAAAGATTACTGAAGAAAATAATTCCTTAAATATTAGAATAGAGCAACATGAAGGTAATGATATAATGAGAAATCAAGAAATTATAAAACAAAATCAAAAGAATGAAAAAAATAGAAGACAATGTGAAATATGTAATTGGAAAAACAACTGACATAGAAAATAGATCCAGGAGAGATAATTTAGAAATTATTTGACTACCTGAAATCCATGATCAACAAAAGAGCTTAGACATCATCTTTCCAGAAATTATCCAGCAAAAAATGCCCTGATATTCTAGAAATAGAGGGAAAAATAGAAATCGAAAGAATTCACCAATCACCTCCTGAAAGAGATACAACAGGAAGTCTCCTAGGAATTAGGTAGCCAAATTTCAGAGTGCCCAGGTCAAGGAGTCAGAAAGCAGTCAAAAAGAAACAATTCACATATTGTGAAAACACAATCAGGATAACACATGATTTAGCAGTTTCTACCTTAAGGAATTAGAGGACTTAGAATATGATATTCTGGAAGTCAAAGGAGCTAGAATTAAAACCAAGAATCACCTGCCCAGCAAAAGTGATTATAATGTCAGGTGAAATATGACATTCATGAAATAGAGGACTTTCAAGCATTCTTGAAGAAAAGACCAGAGCTGAATAGAATATTAGATTTTTAGATACAAGACTAATTAGGAGAATGCAAAGGTAAACAAGAAAGATGAATCACAAGGGACTTAATAAAGTTGAACTGTTTATATTCCTACAAGGGAAAAATGATATTTGTAATTCATGAGATCTTTCGCAGTATTAGAGTAGTTGGAGGGAAAACATAGACAGAGAGACAGACAGACAGACAGATAGATAGATAGATAGATAGATAGATAGATAGATAGATAGATATAGATAGATGGATGGATGGATGGATGGATGGATGGATGGATGGGTGGGTGGATGGATGGATGGATGGATGGATGGATGGATGGATGGATATAGACAGAGGGCACAAGGTGATTTGACTATGAAGGGATCATATCTAAAAAGTAAAATTAAGGAGTAAGAGAAATGTACTGGGAGGAGGAGAAAGAGAGAGGCAGAATGTGGTAAATTATCTCATATGAAAGATGCAAGAAAAAGTTTTTACAGTGGAGAGGGAAAAGGGGGAGTTGAGAGGGAATGAATTAACCTTGCTCTCATCAGATTTTGCTCAAGAAAGGAATAACACACACACACACACACTCAATTGGGTATGGAAATATAACTTACCCTGCAGGAAAGTAGGGGTTAAGGGGCTAGCTGGGGGGAGGGAGGAATAGAAGGAATGGCAGATTTGAGGAGGGGCTAATCAGAAGCAAACACTTGGAGGACTTATATGGTTAAAGGAGAGAATAGTATACATGAGGGCAGGATAGGATAAAGGGAAATATAGTTAGTTTTTACAACATGACTATTATGGAAGTATTTTGCATAACTATACATATATAGCCTACATCAAATTGCTTGTCTTCTTAATGAGGGTGGGTGGGGAGAGCGGAAGGGAAAGAATGAATGGTAAAATACTTTTTACATGCAACTGGGAAAAAAGATATATAGGCAATGGAGTATAGGAATCTATATTGCCCTTCAGGAAAATAAAATGGAAGGCGATAAGAGGAACGGGGGTGGTATTAGAAAGGAGGGCAGATTGTGGAAAAGGATAAGCAGAGTGCACACAATCTTGGGTTGGGGGAATGGAAGAAATAGGGAGAAAATTTGAAACTCAAATTCTTACAAAATCTTGTAGAACCGAAAGTTGAAAATTAAAAATAAATTAAGTAATAAAAAAGGACAACACTAGTAAAATGTTCTCTATGAGTTGTGGGTATAAAAAAAAATCGTTCCTTCATTTTGTAATTAGTAGAGTAGAGATAGGAGTTTTAATTCATTATGATCATTTTAATTGAATTAATTTCAACAAATATTTACTAAACATCAATTATATGGAGAACATTGTGCCCTAGGAATGATAGAAGAAAATAACATGATATAGTCTATCCATCATGGAACTTAGGTTCAAGAAAGACAATATGACATATATGGAATAATAACAATAATATACAAGGAAATGACAGTTGAGTTGGATTTTATTGGAAAAATAAGAATTCAACAGATGAAAGCTTTCATTTTAGAGAGAATCTGTTATGGATATAAACAAGAGTATGAGTTAAGACATGAAGGCAGGTAAGCAAAGGACCTGTGTGAATGGGGAGTGACTGTCCTGGAGAGGGTATGGAGGAGGGTATGTCAACCCTCATACGTTGGTTGGGTGATTGTTGTCTGTTCTCAAAGGGGACCAAAATAATATCACCATGATAAAGTGAATTTCAGTGTGTCAGACCATGGCTGACCAGACCAATACAAGCTTGGAATGTTCAACCACAGGTAGTCTATGTGCATCTTTGGGGTCGTTCCTCCAAATTTTTGCCAGCAGGCACATAGCAATGTTTACTTTGTGCTGTTTCAATTATGCTTTACTCAGAGAACACAGCACCCATTCTGATGTAGGCATGCCAAGCTGAGTGGTCCAGTGTCTCCCATGTTACACAGTCAAATCCAAAGTTCTTGAGAGAAACTCTCAAGGACTCTCAAGAAAATAAAATATAACAAAATTTGAAAGATTAAGTCACCCCAAGGTTGAGAAAATTCTTGAACATCCTTCACAAAGGAGTTCTAAAATGCCTTACTTAAGTAGATAGGAATCCAAAAGATTGTTATTATTGTGTCTTTTTGTTTGCTTCTTTTTTGAGTGATTCTTTGACATTTCATCTGCTATGAAGACCAGCCTTTCTATGTTTAATTAGTTATAAAAAACAATTTTGGAAGTCTCTTACTTAACATAATGCCTTCTTCAGGAGATTTTCTGGAAAACAATTAGCAAAACAAAAACACGAACAAAAACCCCAAACTGTTATCTGAATTTCATAACAAATCTAGTCCATTTTCCTAAAATATCCTAATAGTCATGAATTTATTCACATCCCAACCTGCACCCCTTTGTGAATCGATGTTATGTATCCAAACCTAATTATAGGCCAGAAATTAAGACTCAAAAAAACTCCAAAGAATCACTTAAGCAATTATGAATATTTAGTTAGTTTGTATTCAAATTGACAAGTATTCTTAGCCCTGGCAATTTTGATAAAGTACAGAATATTAAAAGCAATTTACTAAACAATTAGCTGGAGTCATAATAGCAACAGCCTGAATTTATGAAGTACTCTGTTCTCAAGATTTCACAGGAATTTTATGGTTGAGTTGGGAAAATGCCTGAGTTGGAGTCTAGGTCCTGGTTTCAAGTACAAACTCTCCTCTTCACTTTCTGTGTGACTTTGGACACATCACTTAACCAGTCCAATTCCAGGAAGTATGATTTTCCAGTAAGTGCAAGGCACTATGCTAATTGTTAGAGACACACTGATAAAATTAAGCAATTGATTAATATTGACTAAGCATTTATCAGGTGTCAAGCACTGTGCTGAGCTCTGGAAATTGAAAAAAAAAAACAAGTAAAATTGTGCCTTGAAGGATCTTACAATCTAATGAAGGAGACAAATATACACCAACAAATATACACAAATCAAGCCATACCCCAGGAAAAATAGGAAATAATTAGCAGAGGCAGGGCACTATAATTAAGAGGGCTAGAGGAAGGCTTCCTGTTGAAGATGAGGTTTTAGTTGGGATTTAAAGGAAACAAGGAAGGTTAGTAATAAGAGCAGATAGTATTCTGAGTTGGGGAACCATCAGACAGAATGTCCAAAGTGGAAAGATTGAATGTCTTGTTCATGGAATATCCAGGAGGTCAGTGTCACAGGATTAAGGTGGGGAGTACAGTATAAGAAGACTAGAAAAATAGGTTATGAAGGGCTTTGAATGCCAAACTGAGCTTTTGTATTTAATCTTAATGGCATTAGGGAGACACTGGAGTTACTGAGTAGAAGTGTGGCATGTTTGAATCCATGTTTTTTGGAAAATTATTTTAGTATCTGGATGGAAGATACTATGGAGTGGGGAGAGATGCAGCAGGCAGATCCACCAGCTATTGTAACAATCCAGGTGTGAGATCATGTAGACCTATGGTACAGGGGTGATTAGTGTCAGAGAAGAGAAAAGGATAGATTCAAGAGGTCTTCCAGAGTGAAAATTATAAACTTTGGCAACTAAATGAATATTAGGGATAGTGAAGGATTGAAGATGACTTCTAGATTGTGAGCCTGTGGAACTGGAGGATGATATTGCCCTCCACAGAAATAGATAAGGTAAGGAATGGGGAGGGTTTAAGGGGGAAGTGAATGAACTGTATTTTAGACATGTTTATTTTAGGATATTTATTAAACATCCAGTTTGAGATATCTGAAAAGCAGTGGAAAATGCAAGATTACTATTATCAGAAAAGTTGGGACAGGAAGGTAGATGTGAGAATCGTCAGTATAGAGATGGTCATTAAATTCATGGAAGCTAATGAGATCAACAAGTAAAGTAGAAGGGAGGGAGGAGAAAAGAAGGCCCAGGACAGAATCCTGAGAGGCATCTGTGGTTATGGGGCATGATCTAGAAGAGGGTCCAAAAAAGGAGAAAGAAAAAAGGTCAGATAGGTAGAAAGTGAACCAGCAGAAAGTATAATTCCCCTAACTTACAGTGAAGTAAATATTTAGGAGGTGAGAGTGATCAGTGATGGAAAAGTTTGCAGAGAAGTCAAAGAGGATAATGATTAAGAAAAGACCATTGGACTTAGAATCTAAAAGACTATTAATAACTCTGAAGAAATTAAGTGGAATAATAAGGTGAGAAGTCAGATTGTAAGTGATTAAGAAGTGAGAGAAGAGAAAACGAAGGCATCTATTATGCATGGTCATTTTGGAGAACTTAGCTATAAAAGGCAGAGGGAGATGTAGGATAATAGTTGGTAGGGATGGAATGATCAAGTGAAGATTTTTTGTTTGTTTGTTTGTTTTCAGGATGGGGGAGATAAGCATGTTTGGAGACAGTAAGGAATGAGCCTGTAGGAAGGGAAAAAAGGAAATTAAGTGAAAAAGTGGGGAGGCAATAGAGTGGAGGAGATGGGATGAAATGGTATCTATTGAAAAAGTAGATGAAAAAGTCCACTTAATCATGGGAGATAAGGATGAAATAGGAGATAGCAGCAGAAGGCATTGCAATAGGAGATTTATAAGAGATAAAAAAAAAGAGGGGAGAAGAGAGCTCATGATGAATTGTCTCATTTTTTTTTTTCAAAAAGTGGGTAAAATACAAAAAATGAAAAGAGCTGAAATTCAACAAGGGAATGATTGCAATTGGTGTTTTCCAAGTAGATTTCTAAAACTACCAGCATGTATATATTATTCAAAAAGGGAAGGACCTTGATTAACTAATTTGACCAGACTTTACGGCTGGAAAGATTCAGCAGTAATTGTATTAGTATTGTTCTGTAGAAAGAACTTTTGTCTAGCTGTGCAGTCGTAAATATACAGGTGTATTTTTTTTTTTTAATTTCCATCTTGGAAATTCCCTCCACCAATGCCAATCAATGAGTAATTTGAATTTTTGTTTCCTAGGGCACTGAAAGATTAAGATTATTATGTGTCAGAAGCAAAGCAAGAATCCAAGTCTTCTTCAGTCCTAAGCTAGTCTTTTATATACTGTGCCACATGGATAGAGAGACAGAGGGAGGGAGAGAGAGAAAGAGACAGAGACAGAGAAAGAGAGACAGAGAGACAGAGAGAGAAGACATGGAGACAGAAAGAGGAGAGACAGATGGAAAGGAGGAGAAAGAAAGAGAGAAGGGAATGAAGGAAGGGAGAAAGGAAGGAAGGGAGGGAGGAAGGACAGAAGGAAGTAGGAGACTGTTATTGTAACAATACAATGCTTTGTGTAGCATGGTAGGCTTGGAGTCAGGCAGAATTGGAAAAAGAATTTGGAAACTGTCCCGACCAGAATGGAAAGACCAAAGAATGCAGTTGTTGGAAAAAGATTATAGTGAGATTAGAGTATCTCAAAAACAAGCAAAATATTTTTGACATGGTGTGGTAACATGGACAATGTTTATAACTTAAACAGAGGAATGATGTGATGAAAACAATGGTTTAGGATGATCATATTTGGCAGCTGAAAATAGAATGAAATTGATGGGGAAAAGGCCAGCAGGAGACTCCTACAGTTATCTAGAAATGAAGGCAGTGAAGATCTGAACTAAGGGAGTAGCTGTAGGAACAGAAAACAAATAGGAAACAACCACATTTCAAAAAGGGAGAAAATTGTGAGATCTTAAAAACAGAACTTAAGGAACTATAGGCATTTGTGTATATGTATATACACATATATGTGTGTGTATTTATATGTATATGTGTGTATGTACACACACACACATATATATTTGAAGTTGACTCCCATGTTTCTAGTAAACAGTCATGTGAAAGAAACACAATCATCCTGATAGAAATCAAACAATTTAAAATGGAAGATTGCTTATCAAAGAAAGCAATGATCTGGGTTTGGGAAATTCTCATGCTTTTCTTCTACTTCTATGAGATTTCCACTGTGAAACAAATCCTGTAAATTGCCAGAGAAATCTCAGTCAACAAACAAGGCATCAGTCCATTCTTATTGACATCAAGTGGTTCCAAAAGACAGAAATCCGCACCTCATACCAATCCATAAAGTCACTTGATGATTGGTTTTGAAAAAACAAATTGGTTAGAAGATACTTTTGCCTGACTCCCTTCCTTTGCCTGACTGTTGGAAAGGAACTTTGAATTTAACTGTTGAAGATTACCTTGCTTTGCAAATCAATGTATGATTTTTAAGAAGTAAATATTAAATAACCATTCACTATGACAGATTTTTGAAAGTATAATTACACTATTGCCTATAAGAACGCTCTTAAGAAAGCTTATAAAATGTTCTCTCAGAAATCTATCAGGCAATCTTAATTGTTATAGATGGAATAAAAGGGTGATAAATTGGATATTTCTTTGCCACAGACAGAGTTCTGAATTCCCAAATTTTCACCTGAATCCCATAGCAGATTGTTTAAAATTGCTGTTGCTGTGTTTGACTTCTAATTCCTAGGTGGTCTTATTCTAAGACAATTTATTAACCATATCTTTTTCTACTGTGAAATTGAAAGCTATTGGGCATAAAAAGCATAGGTCCTAAAGGGAGCTCAGGAGGTCATCTAAATTCAAGTCCTTGTCTCTGTAGATGACTGTACTCAAAACTCATAGAAAAAGATGACAGTATCTGGAAGAGGAAATTCCAGTTTCCCCTGAACATACTTTCCCAACCTTTACTGTCAGTTAAAGGCTTCCTAATAGGACAGTGCTACAACGGTGCTTTATTTTTTCCTCTCATATGATAAAATAAAGATAAGATAAACTAAAGTTAAGATAAAGTTGCCCTTTAATGTGACTGAAGACGAAATCATAACTTCACAAGTCTGCTATAGACATCCTTGTTTTTCTTCATTGTCAATACATTTACTAGATCACAGGCATTCCCAGGAGGGAAAAAAACAAACTAGTAAATTCCAAATTAAAAACTGTATGCCTTTACTTAAACACACACACACACACAAGTCATTTTGCTGATGGATAACTTTGTGGAAAATGACTTTAGATTTTGTTCTTCAATCATTTGCAAGATTTCAGGGCTCTAATATTCTAAAAGGGACAGCAAGATAGCACAGTGGATAGTGCCAAGCCTAGAGTCAGGAAGACTCATCTTCCTGGTTGCAAATCTAGCCTCAGACACTTACTAGCAGTGTGACCCTGAGCAAGTTACTTAACCCTGTTATCTCAGTCCTCATCTGTAAAATGAACTGGAGAAGGAAATGTCAGGCCACTCCAGTATCTTTGCTAAGAAAACCCCAAATGGGGTCAGGAAGAGTCAGACACAATTGAAAAACAACAATAGCAAAATATCATAAAGAAAAATCTAGAAAATCTGTCCTAATATTTCCAGTATGTAAATTAGCTGATAGTACACTGTGCCTGGCTGTTATACTGGAAGTAATAGTCTCTAGAATAAATATTTTCTTTACGTATAATGATTTTTCCTTTCACTGTTGAACTCACTTCTTAAGAACACTTTTAATCCAGATGTGAGTACTATGCTATGCTTGACTCTATCTTTTCTCTGCTTTTTTCTAATAGCACTTTGAAGTGTCTATCCTTGCCTGTGAGATAGAGAGAGTTTTAGGATGCTTCCTTGGATTAGGGATGAGTGCTGGCCTGAATAGGATGGTGGGGGTGGGATAGGATGGGGAGTTTTTGGTCTACTTAAACTTGAGAGGTGTCAGTAGCTGCTCAGTGTGCTTCCCAGGTTGTCACTGCCTCCAATTTCATGTTCCAGTTAAGCCCCATGTCTTTCCAAAAAAATACCAAAAAGATGGCCTAATTCTTTGCAGTATTGACTAGCCCATCTTGTTCTTTTGCTAAGACCCTTTATTCCCAGAAATAGACCCTGACAAACTTACAGAGAAATCTATGTCTCTTTAATGCTTAACTAATCTGTCCTTGCTAATCAACTTTTTTTTTTAACCACACATATTATAACAGAATTTTCTACAGAAATGTCACATTTCTCTCTAGCTTAAAAATAGCCAAGGATGATATTTACGACTGGAGTGAGAACATGGCCTCTATCAAGATGAGAAGGAAAAAGTGACAAAATACAGTGTAATTTTGTACTCTGGTAGGTGTTGAAGGAATATAATAAAATTATCCTGGGAGAAAATTAACACAATTTGGAAATATCCTTGATATTTTCAAACCTACTCCAGATCGTAGGATCATTGCTACAGAGTTGACAGGCATCCCAGAGGCTGTGTAGGTTAATCCCTTCATTTTACCAATAAAAGTTCTAACTCTTAATGAGGTACTTATCCAAGATCACACATGGTAGTAAGGAAATGCCAGGATACCAAACCAGTCTACCTAGGATTTCCTCATACTCTTTCCCAAATCATATACATGGCAACTACTCAGTAAATATTACAAAATTAGATGATGATGATGATGATGATGATGATGATGAATTCAAGATCAGAATACTATCTTTCAAATTTATAAATATTCATGGTCTCAGAGTAGACTAGGCAAAGAAGTACATGTGTCTTTTATGTACCAAGAGGGGATATAAAGGAAAATTAGTAAGAACTACTGCCTTGAAGAAACTCATATCCCAATAGGGGAATGCAGCATTGTAAATAAGGAAGATTTTGCTATCCTTTTACAGTTTAGTTTCTCAGAATCCATTTCCATTGCAACGTCTAGTTTCCAGGTATTAGATAGTAACTCCCAGAATAGCCCCAAAGATCCCCTAGAAAGTGATTTCTAGAATCATAATGATAGATATTCTTACTGAGTCTGTGCAGTGAAATAAGGCATGACATAATATGGTATTTACTGTGCTTGCACAGAATGATGACATTGTTGAAGTTAACCTTTGAATCTATTGTTGACAAGATGCCTTCTTTGTCTGTTGCCCTATACAGCAATTGGCCACTGGTTAATGAACAGGGAATCCATAGGTGAACCCCTGGGAGATCACATTTGGGATTTGGGTAATGCAAAGAGGAATGTAAGAACATGCTTCAACTGGTCCCCATTGAAGCCTGAGGGAATTTAGGGGAGTGCACAAGCTATGCTGTCTCAATTGACTCCATTGAGATGTAGAGGTAGTTGCCCCACTTCTTGTCAGCCCCTACAAGAAAGATGATTAGAGAATGCTGTAGGAGTTGGTGTTCCCATTGTTAGCAACTCCCTTTTGAGAAAACTAGACTAATAAAGAGTAAGATTATTAACCTTTCCGAAGCTGTCTTCTTGTCCTTCTTATCTGACCAGATCAAGAATGAACCAGTTAGAGGCTGGAGTCTAAAAACTGTAGTGCTTCCTGTGTGTTATTTGTGAAACACATATATAAACATATACATGCATTATATACACATACATATATACATATATACACATATATACATACATACATGCATATATGACCATTTTTAGATAGAAGCCAGAGCATAAATACTTAAAGTACCTGGAAAAGGCTTTTTATTAAGAAATGGTATGTGAAACAAGCATTAAAGGAAGCTAAACTAGTAACTGAAGAACTGGAGATGCATCCCAAGAATAGGGGAACAGTATATATGAGCAGAAGTATGGAGGGAGGAGGCAAAAGATGGAACACCAAGTTTAGGAAAAACAAATGGTTCAGTGCATAAATAGGGTGCATAAATGGGAATAATGTAAAATTAGCCAGGAAAGATAGGCTGGAGCCAAAATGAGAAAGGTTTTTCAGTTTTTACAATGGAAGCCATACCAGTGAATGTTCTTGAATAGAGGAGTAATGTGATTAAACAGATTATTTTTTCATACGTCTGGAGGGAAGATTTGAGAGGAAAGAGACTAAATTTCAAGATCTCAGCTAGTAACCTGTTGCAATAGTAAAATCAAAAGTTGATAAGGGCCTACACTAAGGTTGATGTGACTGTGTGGTTTGTTCTTCATTCCTGAAGAGGACTGACATCATAGAGATGATGACATGGCTTGGAATTGGGTTGAATTTGAGTGAGGGAGGGTTGTGCAAAGTCACCAACGTCACTTTCTCCTCTGGAGCCATTTGGGTTCACTGACTAGACATGAATCAGGATAACTGATCATGACTCAGGATGCAGTGGGACAGGTCTTTTCGGTTTGAATGAGACAATGCCCATTCAGTGAATAGACCTCTTTAAAAAGTGAGTCAAGGGATGGCCTCTTTAAAAACAAAACAAAACGAAACAAAACTGGGAGAGGAAGATCCTCAGGATTGTTGACCATAAGAGAAACAGTTGCATTTATGTTCCCTCTGAGTTATGAGAGAAGGCAAAGGTATATTTTTGACAAGAATGAAAAAAGGGTGTAAAGATAGATTGAGTGGCTTAATGATAGTTAAAAGTGCCTAAAGAGAATTTTTGACTCACAGATTTAAACAATTCTTTTAAATCTGAAAACGAACTAGTGTTCATGGGATTGTCGTTTGCTCATTTGCTTTTTAATCCTACTTGTTTTCATTGGTTTAGGGGAACTCCTTGAGGGGAGACTCCCTTTACAAATGTGAATCAGCACTTGCTCTGTAATATATCATCTTAGAGAGTTTGCTGTGGCTACTGAGAGGTTGTTTTCTGCTCAGAAACTAGATGTATATTTAGTATGTATCAGAGGTCAGATTTGAAACCAGGCATTTTATGATTCTAAGGCCAGTTCTCTGTGTGCTTCACTTCACATTTCTTGCTCATTACATATAAATGAATGAATTTTAAAGTAGAGATCAATAGAAATTTATTTATTAAGCATTTACTATATGTCTGATACTCTACTAAGAGCTATAGATATGAAGAAAAAAACCCAAAACAATCAAATAGTTTCTATTCCAATGAATCCTAACAGAAACTATATAAAATTGAAATAGGATGAGGTAGGTTATTCCTCAACCACTTTTCTAAAAAATCAGAAGACATAGAGTAGAAATGGGAATCCTGTAGCTCTACTGCTCCACACTAAAATAAATTCCACTACTGGGGTTCAAAAATCATACCTATAAACAACAGATTAGGATCACAAAACAAAACAAAGACAAACTTCAGATATTATCATCCCACAGAGTTCAGAATAATAGGGGTAAACATGCTGAACCTAGCTCCTTTGATCTTCTGTTCTGAACACCACCCCAGATGAATAGAGAAAAATGAAGAAACTTTGATCAGTAAATGACTCCTACATTACATGGAGCATGGAATATTGATGAGAGAGAGAGAAAGAGAGAGAGAGAGAGAGAGAGAGAGAGAGAGAGAGAGAGAGAGAGAGAGAGAGAGAGAGAGAGAGAGAGAGAGAGAGAGATAATACCTAAAGGAACCCTAGAATTCATCAAGTCTTGCCCTCTTGTTTCACATATAAGAAACTGAGGCCCAGGGAGGTTGTCACTTTTCTATGATCACACTGGTGATCTGAACTGAAATTTGAATTCAGATGTCTTTCCACTCTCCCTTACTGTTTCATGTCAACTACCCTAAAAGATATCCAAGGATCCTTCCCGTTCTAAAAGACTAGCTTAATAAGCATTGGAGAGCAAGTTAAAAGTTTACTAGAAAATTCAAGGATGTAAAGACTGAATTTTTCTTCTTAACTTTCTATTTTTCTGTCCTTTATTGAGACTAAAAAGCTAACTATCTATCAAGATAGTTGTGGAGAAAGAACATACAAAGGAAATTTTAAAACACATTGCAGTCTAGGTGATAAGTCAAATATAAATGAAATTAGTCATTGACCAATTCGTGGTGGTTCACTGAGCTGTATAGAGCAAAAATCAACACTTTGTTTTCAAGACAGTCTCAGAAAACCAGCTTAGTATAGGGATGGAACTAATATAATGGAAGTTTGGGAATAGGGTTACAAGGGAGAGAAAAAGAGAGGAAGGGTGAGGGAAAGGGAGAGGGAATAGTCTGAGAAAGATAGACAAGAAGCAACAAGGGAATAAGGGAAGAAATAAAAGTAATCCAAGTGAAAAAGGAAATGTTAGCATTCAGAGAATATCCAGACAGCATTTTTTTCTCTCTAAAAACTTAAGGATGATGGTTCCACTGGTTGATGGAATGGCTAGGTGATTTTCAAAGGCATAATTACTCTTGTCTTTCTTTGTGTTTGGCATCTTTCCAGCCCCTCCAGATGTATCCTAGGAATCAGGCCACTATTGGACAACTGGCTTAGGCAGCTACAGCCATACTTAACAGGTAACTGAAGCAAAGGATTGTTCACATGATGCATTTTTCCCTCCAACTGACTCAGTGAGTTCAATAATGCTGAGGAATCTGAACCATTCCTTAGCTGCCACTGGTTGCAAATAAAGAGGATGTAATATATTCTTCAGTACTTTCTTTTCAGTCCTGATGCTTATGCTTTCCATTGCTGTGTTACAAGTATTTAGAAAACTACTACATGCTGGCTGAACCTAACTGCTTCCCTTCTATTATTTAGTTGTTTAGCCCATGTTCTGAGATCATTATTTATTGAAATTCTTCCCCAATATCACTCTCCATAATACAAATGCTTCCCCCTTCCTTCAAGTACTGGATAATATAATCCAGTCTCTATTCCAAGACACATGACACTGGACTGGTTTGAAAGACATAATTCAATAACACTGGATACATAGCATAATGAAATATATCTACAATAAACTATCGATTCTACCTGACACAGTTTATAGAACATCATGTAGAAATTATTAGCTCCTCACAGGGCTGGGCCTGTCCCATTACTTTGTTTATTTACAGAAGCTTCTGTGATAGAATATATGACTGAAAAGCTCCACTCTACATATGGAGAAATAGAGAGATGAAAAAGTGTAAGTGGCATCATATATATAAACATACATACATACATACATACATATATCCATGTTCTCTTCCAGTTCTAAATCTATGATCCCACTAAAATTAGATGAAATATACTGACACATTAATCTTTGGAGTAAATGCCTCCTCAAATTACTAATATAGTACTTTGAAAAATCATGTCAAATTTTATTTAAGAATGAAACTTGATTATGTACTCCTCAAGGAAAGGAACAATATCTTATTCTTGGAAACTGTAGTAACCAGTACATGGATCTGAAAAGATGTTTCAAGAGGTCATTCAGCCCCAGACTCCTCCTTTTGTGGATGAGGAAACAGTCCTAGACTGATCAACTTGTGGATTGATGAATGCATGAATGAGTTAAAGAATGAATAATTGGAATGAAATGAAAAAGTTTTGATTGTTAGCAATGAACTAAGCATTATACTAATGCTTGGGACACAAAGGGGAAAAGTGATACAGTCCCAGCTCACAAAGAACTCACATTTTATTTCAAGATAAAATATACGTAAGAGTTCAGAAACAGTGTAAGTGGTAAGGCCCAGAGTGGAACAAGACAAATACCAAGGGCTAGCAATTCTTAAGGTACAATTGCAGATCATAGAGAACCGGAGTGCATAATGGCTAAATATATGGCAAAACTAAAGGACCTTAGGATGCAAAGGCAAAAATATGACATGACATAGTGGCCCTCTGTCTAACCAGAAGGATCATAGTTATTAACTCCTCCTTCATCCAAGTGTTATGGGCAATCAAGTTCTCTTCCAGCCTGACTGATCTGTAGGGTGACCAGGGTTGGGTAATCTGTGAAGAAAAAGAATGAAGAAAAGGTGCCTCCACTAGTACTTAGTGAATGCCTGTCAACTGATTGTCTTGGATCAAAAAGCTAATAAGTGTCTATGACAGAAGTGAAATCTACTTCTCTCTTACTCCAGGTCTTCCCAACCACTTCTTTCCTTTTGAAACACAACTAAAAGGACATGTCTGCCCTGGCTATGCCACATGTAGAGTATAATATTCAGTTCTGAGGACTACATTTTAGGAAAAATAATATCAAACTGGTGAGTATACAAAAGAAGGCAGTCCTGCCATATTATTGAAGGGCCTCAAGTTCATGCCTTAGGAAAATTGGATGAAAGAATGATGCAAGTAGGAGTGTTTGGTGTAATGAAGAGGAGACTTGGGAGAAGGAAATAATAGTTGTGTTCCAGTTTTTAAAGAGGAATTGGACTACTTCTGCTTAGGGCCAGAAGGCAGAATTATGATTAATGTGGAGAAGTTGCAGAGGCAGATTTTGGTTGATGATATAGAGCAATTTCTTAGCCACTAAAGTTATATAAAAGGTGGATTGTCTGCCTCAAGAGATAGTGGATTGCCCCCTTACTCAAGCCCTTCAAGCAATGGATAAGTGTCCACTTATCAGTTATGCTGCAGGGGAGACTATGGTTCAGGTAAATATTGGACAAGATATCCTCTGACAGCCCTTACAACTCTGAGTCTGTGTATCTCTAAGCAATGGATGTAAAGAAGAGAAGCTCAGGGCCTCACACAACTACCAATCCCCTGAGGAAATCTCAGTTCTCTTCAAACAGTTTCTTCATTCTGTAAAATGAGGGGACTTGAACAACCTCTAAAATACATATGAATATTTTTGTACTTTTTTTGAACCAGGCCAAATTCCCTCCACCAGTGCTAATAGGAAACTCCTCTGCAGTTTCTAATCTTTGATGGGTTGCCTGGGGCTACTAAAAGGTTAAGTAACTAGCCCAGGATTATATAAGTGTATGTCAAAAGTACAACTCAAAAAAAAAAGTTACCTTTTGACTAGAAATCCTTTGCAAAAAATGTACTAGTTTTCCTTGAAAGGTAAGACTACTCTCCAGCTAGGTACATTCTGATACAGATTAACTTTTCTTTAAGAACAAGGGCCAACACAATGCTTAGGGAGATAACTGAGGATTTTACTCAACAGGAGATCACAGATATTTTGAGTCCATTGACCCAAAGGATGAAAAAATAATTAATATCTTGGATGGTTGAGAATCAATGATGAAGGGGCTGGAAGAGTATAGATAGATGGCATGGATTCCTTGAAATTTATAGATATTAGTCAGAATTCTTTTGTACAGCAAGCTTATAGAAATTACAATATGCTAGGAGGTAACAATGTGACTAATCTATTACCTTTGGACAGATGTAGTAAGTAATATTCTACTGACTCTATGTGACCTAGTAGAGATAGACCTTTTTATTTACTCAGGGACTTTCTGAGAAAGTTAAAGGAGGAGGTAATGAAGACTGCCATAATCATCAGAAATGCAGATGCATACTATGATACCCCCTTTGAAGTTTCCCATAGAAATATCATAGTGAGACTACTCTTCCTGCTTACAAGCACCTAGTTCTAACTACTAATTGGGGAAATAAAACACCCTCTTTTGGAAGCGCTCAACCAGATTTCATAGTTAAGTGACTTGGGGATCTTGGGAAACAATAAATACCCTTGAGAGAGAAGAGTGCATAGCCAGAAGATTCAAAATCAGGAAAGATTGACAAGAAAAGAATTGTTTACTGTTCTGTTCAGAGCAGGGGTAGATTTTGGAAGAATACCTGGTATTCCAACTAATGAATTATATAAAATGTACTAAGAAAGGGAGCTTGATACTAGATGGAATAAAGAAGTAAAAATTTCCCCTACAGATTCTCTGGAACCTTTGTATCCAAGTTTGTTTCACCTACAGGAATAGAAAGTTGTCCAGGTTCCAGCTCAGATTAAAGAAAACATTTCTGTAACCAAAATGAGGACCCCCAAACTGCAAATCAGAAAACAGTAAACAATAGTGAATGAGGTCCATGGATCCTAGAAGCGTGGCTGATCTTATATCTACCCTGCTTCTGGTTATTGTATCCTGCTTTCTTCATGGTTTTTTGTCTGTTAAACTTGTTTGCTAGATTTTTTTCCTGCAGGTTTAGTATTTTCTACTTGCATATGCCTGGTTGCTTAAGCCAGATGTCACCTCCCTGTCCACAACTGTGATGTCTCATCCTTAGACCTGGCATTGATCAAGCTCCAGATATCAGATAAAGAACTGACCTCTCAAATGGAACCTCTTGTGTCAGGGACAGCTCTACTTCAAATCTCAGCAGGAGAGAGCTATAGAAGAAGAGATCTCTCTTTACCCCATTCATTTGAGGGGAAATTGATGTGGTGCTTGTGCTCAAGCCCCACCCTAAGATATTGTTTTATGTGCCTACTTTGTGTGAATGCTGCTATATTGTTGTAAAGTTCTGTTGACATCAGTTGCTCCACTGACCTATGTCATGGATAAGAAAGATCTTGGGGCCAAATGTACTGCTAATGTATTTTTGCTTAAATAGAAGATCTTTCCCACCTAGGCCTATGTGACCTGCTTAAAGCACATGAAAGCCTAAGTTAAATGTAGTGGGAGGAGCTTGCAGGACTGGTGGAACAGGAATGGTAGAGCAGAACTGGGAGGAAGTTGGTGAGAGCAGCTAGGGTGGAGGAGAGAGGACACAGGCAGGTACAGCTAGTGTTATGGCTGTTTGCTTGTGGGAAGGCCCTGGCAGGGGTAGGGGATGGTGTCAGAAGGCTTGTCCCCTGTAGTGTTAATGTATATTGACTTCTTGGCTACTATGATGCACTTGGCTTTCTGGTGTTGGGATTTGGCTTTCTGGAGTCTGAATAAATGTTTTTCTTCTGCCTTCTATATGCAGAGTCTGTTATAATTTGTGATTTAGAACTATGTTAGCATATTTTTAGTCACCATCAGTGCTATGAATATTGCCCTGGTGATATAGTGGGCAAAATCATTTTCAAATAGATTATGTGCAAAAGATACACAGGGAAAATTCATTACTGTTGACTGAAATATGACATGCCTGACAGAAAACATTTTATGGGAGGGGAGCTTTTTGAAAAAAGGTAGAATAATGTAGCTGGTAAACACTTAGTCTTGAGAAGATCTGCATTCAAGTCCTGCCTATGACACATTGCCTATGTGCCTGGGGGAAGGTCATTTAGCCTGTTAGTGCTCATTTAGGCAGTTCTTTAAGACAAGGTTAAGAAGAAGGTGCTAACTTACATTTGAACAGGGATATTTCCCATCAGAGAGTTCCTTATACCACTGAAATCAGAGTTCCAGTCCCTGTCCCTATAGAAAATATAATAAATGCAGTTGTACCTATAGGATTATAGTGTATCATAATATCTGATATTATGTAAATCAAATATGTTGGGTTTGTGCCTTTGTTTGCTTATGTGCTTTTAAAGATTTTCTTTCAGATCTGTGACCACAGCTTTAGGCAGTAGTTCCTGATTTTCTTGTCAGAATAATATTTTAAATGTATATAATAAAATATCTCGAATTTTGAAGCAAGTCAATTATAATGAAATACAGTTATGTTTATCCATCTATATCTGTAGATAAATAGATAGAGGCTAGATACAATCAATTCATAGCTCATAGTAGGTCCAATTCTAGCCTTATACAAGTTGGAGAGTTAGTTTACAAATAACATTTAGAATAGAGCAAGAAAGGACACTTTTTAATAGAACTTGTATTTAATAAATATATGCTCAATTTTAACATCATAAACTTCCACTTTCTATCATCTGTAGGTATTCATTTTGTGATAAGTGTTAGGATACACATTTTATGGTAAAGATACACAAAAACCAAACTTTTAAATCTGGCTGCAAAGATGATGCCTCTGCTTGATTCTGACACAGATTTCATTACCAAGTACTAAGCACTATCCACTAACCCTTAAGAGTAATGTTAAATCCAGTCTGTTTTTGAGGGCAATCAGCAGACATCAGTTGGAAGTCTATGCTTCTTAGTAAATGGTAATGAAGTAGTCCTTAAGAAATGTTCCTAAAAGCATGACATCCTGGGAACTTTCCCAGACTATTTTGTGAATGGAGTTCAAATTTTCTTAAGTTTGGAAAACAATGTAAAGTGGCTAATATGAACTTCAAGCCATTTACTATTATCCCATGTTACACAAAGATGTTATTTCAACAGGTTCTGGAGGATTTCATGGGTAGAAATGAGGAAGAATGACATGCCATATATTAAACTAAGATAATAATGTTTCTGAGTTCCAAATATTTTTGTAGTAACACAGCATTTTCTCTACTCATTTAACTGAGACTTACACAGAATAGCTGCTCAGTAAATACTTATGCAATACACATATTAATGGAATATGGATATTTCTATTCTATTGCTTTTCAGAGACAGAAATATTGACTGGATTAACTCCTTGGAATCAGGATGATCTGGGTCCAAGCAATTCTTCCTTCCCATATCATCTATTGACCCAGGGCAAATCACTATCAGAAAAGAAAGTTCTCACACAGGGAGTTCCTTGTGTTGATGAGATCACAGACCATTACTTCGCACATATTGTGTGTTTAAGTTCATATGTATACATTATTCTTTGATGTCTTCCATAGAATGTAAGCTCCCTGAGAACAAGGACTATTTTGGTATTGTCTTTGTAGACTGACTGCCTAGGATAGTGCTAAACACCTTGTCAATCCTTACTTAATTCTTGTTGGATTGAATGCACTCATCTATTATGTCAGTCTTAGCATATGAAATTTATTTCACATCTTAGAACTTTTGGAACTCATAATATTTTCTTCTATTCTTATCTTTCTCGGAAGCTTGTATGATCATGTCAATTTCCACTTAGTATTGACAAATTGATGAGAAGTGAATAATCCTTCTCATGACTGTTACAAACAAGCCTTTTCCAATAGAAAGAGTATGTGATACAAAGAGTAGATGGAATTAAGTAGTGAAAGACATCAGACTGACAATGCCTAGAACAGATCGTTTAAGAAGGGATTTCCTTTGGCATAAGTAAAGGCCATTCTTGTCTGTAATATGTTTCCAAAAGTTTCCTCAACCATTTCCTTAGATAGAGTTATCTGGCTGCCTCTCACTTTCCTTATCCATCTGCAGCATAAACCAGAGCAAAACCCACATGTGAGAACCTAATTGTGAGTTGTGACTCTCTGGAGAATATTGAATACAAAGTACAGTGAATGGGTTTAGCTTTATGAAAAAGTAACATAGTTAATCTTAGTAGGTCATAATTTGGTTTAGGGAAATATAAATAATGGTTTAGAAGACATTATTGATTTTTCTAGAGAAATTATATATTTAAATACCTTGATTTTCCATAAATTTCACTGATTTGCAAAGAAGAGTGACATCTGAGCTAAAACCATTCTAAAATAGATTAAAGTCATTTTCCTTAATGTTCTACATGTTTCTGTATGGTAATTGAATCTCATAGTGACTGATTAGTCAGAGAAACAATGTTCCACAGACCCTAACATCTGATGATTTCAAAATACTAAAGATTTTTGACAACCAAATGATGACAAAAGGTGGGAAATAAATTACAATTAGATCAAAGCAAGAAAAGTGACTCAAAGTCAATGGGAAAGCTCTGAAATGAATTCTCAATTTGTAAAACATTGTTTGACTTTCACTGATTTGCATGATCCCAGTGCTACATCCATGTTGATCTATGTAACTTACTGTTAGTACGTGGGACTATTATTCAGATACAATTACTAGAAGCATACAATCCACCTAAATTCCTCAAAACAGAAATGATCCACAAATGATTTTTATTAAACTCATGGACCTAACTAATTTATTTGGGTTTTTATTGTTAGATTTTATGAGCTTTCTTTTTATTTCCTTTTTACTGATGCTGGTAGATTATTTGCAAGGAGGAAATATTTTCTTAAATGTATTTCATTAGAAATCCCTTTACAAAATGGCAGACTAAAAGGAGCAGAGTCAAAATGGCAGAGTAGAAGCTCAGACTTGCTCATGCTCTGCTCCCAAACCCAGTCAAATGCCTTCAAAAATGACTCTAAATAAATTCTGGAGCTGCATAACCAACAAAATGACAGAGTGAGGCAAGTCTCCAACTCAATTAGTCTGGAAGGTCGCTGGGAAGTGTCTATCACACCATGCTAGGAGCACAGCAGTGTGGTCTGTGGCACAGAGGGGACAGGAACAGGGCTTGTGGAGACAGATTCTTGGGCCCCTGTGGCAGTTTTCAGACTTCATCACCCCCAAAATGCCAAGGAAAAATTAGAAGGCCAGTAGAAGAATCCTGTGGGACCTGTGTGAGAGGGTGGAGTGGTCCAGCCCCAACCTCAGTCCCAGGGCAGTGGAGGGGAGAAGGAGCCCAGAGAGGAATCTGCAGAGGAGACCATGGCAGCAGCAGCAGGGGTAGGGGTAGCAGGAACTGTTTCTGGAGTTTTACAACAACAGATTTTGGGGGGATTGAATAGCTGACAGTGCACTGCCAACCCCAGTGGAAGCATAGAACTACTTTGTCAAAGAGCTAAAAATTCAAGTAAACAGGTGAGAAAATGAGAAAAATTAGAAAAAGTAATCAGATTATAGAATTTTACCTTTATGACAAGGAAGATAAAAACATACAACCAGAAGGAGACAGCAAAGTCAAAGTTCCTACATCCGAGGATTGCAAGAAAATTATGAATTGGTCTCAGGCTATGGAAGAACTCAAAAAGGATTTGAAAATCAAGTAAGAGAAGTAAAGCAAAAATTGAGAAGAGAAATGAGAGTGATGAAAGAAAATTGTGAAAAACAAATCAACCATTTGCTAAATGAAACCCAAAAAAGTGCTGAAGAAAATAACACTTCAAAAAATAAACTAACCCACATGAAAAAAGACATCCCAAAAAAACAATGAGGAGAATGCCATAAAAAGCAAAACTGGCAGGATGGAAAAGGAGGTCCAAAAGCTCACTGAAGAAAATAATTCCTTAAAGATTAGAATGAAGCAGATGGAAACTAATGACATATGAAAACTCCAGAAATGATAAAACAAAACCAATAGAATGGAAAAATAGAAGATAATGTGAAATATCTCATTGGAAGGAAAATAGATCCAGGAGAGACAATTTGAAAATTATTGGACTACCTGAAAGTAATGAACAAAAAAAGAGCCTAACCATCATTTTTCAAGAAGTTATCAAGAAAACTGCCCTATTATTGTAGAACCAGAAGGTAAAATAGATATTGAAAGAATTCACCAATCATCTTCTGAAAGAGATCTGAAAAGAGAAACTCCTAGGAATATAGTAGCCAAATTCCAAAGCCTCCAGGTCAAAGAGAAAGTATGTTAAGCAGCCAGAAAAAAAACATTCAAATATTGTGGAAATACGATCAGGATAAGACAAGATCTAGCAGCTTCTACATTAAGGGATCATAGCGCTTGGAATATCATATTCCAGAGGTCAAAGGAGCTAGGATTAAAACCAAGAATCACCTATTCAATAAAATTGAGCATAATACTTCAGGGAGGAAAAATGGTCATTCAATGAAATAGAAGATTTTCAAGCATTCTTGATGAAAAGATCAGAACTGAATGGAAAATGTGACTTTCAAACACAAGAATCAAGAGAAGCATGAAAAGCTAAACAGGAAACTAAAACCATAAAAGATTTTCTAACGTGAATTGTTTAATTCCTCTATGGAAAGATAATATTTATAACTCTTGAGACTTTTCTCAGTATTTGAATAGTTGGAGTGGTTATACACACACACATACACATACACATACACACATACATATACGTATATATGTATGTGTGTGTATATATACACATATATGTATATATGTGTATATATGTATGTGTGTATATACATATATATGTATATATACATATATGTATATGTATGTATGTATGTATGTGTGTATATATATAGAGAGAGAGAGAGAGACAGAGAGACAGAGAGCACAGGGTGAGTTGAATAAGAAGGGAAGAAGGGATGATAACTAAAAAAATAAAATTAAGGGGTGAGAGAGGAATGTATTGGGAGGAGAAAGGAAGAAATGGAATGGGTCAAATTATCTCTCATAAAAGAGGCAAGGAAAAGCTTTTTCAATGGAGGGAAAAGGGGGAGGTAAGAGGAAAATTGTGAAGCTTACTCTCTTCATATTTGCTTTAGGAGGGAATAACATGCTCACTCAATTTGATATGAAAATCTATCTTACACTACAGGAAAGTATGACAGAAGGGGACAAACAGGTTGAGGGGAATGATAGAAGGGAGGGCAAATGGGAGCAGAAAGTAATAGAGATAAACATTTTTGTGGAAGGACAAGGTCAAAAGAGAGAATAGAATAAATGGGAAGCATGAATAAATGGAGGGCAATATAGTTAGTCTTACACAACATGGCTATTATGGAAGTCTTTTGCAACAATACACATATATAACCTATATTGAATTGCTTGACTTCTCAGAGGGGTTCAGTGTGGACGGAAGAAGGGAGAGAAGTTGGAATTCAAAGTATTAGGAACAACTGTTGAGAATTGTTTTTACATGCAACTGGGAAATAAAAAATAGAGATAATGGGGTATAGAAATCTATCTTGCCCTACAAGAAAAGAGAGAAAACTGGGATAAGGGGAGAGGTGTGATAGAAGGGAGAGCATATTGAGGGAGGGGGTAATCAGAATGCAAGGTGTTATGCGTTGGGGAGTGGGAGAGATGAAGAGGAAATTTAGAACTCAAAATTTTGTGGAAATGAATGTTGAAAACAAAAAATAAATCAACATTTAAAACAAAAGAAAAGACCAGAACTGAAATTTGACGTTCAAATATATAAATCAAAAGAATGAAAAGTTGAACAGGAATGAGATATCATAAGGGACTTGCTAAAGTTGAACTGTTTACATTCCCACATGGAAAAATCAAATTTGTAACTCTTGAGACTTTTCTCAGTATTAGAGTAGATGGCAGGATTATATACATATAGAAAGAGGGCACAGGGTGAGTTGAACAGGAAGGGATGACATCTAAAAAATAAAATTAAGGGGTGAGGGAGGAATATATTGGGAGAAGAAAAGGAGAGATAAAATGGGGCAAATTATCTCACATAAAAGAGTCAAGAAAAACTCTTTCAGTGGGTGAGAGGGGAGAGGGAAAGAGTGAACCTTACTCTCATCACGTTTGGCTTAAGAAGAGAATGTTGGTATGAAATTTGTTATGAAAATCTATCTTACACTATAGGAAACTACGGTGGAAGGGGATAAGCAGGAGGTGGGGGAGAAGATAGAAGGGAGGGAAAATGGAAGAAAGGGGTAATTAGGAGTAAACACTTTTGAGGAGGAGTAGGGTCATAAAAGAGAATAGAATGAATGGGGGGCAGGAAAAGATGGAGGGAAATATAGTTAATCTTTCAGAACATGACTATTATGGAAGGGATTTATATAACTACACATATATAATCTATATTGAGTTGCTTGCCTTCTCAGTGGGAATGGGTGAGGAGGGAGGAACGGAGAGAAGTTGGAAGTCAAAAGTTTTAAAAAGGAATGTTGAAAGTTGTTTGTACATGCAACTGGGAAATAAGGTATACAGACACTGGGGTACAGAAATCTATCTTGCCCTACAAGAAAATAGTAGGGATAGGGATAAGAGAAAGGAGGGGTGCAATAAAAGGGAAGGCAGATTGGGGGAAGTGGTAATCAGAATGCCTGCTGTCTTGTGGTACAAGGAGGGGAGAGATGGGGAGAAAATTTGAAACTCCAAATCTTGTGGGCATGTCTGTTGAAAACTAAAAATATTTTTTTTTTTTTTAAATGGCAGCATGAGAGAAAGAGTAGTGTCTATCTACTAGGGAGTGAGTGTGGGTAGATGAATGGATCTGTGCTATAGGCATAAATCTAACACTATTATTTCTTTTGTTCCTTTTCCATATTTAGACAAAAATAAGTCACTCATAAGTTATCAATACTTAACACAAGAAGGTTTATTTTGCTCTGACACACGGAAACTTAGATTCTTTGGGCTCCATTCACCTTTGTCTATATGAGGAAATTTGTCTGATAATAAGGGCAGGGTAAAGTAACTGGAAAACTAGGTGACTTAGTGAATAGGGTGCTGGGCCTAAACTCAGGAAGACCTGAGTTCTAATCCTGCCTCAATACTTACTCTCTGTATGATGCTGGGAAAGTCACTTAACCCCTGCATGTCTTAATCCCCTGAAGAAGGTAATGGCAAATGGTCTAGTATCTTTGCCAAGAAAACCTTACAAACAGTATTGGTAGACTATAGCACACAGGATCTGAAAAAGTCAGATGTGACTGAATGACTGAAAAACAACAAATAATTCAGGAGTGCTTCAGAAATTCACCAGGTCTGAACACCATAGACTGCTTCTGGTTGGGATGGTTTATGCCCTTGGATGACCAGAAAGAGGCATCAAAGAAGGCACACAAATCAAGTCCCAAGGACTGCTTTGTCTTAGACCTACCCTGTGTTGGTAGGGAAGGGACATAACAGAAGGACCATTCTTTGAGTATCCAGGCCTGTCCCAGTACACCAATCAGGTCCCAAAGACAGTTCTGTTTCCTTTGAGTTAAATCTTCCCCATTTTATGAGGTGGAGGAAAGAAGCTGCATCTAGAAAACAATCATCATATTAAAATCAGAATAATACTATTATTAGTAGTAACACACAGAGGAGCCTATAAGTCTGTTGGGTTAATAAAATGAGCTGAGCTTTTATTGATAAAGACAAGGTGTCTTATTGTACAAAACACAGCACTAGACATTAGAAAGGCATGAGGCTTCATGCCATTTCTGGTACCTTTATCTTTTGACATCGTCTTTGATGATTGACACCGTCTAAGCCATATCATTCTTCTCAGCCTCAGTCGCCTCTGCTGTAAAATGGGGCAAATGACTCTCTTCTTCAAAGGACTGTTACAAGAGCAAAATAAAATAATTTCCATAAAATGATGTACTACCTTTAAAATACTCTTGAGCAGAGAAGATATTTTTCTCTAATTCCAGGAACAAGAAGAAATAAATGAACTCAATGACCATGTAAATTTTAATTGTGTCTGCAAATGTCTTTCATTGCCTACTTCTGTCATATTTATAACTACAGTGTAACTTCAACATCCCTATATCTGTTATTAGGCATGATGTTGTGGTCCAAAATCATTATTTCTTTATTCATGTATTTATTTGCTTTTCATTTTCAATATTCACTTTTATAAGATTTTGAATTCTAAATTTCCCTATTCCATCCCCTCCCCTGTCCTCAAGACTTCATGTAATCTGAAACAGACTATACAAATACAATCTTATTAAATGTATTTTGTGGTCTAAGATCTTGACAGAAAAAGAAGCACTACATTAGAAGGAAAAACCTCTACTCTCAGTTGTGTTTATGAAATCAGGAAAACCATTCAGCACTGGTTGACTCATCAAGGAAATGGTGCAAATAACCCTTAATTTGCAGAATTGTTGTAAGAACAAATGACCTTCCCATGTGATTGGCACATTCCAGAAGGAAGAAGAGAGAAGTTTCAGGACCTGCTAAAGGAAGAAACTAAAAGGAAATAAGGAAGCAACCATGATGATCCATCTCCTAAACTCATTTTTTACTGACTACCCCCCACATCTGGCATTCTTTTCTTATATGATCTTTTCTTCTGAGCCTCCTCAACTTCCTGGAAGTCCTAGATAAAATCTAGCCTTCTATGACAATCTTTTTTTAATCTCCAAGTCTAAGGGATATATTTGTTATAATCATTTGAAAAAAAGTTTCAAAGTGCCGGAAGAAACAGGTCAAATTGTGAGAACTCAGGGTAAAATCCAGTGATGCATGTGCATAGTATTTAAATAAACAACATGATGCAGTTGGTCCAAATACTTCAGAGATACATTATTTCATTTGTGTAAGTACTCCTTCCTCTGAGGAAGAACATAACCCCCATAAACAATTTAGTAGATAGTCACCACTTAATTGGTATATTGGAAAAAGTGATCTACCCAGTAGCCAGACTGCCAGTCTTTATGAGCTCACCTAAGCTGACCCTTGAATGGTAAACATATAGTATATAGCCTAGCCCATAAAAGAAGGCTTTCTAATTTGATCTGCCATATGCTGTTCTTCATGAATGGTCTTTGTGAAACTTAGATTATCATTAAGCAAGGATGAAGAATTGAAATATAATTTTAATGAATACTCTTAGAACTATGTATTTCAAAAAGGGAAGTAGTCCAGTAGATTCAATGAGATTCAGCTGATTAGACACTATATATATATAAAATCAAAGGTGAAATACCTCTTATTCTACCAACACAATGACAAAAGCTAAAATAAATCCCTTAAAATACGATGAATTTGGGGGAGGAGATAAGATGGCAGAGTAGAAAGATTCACATAAGCTAGCTCTGAATCCACAGCCCACGAAATACCTCTAAAGAAGAACTCCCAACAAATTCTGGAGCAGTGGAAGCCATACAAGGTGGAATGGAGGAGATTTCTATTCCAGAGATCCCTGAAAAACTGACACCAAAGGTCCATCACACACCCAACCCAGAGCAGATCCCAGCCCTGCCTTGGCCGTGCAGTACTGAGAGGAGAAGATCTGAGCAGGCTTCAGGGATGGAATCTCCAGTGGCCGAGCAGGTCCATCCACCCAGAGATACCAAAGGTTAGTGAGAGAGCCTGTTTGGCTCACCAAGAGGGGAGTGGGGTGTCCCCATAACTCAGGCACCCTCAGGAGGCAGCAGCAGATGGAGGCTCCCAAAGCAGGCAGGGGCTTGGATCCATTGTTGAAGATCTCTGCATGGATTCCCTGAGGGAACTGATCCCCTGGGGGTGGCCCTGCCTCCACCCGAGCAGCTGAACTTAATCTCACACTGAATAGCATCCCTGCCCTCACCTGAGCACTTGAATTTAATCTCATACTGAATAGTAGCCCTGCCCCCACTGAAAACCCTGAGGCTGGGAAGCAACATTTGAATCTCAGACCCCAAGCAATAGCTGGGTAGATCTGGAGGCCAGGAAGGTGTGGAAAGGAATCTCAGAAGTCAAGTAACTGATTGGAAAAATGCCCAGAAAAGGGAAAAACAATAAGACCATAGTAGGTTAATTTGTTGGTGAGCAGATATTTCCTCCTTTCCTTTCCGATGAGGAAGAACAATGCTTACAATCAGGGAAAGACATAGAAGTCAAGGCTTCTGTATCCCAAACATCAGAAATAAATATTCATGGCTCAGGCCATGGAAGAGCTCAAAAAGGATTTTGAAAATCAAGTTAGACAGGTGGAGGAAAAACTGGGAAGAGAAATGAGAGAGATGCAAGAAAAGCATGAAAAACAGGTCAACTCCTTGCTAAAGGAGACCCAAAAACATGCTGAAGAAAACACCTTGAAAAATAGGCTAACTCAATTGGAAAAAGAGGTTCAGAAAGCCAATGAGGAGAAGAATGCTTTCAAAAGCAGAATTAGCCAAATGGAAAAGGAGGTTCAAAAGCTCACTGAAGAAAACAGTTCTCTCAAAATTAGAATGGAACAGATGGAGGCTAATGACTTTCTGAGAAACCAAAAAATCACAAAACAAAACCAAAAGAATGAAAAAATGGAAGATAATGTGAAATATTTCATGGGAAAAGCAACTGACCTGGAAAATAGATCCAGGTGAGACAATTTAAAAATTATGAGACTACCTGAAAGCCATGATCAAAAAAAGAGTCTAGACATCATCTTCCATGAAATTATCAAGGAAAACTGCCCTGATATTCTAGAACCAGAGGGCAAAATAAATTTTGAAAGAATCCACCTGAAAGAGATCCAAAAAGAGAAACTCCTAGGAACACTGTGGCCAAATTCCAGAATTCCCAGGTCAAGGAAAAAAATATTGCAAGTAGCTACAAAGAAACAATGCCAGTATTGTGGAAATATAATCAGAATAACACAAGATATAGCAGCTTCTACAGTAATGGATCGAAGGGTGTGGAATAGGATATTCCAGAAGTCAAAGGAACTAGAACTAAAACCAAGAATTACCTAGCCAGCAAAACTGAGTATAATACTGCAGTGGAAAAATGGTCTTTCAATGAAATAGAGGACTTTCAAGCATTCTTGATGAAAAGACCAGAGCTGAAAAGAAAATTTGACTTTCAAACACAAGAATGAAAGGAAGCATGAAAAGGTAAACAGCAAAGAGAAGTCATAAGGGACTTACTAAAGTTGAACTGTTTACATTCCTAAATATAAAGACAATATTTGTAACTCTTGAAGCTTTATTCAGTATCTGGGTAGTTGGTGGGATTACACACACACACACACACACACACACACACACACACACACACACACATGCACACAGACACAGAGAGAACAGAGTGAATTGAATAGGATGGGATCATATCTTAAAAAATGAAATTAAGCGGTGAGAGAGAAATGTATTGGGAGCAGAGTGGGAAAAATGGAATGGGGTAAATTATCCCTCATAAGAGGCAGGCAGGAGACTTTTCAGTGGAGGGGAAAAGAGGGGAGGTGAGAGAAAAACAAGAAGTTTACTCTCATCACATTCGACAAAAGGAAGGAATAAAATGCACACACATTTTGGTATGAAAGCCTGTCTTACAATACAGGAAAGTGGAGGAGAAGGGGATAAGCATGGTGGGGGCGATGATGGAAGGGAGGGCAATGGGAGGAGGGAGCAATTGGAAATCACCACTCTTGGGGAGGGACAGGATCAAAAGAGAGAACAGAGGCAATGGGCAGCAGGATAGGAGGGAGGGAAATATAGCCAGTCTTACACAACACAACTATTATGGAAGTCGTTTGCAAAACTACACAGATATGGCCGGTATTGAATTGCCTGCCTTCCCAAAGGAAATGGGTAGGGAGGGAGGGATGGGGAGAAGTCGGAACTCAAAGTTTTAGGAACAAGTGTTGAGTATTGCTCTTGCTACTAGGAAAGAAGAAATACAGGTAATGGGGAATAGAAAGTTATCTGGCCCTACAGGGCAAATGGGAAGATGGGGACAAGAGAAGGTAGGGATGATAGACAAGAGGGAAGATTGGTGATAAGGGCAATTAGAATGCTTGGTGTATTGGGGTGGGGGGAGGGGACAAATCAGGAGAAAATTAGGAACCCAAAATTTTGTAAAAATGAATGTAAAAAGTTAAATAAATAAAATTTATATTAAAAAAGATGAAATTTCAAATAAATGTGAAAATGAAAGAGAAATTCTAGGTAAAATTCACTGTAATAATAGAAGGAACAATAATACCTGCATTCTTTTCTAATAATATATGCATAATATGTAAATAATATATGGATAGTATGTAAGATCACATATGTACACACGTGTATGTTTGTATATTCAGAAATAAGATAGATTACCTATGAAGAAGAAAAAGTAGTATTATGGTGAATTTGAGCCGGAAAAAGGGCAAAGAGAGAGGAAGTTTGGATCATTTTGTCTATTATATGGAGCTGTTTGAGATGAAAGAAGAGGTTACAAACAGAGCAGAAAGGACATTGGCTAATAGGATACCAAGCAAAAGAGGAAAAGAGCAGCAAACCCTCTGAATAAGGAATAATTATACTATCACTGGGAATGCACTTTTGACATGGATAACATCTATTGTTGTTTTTGATGTTGCCTAAAATTTATATAGCACTTACTATATGCCACAGAGTATGGTAAATATTTTACAATTATTTTCTCATTTCATCCTCACAACAACCCTGAGAGGTATTGTTAACCTCATTTTACAGATCATGAAACTGTCTTTGGCAAAGGTTGGGCCCAGTAAGTGTGGGCCCAGTAAGTGTTTCAGGCCAGAATTGGCCACAGGTCTTCCTGACTTCAGGTCCAGAAATCTATAAACTGCTCCAACTACTTTCTACTACAAGGATAAATAATTATATTCTCAATGATATTAAAAATAGCTAAAATTTATTCCATTTATCTCTGGCACCTTTTCTAGATTCAAATAATTTTTTTGACTGAATCATGTAATCCATATTGATTTTGAATAGGGTCCATATATCTCCTTGAATTATTCAGTCACAGTATGAGAAACTGTGCCCTAACCACCTTTTATAAAATAGAGAAACTCTTTTACAATTTGAGAAAGATGGAATTTTAAGCATCTGAACTCAAGAGGGCAGAATAAAGATGGAGCAAAGGAAGGTTGAGATGTAACAAGAGAGGGGAGATGATATCAAAGAGACTTCTCAAATGCAAAAGCATTGTGTAGAACAGGATACATGCTGAGGCAAGTCGATATAAAGGGGACTCTTTCCCCAACTTTTCTTCTCAATGCCTGTCTTTTCAAAGATGCTATAATGTGTTTGGAAGTTTTATTAAACACACCTTCCAATAAAATTGAATTTTGTCTCAGCCATAAAGAGGCCAGTGGTTAAGTAGAGAGATATAAATATAAACTTAAGTGGAGAACCTAACCTCAGTGTGTACGTTATGAATGCTTCCTACTAAGGACTAGGAGCAGTTGTGACTGATTTCAAAATTTTTCATCTAAAATAAACACCTAAAATTGAAGAGTTGGAAAAGAAATCAAGAGGAAAAAAAGAAATTAAGTAGACCTTAAAGATAATGGTGATGACACCATGATGATGGCAATAATAGCAACATTTGTATATTGCTTACTATGTGCCAAGCCCATTATATTTTCTCCAAAGCTTGAAATAAGCTAATTTTTATGGGAGGATTTATCATTTATCTGCTTCAAAGTTTGCAAGCTACTGCCCACATTTGATCCTCACAAAAATGTTGCAAAGTTGATGCTGTTTTTTCCCCTATTTTACAGAGCAGAAAACACAATCACTTGCAAATCATGGGAAGACTTTAGAGCAAATCTTGGATTGAAATTTGCAGTAGCCAAGTGAAATGAATGGTACAGTATAACAAAGTACTTTGTATTTTTAATAGATGGGATAGAAGATGTAAGAACCTGAGTAAGGATCCTCAAACATTATATTTATGGGAATCCTACAGCAAAGTTTGGGAAAATTTCAAGAATCAAAGGCATAATAACAGCACGAAGAACAGAAAATAGCTAATTGTTTTAAAACTAAGATTAATAATAGAACATACCATAGGAAAGAGACAGGAAAACTTTTATCTAATATTTATATCATTAAAAAGATCTTAGTCAAATAAACCATGTTTTTTTTTAAAAGACTGAAAATATGATGAAATCCATAAGGTCATTTTAAACCAACAGGATCCACATCATTGGACACATTACATACTTAAAGAAATGAATTACAGTGCTAAGGGAATGAAGCCACATTGCCCATGTTGCCCTTTACTGTGAATTAAACCTACTGTTCTGTTCATAAACATAAAGGAAATAGAAATAAAATTTGAAAACCAGAAGTGTAAAGATGAAAAAAGGAACTTATATACTCTGTCTAATCATAATATTAATGAAAAGGCATCATATTAGCAATACCAAAAGAAAGGTAATGCATGCCTATTTTTAAGAGAGAATTTTCTAGAAAATCTAGAGGAAAGGCCAGTGACTCTCAGAACTTGTAGAAATAAGAGGATAGATATGAGGGTATTGGTGATGTACCATAATAGTTGTTATAATGATAAAAATGATAACTCGCGTTTCATGGTCACTTAAGGTATGCAAAATGCATTTCCAACAGTGGCACCTTGAGTTAAGTAGTCCAAGCATCCCCATTATAGAGATGAGGAGAGTAAACTTCTAAATCTAACTCTATCTACTAATGAGTATCTAAGGTATGATTCTTAGTTTTCTTGACTCCAAGTGCAATATATTTGCTATCACCCACTCCAATAAAGTGAAAACGTCTTAAGAACTGGAGCGATTTCTTTGTTTCATTTTGTAATATTTTGTCTTTATATCCCAGCACCATGTGCAATGTTTGGCAGAACCATAAGAAGGGGGAGTTGACTGGGACTTTCCCAAGGATTCTAACATGTGCTCTATGTGAGCAGATGCTTCTCACATATCACAGAAACAATTAAGTTAACACAGAGCAAGAATAACAAGTTAAAATGATACATAATACATCATACACACACACACGTATATACATATGTATATATGCATATGTGTATGTAAGTACATATGTAGTACATCTATCCTACAACTATCCAAGTACTGAGAGAATTCTCAAGAGTTGCAAATATTCTCTTTCCATCTAGAAATGTAAACAGTTCAACTTTAGACAGTCCCTTATGATTTCTCGTTCCTGTTTACCTTTTCATGCTTCTCTTGATTCTTGCGTTTGAAAGTCAAATTTTTTATAAAGTTTTGGTCTTTTCCTAAGAATGCTTTAAAGTCCTCTATTTCATGGAATGACCATTTTCCCCCTGAAGTATTATACTCAGTTTTGCTTGTTAGGTGAGCCTTGGTTTTACTCCCAGTTCTTTGAGTTTTGGAACATCATATTCCAAGCCCTTAGATCTCTTAGTGTAGAAGCTGCTAGATCTTGTGTTATCCTGATTGTATTCCCACAATATTCAAATTGTTTCTGTCTGGCTGCTTGCAATATTTTCTCCTTGACCTAGGAACTCTGCAATTTGGCTGCAATATTCCTAGGAGTTTCTCTTTTCAGATCTCTTTCAGGAGGTGATCATTGGATTCTTTCAATATTTATTTTGCCCTCTGGTTCTAAAATATAAGAGCATTTTTCTTGATAATTTCATGAAAGATTATGTCTAGGTTCTTTTTTTTTTAATCATGATTTTCAGGTCTTTCCATAATTTTTAATAGTCTCTCCTAGATCTGTTTTCCAGGTCAGTTGTTTTTCCAGTGAGATATTTCACTTCATCTTCTATTTTTTATTCTTTTGGGTTTTTTTTTGTAATTTCTTGGTTTCTCATAAAGTCATTAGCTTCCATCTGCTTCATTCTAACTTTTAAAGAATGCTTTTCTTCAGTGAGCTTTTGAATCTCCTTTTCCATTTGACTAATTCTGATTTTTAAATCATTCTTCTCCTCAAAGGCTTTTTGGACTTCTTTTGCCAATTGAGTCAGCCTGTTTTTGAAAGTTTTATTTTCAGCATTTTTTGGGTCTCCTTTCACAAGCTGTTGACTCACTTTTTATGATTTTCTTTCATTACTCTCATTGCTCTTCCCATTTTTTCCTCCACCTCTCTTACTTGATTTTCAGTATCTATTTTGATCTCTTTCATGACCTGTGACCATTACCTATTTGTTTTGAAGGTTTTGGAAGCCTTGGCTTCCTCTGATGGCATGTGTTGTTCTGCCTCATCTGAAAGGATGGAAGAAAATACCTATTCACCGAGAAAGCAATCTTCTATATTCTTATTTTTTCTATTTTTTGGGCATTTTACCATCCAGTTTTTTGACTTTTGAGTCCTTTGTCAAGAGGAGGGTATATTGTGGAGACCTGTAAGTTCTCAGTTCCTCCTAGGTGACACAATCAAGAGAGAAGAGTTTCCTTCTCTCCTTGCCTGCACACTGGTCTGGGAGCAACAAAAAATTTTTCTGCCCCAAATCTGCTAATAGCTGAATTCCCTCTCCACAACTGCCTCCAGATCTACCAGCCAAGCTCTACTTGTTACCCCAGGATCATGGTAAGTGTTGAGATTCAGATCAGCTGTTCAATTCCTCCAGGGGCTTTAGGCAGAGAACTCCAAAAATGGACCCTGCTACTGCAGTGGCTGCTGCTGGTGGTCCAGACCACATCCCCTTCTCACTAAGTTAAAGAGTTTTCTAACTGACCTTTGATGCTGTCTTTGGCATTTGTGGGTTGAGCAATCTGGGAACTGTTGCTGCTGGTGGCTCCCTGAAGTCTGTTCTGGGTCCTGTCCCTACTGCGCCATGCAGCACATACTTGCCTGCGCTCTGCTCACACCCCGGTGTGATCGACCTTTTCTGTCTGGTTGACTATTCTCAAATAACAATGTCCATGAGTCAATAACAATTGGGAAGGAGTGTTTAATGGAATGTCTTAAGGCATCTGTCCTGGCCTTATTCTATTAAACATTTTCCTTTTATCAGTGGCATAGACAAAAGCATAGGTTGGATGCAAACCATATTTACAGATTCTACAACTAGAGGAAAGAGTCAGCAGGTTGGTTGACAACATCATGATTCCAAAGACTCTCCATGTGCTAGAATACCCTGTCAAATCTAAGAAGGTTGAATTAAATAGGAAAAATCGTATTTTTACAACAATATCCTATATAAAGATGCAGTGGTGTGATTTGAGTCACATGAAAAGAATCTGAGAGTTTTTTTTTAATGAATTGAAAGTTAAATACGAGTCAACAATAGAAAATGGTAGCTTGCAAACAAAATTGAAGCTGATTAGTTACCATATGAATGGATGTGATTTTCCCCCTGCACTCTGTCCTACTCAGAGTGTAAATGAATTATTGTGGTCTAGTCTGTGCCACATTGAAGGGTCATCCACCAAAAGGGAATGACTAGAATGATAAAAGCACTAGAATCAATGCTCTAAAATGATATTTTGAAGGGAAAATATCACTCAGCCTAAAGAAAACAAGACTTAAAGGGAGCAAGATAGTTGTCTACAATTTAGGGACAGCCTGCTATTTAAGAAAGATATTCAAATTGTTCTCTTTAGCCTCAGTAGTTAAAACTAGAAGCAATAAATATGTAAGAATTTCAGCAATAGGTTTCAACTTTATTTAATGAAAACAAAAACATTCTCTTAACACTTCAGTTCCAAGAGCTGGGTAACCATCTGTTTGGTGTGGTGAGGGTATTTTCTCTTCAAGTACAGCATGGATTAATTTTTTTTATATTTATAGCAATTCAGAAATTCCATAATTCTTTGAAACCCCAAAGGTATGTGATCATTGCAAAATGGGAATTAAGTGAAAATTCTTATTGATAAAATGGCAAATTAAAGGTTTCATGCCAATGAAAACTCTTCAATAATCTTGTTTTCTACCTTCATACATCCATCAAAGAAAGTTTTTAGATTGTTTTTATTTCCAAATTATAGCAATTATAACACAAAAGAAACAGTAAAAATAAAAAAAAGATTGTGGGGAATGTTTAACAGAATTCAGTTATGGAATAATTTTTATTTTACTGAAAACAGTTTTAAATCAGTACCATGGATAGCAAAAGCCTCAAACTGGTCAACCTACTATTAGGTTTCATTCAATGGAAAGACTTTTAAAGTTAATTCCAATACATCAAATCTCCAGCGAATATCCAAGAAAAAAAGCAAAAAATGAAGAAACCAGCAGCTGAAAGACAAAAAACTTAAATTAATATCATTGAATTTCAGAAGAGAGAAAGATGTGAAAAGCAGTATAGTAGATGGAAATGAAATGGGATGAAAGTTTAAGTGAGTAACAGAAAGGAAAAGTGAACCAAAGATAACTATAATGGGAAGTGGAAATTTAAAAGAATATCAAAATACTTGCCAGTCATGCCTTTTAGATTCGAATTTAAATTCTTTAACTTCTTTTTATTGGTCTGGATCTGTCATTTCATTAGAATAGAGAATTCCTGGTGAAGAAATAAACTTGGTCAAGGCAGATTAGTGCTCATTCTACAATGTACAGTTCAGAGTTTTGAGGGCATTCAGAAATCAAATGACTTACCCAGGATCACATAGGTTATTTGTGTCAAGGAAAAAAATTCAATGCAAGTCTTCCTGAATTCAAGGCTAGTTATCTATGGACTTACCCAAGTTGCCTTTCCATTTATAAATTCCTAGGCCTTTGTTAATGCTCACAAATGGCAGTTCTTTGAGAAGTCATAGGCAGGCATGAATAGATTATGACCTAGATAATTGGAGGGAGTATTCACTTCAATAATATCATTAACCTATTGAAGTAGTAATGTACCATAAAAAATACTTGAATACAGGTGTATCTTGAATATAATGTATAATTGTTTTCAAGTTTTAAATGCAAAATACCCTTAGAAATATATATACTCCAGATTTATTGTTGCTGTTCTGGATAGTGTTTGTTTTATTGGTTCTGAGAAGAAAATTAATTTTCAGTTGCATATTCTAGTAAAAAAAAGTGCTTTAAGGAAAATAGTATTCTATTTTGATTATTATATGACTTTTCTTTATATATCCCTTCTCTCATCTACACATGGGATTAGGCCATATGGTCTCACCTAACTTTAAGATAGTAAAGACAGATAAACATATTTGTGGCATATTTGAAATGATAACCTAGACAAAATATTTAGTATAAGGGATAAAAGTACATAGAGAAAATCTGTGATTCATGAATGTAGGGAACTCATTCTACTAATGTAGATCTTGATTAGACCATAATTTAGTAGCTAACTCCTAGGAAGTCCCCTAACGCACACAAAAGCTAAGGGAAATGATTGGCATCGCACAGGCAGGTCTTCCTGATTCTAAGCCTAGTACTCCATTCACTATACATTGTGCATGTATCTAGAATGGACATCAATGAGGAGCTAAATGAAAGGAAAATAAAGTTTGCTAGTTATCATGAGGAGGCATAAAAGGTAATCTCAATGCTGAGAAAAGATACTCTGATTGTGACACTGGAGCCAGTGACATAGAAGCAAATGAGATGGGGAGATAGAGTGAGACACAGAGAGAGGCAAAGAGACAGAAACAGGAAATGAGATGAAGACAGACAGAGATGGAGAGGGAGAGACAAAGAGATAGAGAAAGACAGAGAAACACACACATACACACACACACACACACACGCAGACCTTTAGCAAGTTGTATTGAACTTCCATGGAGATGCTAATAGAGCACAGGAGCAAGTATTTTATGGGATGATGAGTAGAGGGTTGGGTTGTGATTTACACTGATGGTAATATTACTTACATTCAGGAGATTACATATTTATTGAAGCATAGGTGAAGTCCTTTGATTTCCTTGAATACAATGTATGATGTCATTAATAATAGCAGTTTTTATCTTTGAATTAATTGCTTTAACAATTTCAATTATAGGCAATTAAGTGACTCAGTGAATAAAGCACTAGACTTAGAGTTGGTAACAGCTGAGTTTGAATCTGGTTTCAGATGCTTCTAGCTGTGTGTCTCTGATCAAGTCACTTAACCTTTGTCTACTTCAGTTTCTTTATCCGTAATGTGGAGTTAATATATGCACTCGACTCCTAGAGTTGTTGTGAGGGTCAAATAAAAATATTTATATGGCACTTTGAAAATCTTAAAATACTATATAAAGGATAGCTGTTATTATTATGAACCAAAAATAATTACAATCTTATGAAGAAGATGAAGAACCGGAATTATAGTCAGCAGTACTGCTGTGTGACCCTATTCAAATTACCTTAACCTCTCAGTTCATTTAAATAAATCTATAAAAGAAGCAGAATAATTGACAATCTGCATTTGTCTGAAAGAATAAATTCTTCTTTGTCTCTAAGCTCTATCAAGTAGCAATCTCCTAGGAAAAGAAAATTGAAAAAGATAAATTAAACAAGTTATTAAAGGAACTACCCCCAAATTAATTTAAATTATTATAAAGAAGTAGGTTTACATATTTTTCAAAAAATTGTCTCAGTTTTCAATTTTACTTTACCAGTTATACTTTTTTAATGTGGTTGCTCAGACATAAATTTAGTTGGTTCTTCATGGAAAAATGCTTAGTTCAGTGGATTAAACATCTGCAAGAATACTTAACGGAGGGATGTCAATACCAAACCATTTGTATAAATTTGTTAAGGTAAATATGAATGGCACTTTGGGTTCTTCATTTTTTGTTGTGTTTTTGTTTGTTTACTTTTTGTCCTTAGGGAATGAGGAGAAACAATAAGAATAAAAATAGAAGAAAACTCTTGGTGTCGGATGTCCTAAATTCTGTTCTGTTCTGTTTTGTTTTGTTTTGTTTTAATTTTTTTTTTAAGTTTTCAATAATCATTTCCACAAAATTTTGGTTCCAAATTTTCTCCCCATTTCTCCCCTCCCTCACCCCAAAACGCCGAGCATTCTAGTTTACCCCTATCACCAATACCTCCTCCCTTCTAATAACCCTCCCTTCCCTTATCCTAATCTTCTCTTTTGTCCTGTAGGGCAAGAAAACTGTCTATACCCCATTACCTGTATTTCTTATTTCCTAGTTGCAAGAACATACTCCACAATTGTTCCTAAAACTTTGAGTTTCAACTTCTTTTCCTCCCTCCCTTCTCACCCATTTCCTTTGGGAAGGCAAGCAATTCAATATAGGCCATATCTGTGTGGTTTTGCAAATGACTTAGATAATAGTTGTGTTGTGAAAGACTAACTATATTTCCCTTCATCTTATCCTGCCCCCCATTTCTTCTGCTTTCTCTTTTGACCCTGTCCCTCCCCAAGAGCATTGACTTCTAATTGCTCCCTCCTCCCATTGCCCTCCCTTCCATCATCCCTCCCACCCTGCTTATTCCCTTCTCCCCCACTCTCCTGTATTGTAAGATAGGTTTTCATACCAAAATGAGTGTGCATTTTATTCCTTCCTTTTGTCGAATGTGATGATAGTAAGCTTCATGTTTCTTCTCTCACCTCCCCACTTTCCCCTACACTGAAAAGTCATTTACTTGCCTCTTTTATGAGAGATAATTTTCCCCACTCCATTTCTCCCTTTCTCCTCCCAATATATTTCTCTCTCACCACTTAATTTCATTTTTTAAGATATGATCCCATCTTATTCAATTCACCCTGTGCTCTCTCTCTCCCTCCCTCTCTCCCTTCCTCCTTCCCTCCCTCCCTCCCTCTCTCTCTCTCTCTCTCTCTCTCTCTCTCTCTCTCTCTCTCTCTCTCTCTGTGTGTGTGTGTAATTCCACCAACTACCCAGATACTGAAAACAGTTTTGAAGAGTTACAAATATTGTCTTTCCATGTAGGAATGTAAATAGTTCAACATTAGTAAGACCCTTATGATTTCTCTTTGCTATTTACCTTTTCATGCTTCTCTTGATTGTTGTGTTTGAAAGTCAAATTTCCTTTTCAGCTCTGGTCTTTTCATCAAGAATGCTTGAAAGTCCTCTATTTCACTGAAAGACCATATTTTTCCCTGAAGTATTATGCTCAGTTTTGCTGGGTAGGTGATTCTTGGTTTGAGTCCTAGTTCCTTTGACTTTTGGAATATCCTATTCCATGCTGTTCGATCCCTTAATGTAGAAGCTGCTAGTTCTTGTGTTATCCTGATTATATTTCCACAATACTTCAATTATTTCTTTCTAGCTACTTGCAATATTTTCTCCTTGACCTGAGAATTCTGGACTTAGGTCACAATGTTCCTAGGAGTTTCTCTTTATGGATCTCTTTCAGGAGGTGATTGGTGGATTCTTTCAATATTTGTTTTGCCCTCTGGTTTTAGAATATCAGGGCAGTTTTCCTTGATAATTTCATGAAAGATGATGTCTAGGCTCTTTTTTTGATCATGGCTTTCAGGTAGTCCCATAATTTTTAAATTGTCTCTCCTGAATCTGTTTTCCAGCTCAGTTGTTTTTCCCATGAGATATTTCACATTACGTTCCATTTTTTCATTCTTTTGGTTTTGTTTGGTGATTTCTTGGTTTCTCAGAAAGTCATTAGCCTCCATCTCTTCCATTCTAATTTTAAAGAACTATTTTCTTCAGTGAGCTTTTGAACCTCCTTTATCATTTGGCTAATTTGGCTTTTAAAAATATTCTCCTCATTGGCTTTTTGAACCTCTTTTGTCAATTGGTTAGCCGATTTCTCAAGGTGTTATTTTCTTCAGCATTTTTTGGGTCTCCTTTAGCAAGATGTTGATCTGCTTTTCATGCTTTTCTTGCATCTCTCTCATTTCTCTTCTCAGTTTTTCCTCCACCTCTCTTACTTGATTTTCAAAATCCTTTTTGAGCTCTTCCATGACCTGAGATCACTGAATACTTATTGTGGATATTTGGGATACAGAAGCCTTGACTTGTATGTCTTTCCCTGGTGGTAAGCACTGTTCTTCCTCATCCAGAAGAATGGGAGGAGATATCTGTTCACCAAGAAAGCAACCTTTTATAGTCTTATTTTTTCCCTTTTTTGGGTATTTTCCCAACCAGTTTCTAGACTTTTGGGTCCTTTGTCAAGAGTAGGGTATACTGTGGGCATCTGTAAGATCTCAGTTCCTCCAAGGTGGTACAATCAAGCATCTTAGTACTTATCTCTCCACAGTAACCTGGTCTCCAGTTCACCAAGTCAGCACTCAGGCTGATTTTCAGTTAAGCTGTGGAGGCAGGGCTGCCATTCAGTGGGAGACAAAGACCAGTTCCCTCAGTGCCTCTACACAGGCTGAGGTAATATTCAGCTCCTCAGTGCCCCCAGGGGTTTTTACGCTCCAACAGTGGATGTGGGTGGCTGTACAGTCTGCTGTATGCCCTCTGTGGCTGCTGCCTGCTTCCAGATCTATGGGAAGGCCCTTTTCCCTTCCCAGCCAGCTGAAAAAAACCCAGTAACTGACCTTTGGCTCATATGGATTGAGGGATCTGCAGACCGCTGCTGCTGGGACTGGGGACTCACTGCTACTGGAAACGGAGATTCTGCTCCCGAGGTGTCATCCTCCCAGAGTTGCTCTGTGCCATGGCCAAGGCTGGGCTAGGCTCCCCTCTGGGTCCCATGCAGCTGACCTTTCCCATGGGCCTTTCAGGTCACCCTGGGCTGGAAATCTCCTCCACTCTGTTGTTCTCCACTTCTGCTGCTCCAAAATTTGTTGAGAGTCCCTCTCTAGAGGTATTTTATGGGCTGTGTGGGGAGAGCCTCATATGTATGTCTTTCTACTCTTCCATCTTGGTTCTACCCTCCCTAAGTACTGTTTTTCACTTTAGTTTTTCCCATTGAAACATGTGCTATGGTGAACTGAAATATTCCTTTAATGAATTGAGATAATTAATGGCTTTCCCAATGAAACATTTCAATTAGGTAAATAATTTTTTACCCTGGGAGATGATATTTTGATCGGATAAAACAGAAGTTAGATGTCATAGAAACATTGCTTTTGAGCTGAAAGGGATCAGAATTAGATGAAGATCATCTAATCCTGACTTTTCACTGAACAAAGGAGTATTTGAAGACACAAGAGACGTAATGAATTATCTGTCACTCAGATAATGAATGAGTTGTGAAACTGGGATATGAACTCATTCTCTGACTCTGGATCCAGCATTCTTTCCATTGTGCCAAAATATCTATTAAATTTCTGATTGTTTATCTCACTAAGATCACGTTTTTTTCTATAAAAGCTCAAACAATAAATTATAGGATTTCAGTTGCATTATCTTTTGAGGGGAGTGGGGAGTGGTAGAGAAATCTTATTTGATTTACACGTCAGAATTAACCATGACTAAAACCATGGCCCATTTTCTTGCTTTAAAAATTGGAGTATTGTTAAAGACATCCATTTAAAATCAAGCCACATCTTTGTTCTTTCATTTGAGTGGAGTTACAGCAATATTTAAACTGACAATGATGTTTGATAATGGGTAAGATGTATGACAGTTTCTTTTATATTACAAACTATCACAAGAATGAATAAATAAAAATAAGTCTAGATCTGTCAAGATTCATAATAACTATGTGTTTAGAGCACTGAAATTTCTAGTAATTTTTCCCGGCTTGGTCTGACTTGTAAAATTCTGCAAAGAGTTCTCCTAAAAAAGATTCACAGAATGTTATAAATAGATAGGACTTGAAAATTCACCTAGTCCAGCTTCCCCTCCCCCATTTTCCATATAAAGAGACAGACTGAGGACACAAACGAAGTTTTTCCTAAGAGGCTGTGGAAATGAAATCTTTTGTTGCCTTTGTTCCTTTCAGCAAAACCAAATAACAAATTAAGGATCTTTTGCTTTTTTTAAGAACATGTTTATGTATGATTGAAGTTTGTACAACACTCCAGAAAAGCCATTGGTGTTAGATTTAAAAATAAAATCAAAAGCATTTTCTGACATAGAGGTACACATGAAAAATTAGGGATGCAACGTCTCTGTGAGAAGTTGTAGAAAGTGTATGTCTATTTTGAATCTGACACTCACTTAACACAGCAGAAATAAGATACCATACTGTAAACAAAATGGTACAATAAAGGATCATTGGAAATTTACATAAGAATAGTTCATAAACATTTTGGTCTTTTGATAACATTTTATATAAAATGAATAAAAAACCTTTAAACAGCTGTCATCACTCAAGATTACTTTTCACCTAAATGCACACAGACATAGTTTATACAGCAATATATTGATGCACCTTTACATGGATATTAAACTATGATTACTGTTTGTTACTGTGATGTGCATTATCCATCAACATTATCCATAATTGAAATACTCTTACATTGTGTATTCTTGTCATGTCGTAACTATAAAAACATGAAAATATAACTTTACATTATTTCAATTATATACATTAGTTCAAGCTTGACAAAGAGATTTGTTAAGTTACAATTTTCAGAAGAATTGGCCCAGAGCTACAATAAATAGCTTTCCACTGTATACAGTCATTTCTTTTTAAGTTTTTAAAAACCAATTTTGAGTACCTTAGGGATACAATTAGTCTGCAATTTGGTCATTCTAGCATTGGTGATTAAATTTAAAATGCACCTCCCACATTCCAGATGAGGAGTAATGTATTAAAATTTCATGGATTTTCTCAGAATATATGGATCAGAGAGAGCCAAGCTTAATTAAGAAGATGGGAGCACTACAGACTACTTTCTGTGGTATGAGACTATTTTTTTTTCAAATACAGTTGTATTCCTCCCCTTCCCTTTTATGGAACATAATAGATATGAATCATAAAAGCACTTGACAAAAAGGCAAGTGCTTTGTTGGTGCTTAATAGAAGTGAGTGATTACAAAAGAATGGGTAGGTGATCAGGAATGAATAGCAATTTAAAAATCTAAATCAAATCTCAGAGTTATTTTAAAAAATCATAAAGGTTGCTATAAAGGGCCACATAATACTCTTTTTTTAGAAGGCAAAAAGATCTTTCTTGAAAGAGTTTCAGAAATGTGGTATCTTAGCCACAATGGGAATACTTAGCTTGGTTTTGTACCAGAAAAAAATGAATAAATTCCACTGCCATAGGGCTCTTTGTTGATGCAGTCAGTGGAAAGAAAACATATTTCATGTTAACTTTAAACTTATAAAAAAAAACTACTCATAAGTCTATGAAAACTTCTATATTTCCAAAAATATAGACTCATATCTTATTTAAGGGATTTAGGCAATTATGGGAATGACTAAAAAAAGATACTTTCAAGGTATTTTAGACTTTGTGTCATTTTTGTCTTCTGAAAATCTAAAATATTTTAAATAAATATTGCATATTTAGATAAGTTTTCAAATTAACCTATTGTGAATACTTGATATTTTATACATTTTATGTAGAATTTACTGGATGTATTTTTCCCCCAAAGCATCCAAATCAGAAAATTCACATTTGAGGGATAATCTGAACTTTGCAAAGACAGGTTTATGTAGGGGAGGCCAAACAACCTTGAGAGTGTCCTTTTAAATGATTTCAACTAGGACCAAACTGTAGCTAGCAAAATCAATTGAACCATTTGCAAATAAAACAATAGAAAAATTTTATTTCAAATGTCAAGCATTGCCAAGTAATTTGATTTTTAACACCAAATGTTAAAGAATAGGATATACAGTAAAGTTTTAATAACAATATTAAATTACAAGATTTGAACCTCTTAAATGCGTTTCCTCTCTTCAGCATTTACATATTTGGCTTTGAAAAATACGGAACTGATGCCTTCTTCATCACTTCTATCCTCACCCCCACAGTTTGATTTGTTTTGTCAAATCCGACCACTATGGAAGCAAATTTCTTTAAAAGCCAGTTTTGAAAATACCTAAAAATATTTTTTTTTAATTTTAAATGTTTTTTTCCTTAGAAAAACATGTCACATCTTGATGCAGTTGATGTCAAGTGTGCTTAAGTCATTATGAACCAAGAGACAAACAACAGTGGCTGCAGAAACTGGTTTGTTGCCTGTACAACGACATCAGTTAGATTAGAGTACTTCCATTTTAGCTGTGCATGTCCATCGAGCGTCATCTTGAATTCGTGTAGGAAACAGTGCTCTGTATTTTGCTAAGCATTCATTTGTTAACAATTCCAAGATGAATTCCACAAGTATAAGAATTCTTGGCTGAAATAAAAGTCTTCAAGATACTGGATGCCTCTCACCACTTTGACAATAAACGCACAAGAAAACCATTGTGTAAGGCACTCAAAAGGTTCTTATCAATCACGAGAGATCAGTCACACTGACATTCATTCCCATGCCAGGACTCACGTA